>JANJGN010000336.1:0-325000 GCA_026770705.1 Isurus oxyrinchus | reverse complement strand
GGACGCATACACACAAAAACAAATTGAGTTACACGAACAAAACACACAAACACACATGTAAACGCACACCCACACACTGATAAAATACACACACAAACACACACAAAGGCAGAAGATCACACACACACACACACACACACACACACATACACACACACACACACACACACACACACACACACACACACACACACACACACAAACATGCATAGGTACACAGAAACAAACACACAGGTTCATACATAGGCACGGGAAAAGAGGCACACGTACACAAACATGTGCAGGCATGCATGGATACATAGACAGGCATACACGCACACACACATACACATACATACACAAGCACAAGCATACATATACACACAAACCAGCACACAGACACATATACACATAACCACACACACAAGCACACAAGAATGCACATGCAAACACAGACCCACACAATGATAAACATGCACAGGCATACACACACAAACAAAACCACAATCACAAATACACACACACACACACACACACACACACACACACACACACACACAAGAGTACACATATACATAGAAAATATGCAGACATGCAACTCACAGGAACACACAACACATATGCACAGATGCAACCTCACACTCAGCAATATACACTCACTCTCGACAAACAGACTCACAGACAGACACACGCACGCACAAGCAAGCACCTAAAAATGCAGATATCCTCTCACACACATGCACACACAGTCACACACATGCAAACGATTGTGAGCAAACACACAAACACACATGCATGGATGAACTCAACACACACAATTACAGATATACACAGCCCCATAAACAGACTCAGACAGGTCCTGTAAGTTTGTACATGAACATGTTCATTACTGTGCTTCAACGAGCACAACAATATAAATATAACGACACACTATCATACACAATAGTGCACATGCATAGGCATTTGTACACACACATTAAAAATCGACAAATGGGTACACAGACAAATAGATAAAAAGGCAGTAACATTTTCACAAACATAGAGCAAGAAACAACTATGAATACATCCACGCACTCACATTAAAACAAACATATATAAACACACGCTTTAGTAAACATAGACACGTAAACATACATTAAGACAAAGCTAGAAACATCCAAGAACACATAACGGCACGCCTCAACGTACTCACACGCTCATGGGGGCACAATCATTAACATATCAAACATAGAACATAAAAAGGCACAATATCAGATATATTAACAGGCATGGACGTAAATACACTCTTTAACACAGACATTAATAAGTGAACATAAACATCAACGCATACAGACACATTAACACACTGATACAATTCATTTACAAATGAACAAACATACACACAAAGGTGGGCCACACATAAATAAGCATATCAACACTCATGCCACATGAACACACACATCAACGCTCATACAACAGGGCACACAAACACATTTAAAGGCAGAGCAAGAGATGCTCGTGCACATATACGCAAATATTTAAAAAACACAAAGGCAAATGCCAGGCTAAAGACGAAAGTATATTTTAAATCTATTTTTTTAAAGGACACATCTTCCAAAAATTGCTGGGAGCACAGAAAGACCCAGGAGACAGGCTGAAGCAATGTTCTTAATCATAAACTGATTTAAGTTAATTATGTGCCGAACATTACCACCACAAATAAACAAACAAGATCAAAATTCACAAAAGATATCTAACAGAGTTCAGAGTCTTGGAATGAATAGCTATCAGTACTTATCATTAAAATAATTGTTATCAATTAGCAAACCTCCTGCAATTTCCACCATAATATAATCCAGTGATAGGTCGTACTAAATACATCCAAAATAAACTGGCATCGAAGGAATAAAAACACATTTTCCAATAGGGGCAGGATGAGAAATGTAAAGTGAGAGCAGCTGTGGAGTTAGTAACAGACAGAGATTGTTGAGAGTCACTTATTCATTAACAGATATGCATTGAAAACTTAATTACTGAACAGATCAAAAGCTTGAGGAAGATACAATAGAATTAATATATTAAAAAAACGGTAAGACACCCTTCGATTAATAAGAATGTAATTAAAATTCCTCGGTTATATCCCTGTAGATTCCACAGACCGCATCTGGATTGAAGACAATGAGGACGATAACGGGAACATCTGGACAACCGCTTCCACATTCATTGTCCTGTTCTTCCTGAGCATTTTCTACAGCACTGCCGTCACTCTGGTGAAGGTGAGAAGATCCAATCCACTAACACTACAATCTGACAGAAGCGGTTTGAAAACTTTCTAAATATTTGAACAATTAAAGACTATAACAAAAATGCACCAGATCATAAACATCTGCTTCATTCTTTTCTCCCTCTTTTACAGATCAAGTGATCGGTTGAATTTGGACCCCGTAGCTTTTCCTCAGCTGTTCATTAAGATCTCTGTATTTCAATTTAAAATATGTTCTCTTGATGATCCCGAATCTGTGACCGAACCTCTAACAGTATTTCTATGATCCTGTATGAAATGTGCGAAATGGTAATGGTTGTAATGAAATTGTAGCATCTAATTTCCCTGGAATTAGGATTTCAATTTTAATTAACTAACTTTTCTCATTCCTTATTCACTATTACCCACTTCCCTTTCCGTTGAACCGCTGTTTTCTTTTTCTGATCTATGTTCCAGTGGTACATACAGTTTACCAACTCAGAGCGCATATGGACTCAGAGCGCATGTGCTCTGTTCCCAACGTGACTTCTGGAATTATATTCACTTCTGTTAACTTTAAAATAAACTTTCCTGTAAAATATTCTCTGAAATTACTAATAAATCTGGAATGAAAAGTGAACTAACTGTGACTTTGCTGAATTCCTTTCTCCAAGGCCCATCGACACCGCTCTATTTTCCCTATTGCACATTTCTCCCAGTTTTACCATTCCTGTCTGGGATCTGTTTACACCCATCACCCCATCCGTGTAAGGAGACCTTTACCTCTGTTTCTGGCAATTGCCCGAGGCAGAATGAATGAACAGGGAGGGTCACCTCGGTGATTTCACTCTGGACGGTCACAGTCACATGTCTGGCAATTCCAAACTGTCGGGTTCGGCTTCATCGGAGGCTGATATAGGACAGGAAATTGGAGCATAAAACGCCCTTTACAATGCCCCATCAAACACTCCCACGGTTGGTGCAGCCAGGATCAGGAACACGGTAAAGATCCCTCTGCATTGTTCGATTAAACACTTTGAAGGTGGGGATGCCACAGGCTAGATATATGACACAGACAGAATAAGGAGCACAAACCAATGGGCGTATCCAGGGACTGAAGCGTGTCTGGCACTGATATATTATTAAGTACAACTCCTGCAAATTATTACAGAGCTTTAGGTCTCTTGGACATACCTGGGGGGACAAAACTGCGAAAATGCTCAAAGACGGGGTTCAACGTTATGCAGCAAGTAACCATAAACATGTGGCTTGTTCCCAGACCCTGGGGCCGATCGGATACTGAGACATTGGCTTCGCATTTTCTGTTAAATACACAAACAGACATAGCCCACACCTCGCCCTGCCCCACCCCTTTCTGTTAAGCATATACACGTCCTTATTCCGGTAAATACACACTAACTCTCCACTTCCACCTTTTCTATTAAATCCATTAGCCCTGTCATTCTCCCTTATGCTTCGATAATGAATCATATTCCTGATCAGCTCAGTCGTACTGATACCATCTCCCTGAACTCACTGAACATCACCCCAGGGATCCGTTCTCCCAGCTCCATTCCCTCTGATACCAATTTCCTGAACTCACTGAACATCACCCCAGGGGAAAACACAGAAAACGCTGGAAAGCTCAGCAGGTCTGATAGCAGCTCCACTTATCTCCACTTGCCTGGGTGAGCACAGCTCCAACAACACACTAAAAGTTCGACACCATCCAGCACAAAGTCGCTCAATTGTTGACAGCTCATCTACCAGCTTCACCATTCTTTTCCTCTACCACCACCACACAGTAGCAGCAGTGTGTGACACCTACAAGATGCACTGCAGGAACTCATCAAGGCTCCTTCGACAGCACCTTCCAAATCCACGACCACTACCATCTAGAAGGACAAGGGCAGCAGATGCATGGGAACATCACCACCTGGAATTTCCTTCCAGGTCACTCACCATCTTGACTTGGAAATGTATCACTGCTCCTTCACTGTCGCTGGGTCAAAATTCTGGATCTCCCTTCCTAACAGCACTGTGTGTGTACCTGCACTACATGGACAGTAGCTGTTCAAGAAGGCAACTGAAGTTAATGTAGGGGAATTATTCTTTATTCAGTTTTTTATTCAAAAAAGCGTTATTAGAAAATCGGAAAGTTAAATGAGTGTGCAATTTCTCAGAGACAGAGAGAGAGAGGAGACAGAGAGTTCAATAAGTTTCAGTGAGTTAGACTCTGTCTCAGGTAGAGAGATGACAGACATTAAGTAAGTGTGCTGACAAATATGCCCGTCTTAGCAAAGAAATGGTTAGTATCACATGAAGTTCTGAACAAGAGCACACAACAGAATGTACTATCAATAAATATTTACGATATTAGGCGATCTGTAGTTACAGGCTGAATAAGAGAAAATAAAAAAAGCTGAACCATTCTGGTGAAGATAAGTCTTTTATCTTTGCGGAATGACGCAGCATGATTTCTTTTCACACAGACACACAGAAAAGGCGATGTCTCATATGTAATACTGTTGGTTGTAATGAAAATTAATATCAGGAGCTACGCGGAACAACCAGTCAGTGGGAAACTTCTAGTTTTAGGCCAAAGTCAGAGGCCCATTTCTAATTCAACATCCACCTTATAGAGACATAGACAAGTGAAATAACAACAGAGACAGAGTCTGGTGTGGTAATTACTGAGACAGGGCCTAGTGCAATTTAAGCAAAGACATTACAAGTGCAGTAACAATCGAGACAACATCTAATGTTACTTAAGCAAAGACGTGACTGAGTGCACGAATAACAGGACGGAGACAAGTGCTTTATTAACATAAACAGGGTCTACTGCTATAATAGCGGAGACGGAAATAGAGGGCCTGGATCAATATCAAGTGAAATAGGATAGTTAATACAGGCACAGGGCCTAGAGTAATTGCTTCCTAGAGAGAGTCTAAGTCATAATAACGGAGACTGCCGCCAGTGTAAGAGAGACAGATATGATCTCGTGGAGTAAAATCAGGGAAAGGGAGAGTGGAATAGAAGCAGAGACAGAGGTACAAAAACAAAGCCTCTGCAAAGACAGGATCCATTTTAATTGAAAAGACAGACAAGGTCGTGTGTGATACAGGCTGATACAGAGTCTAGTGTAACTTGTTCTGAAATGGTCTAGCGGAATATAAATGCAGACATGATTGACTGTGTTATAAGCAGGGCTGCGATTAGTGGAACAAAAGTGAGGCAGTGCAGAATGCAGTAATAATTGAGACAGCACCTTGTTTAATACGAACCAGCCTAGTGTAGTAATAACACAGACCGGATCCAGTATAAGAAAACTGATACACAGTCTAGTGGAGCTTCACATAATCCAGCACTCTTTGTAATATAATCTGACGCAGTGTCTGGTGAATTAAATACCGGCAAAGGTACGAGATTAATAAAAACAGAGGCATGGACAAGTACGGCAATAAGCGAGTAATGGTATTGGACAATAACAATAGAAACAGGGAATTGTGTGATATGAATGGAGGAATGTATTGGTGCAGCATTACCTGAGACAGGGTCCAATTTGATAGACACGTGGCAGGTTCTACTGGAGTAATAGCTGAGACAGAGTCTTGTTAAATGCAAATAAAAACGTGTTCTAGTTTTCTATAACCAGAGACAAGCTCTAGTGCAGTGCCAACTGGGGCATGGCTTATTGTAACTTTAGCCGAGACCTGCTTCAGTGCAGTAATGACAGATAGTGCCAATTGTATTGTGGCCCTCGTCCAGTGCATACACAACTGTGACTGAGCCAATTGCAGAAACAACTGAGAGATAACCTTCTCTAATATGATCAGAGACATGTCCTAGTGTAATAGAAATAGAAACGGCGTCTAATTTAATATGAACAGAGACAGTGCCAAATGCAGTAATAATTGAGACAGCGCCTGCTTCATGTGATGTGAGCAATCACGGTTACACTGCCATCAATTGGTCAATCTTGGCTATTACAGGTGTTGCGAAAATGTCGATTCCATTTACTGTTTCTGAGATCAATGGTTAAAATCAGAAATAATGGAAACCGTAGTCGGCAGGATTTGAACCTGCGCGAGGTAACCCCAATGGATTTCAAGTCCATCTCCTTAACCACTCGGCCACGACTACAGACCTGAACTGTGCACTATATATATTTCATATATGAAATCATAGAATACTTACAGCAGAGAAAAAGCGTCTTCTTCCTACCCTGTCACTGCAACAACTCAGCCTTTTCCCCGTAACCCTGCAATTTATATTGTCCCTCCTCGTTCTCCCTCCCAAACTGGGAATGAAAGAGAGAGAATGAAAGAGGAAGAGAAATGATGGGTTTTGTAGATCTCAGGGAAAAGAGACTTCAGGAACAGTTCATGGTGACAGTTCACACAGCAACAAGAAAACAACATTCCCTGAGGAGGGCCAGGAGTGGGAGCGTGTTTAGTTCAAACACAGAAGACTTGTTCAGCCAATAACAGCATCGAGTGTGTTAGCCATAAACGTGAAGTGAACAGTGAGGTGAAATAGTGCCACAAGATGTGGATGTGCAACTTTCAATTTCCAAGACCCACCCTCCTCATCAATGCGGCTCCTCTGAAACTTTCAAGGTAAATGTTGATCCTTTATAAGGTGCCGTTCCCAGAACGAGACACAGTCCTCCAGGTGTGATCTAACCAGGGCTTTGTATAACTGCAGCAAACCTTCCCCTCTTTCCTATAACAGCCTCTGTAACAGGTTGTACAGACAGGTGGATTAGATTGTATCGATCGAATAAGAAAAATAAGGAGATGCTTCATCAGACTAAAATTCCTTTTCAAATTCCATTTGAAATGAACTTAATTTTTTTGAAAGCTGTGTAAGAATCCCCAGCCTAACTCTTCATGTCACTGGGCCAGGGAAACTTTGTTAACTTTCACACACTGAGCATGGACACGGCAGCAGCTCCTGCACCTCTTTCAATATTGTTTTTCTTAATTCAGAGTTTTCGAAATGGAATTGGACAATGACTTGAAAGGGAGAAAAACGTTCAGGATGATGGAGAAAGAGAAGGAAATTGAGACTAATTGGAAAGAACATAGTAAGGTGCTGGTAATGATATGATGGTTTAAATGGTCTCCTCGCACACTCTGCCACTTTATGATGACATCATCAGATTAATTTGATCACAACATTTCTAAATTTGCCACCCGAATTCCATTTCTGTAAAACAAAGACCCAAAGTGCGGCAGCAGGACCTCACAGTTTAACATAGTGTGCAGGTGCCTCTGGCTTTGTCAGGTATTGTTCTGTAGGGGAGTGGTTATCACATGTGCATGAAATCACCAAGCCTCCTTAGACAGAACCTTCCAAGCTCACGACAGTTACCATCTAGAAAAACAAGGGCAGCAGATAGATGGGAACACGACCACCTGGAATTTCTCCTGCAAGGCACTCACCATCTTGACTCGGAAATATGTCGCTGTTTCTTCACTGTTGCTGGGTCAAAATCCTGGAACTCCCTTCCTAACAGCACACTGGGTGTACCTGCACCACGGGGACTGCTGCGTTTCAAGAAGGCAGCTCAGCAGCACCTTCTCAAGGGATAATGGGATGGGCAATAAATGCTGGCCCAGCCAGCGAAGCCCACATCCCGAGAATGTATTACAAACTGTCTGCAGAATTAATCATAAATCTTCTTCTCATCCGTGTTACTAAGAGTTATTTCAGTTGCAAACATTCACTAAATTTGGAGTCTGAAACGGAACAATCATTGGCCAAATTGGCGATAATATTGTTTTCTGGGTCTTTGTCTCTCCTTAGGCCTCTATCACTCTCGGTGTACATGTCCCTGTGTGTTCCTCTCTGTGTGTCAATGTGGTTCAGTCTCCCGAGCGGTTAAACACATATTTTCCCATCACAAACTTTTTACACATTGGTTGTGCAGCTTCACATCACAATGTAACAGAGAAAAGTATCCAGATGAAAGGGGAATTTGCAATGTTCTTACATCGCAGATCTTCACCTCTGTATTTGCTCTTGAGCTGTTGCAATTCTGAGGTCTGATACTAGCTTTTGCTCCATTCATTCTGGTAGAGGTGATAGGCAGGGTTTCTACGTTTTTTATTACTCAAGGTCATCCTAGCGATTCGCCCTAAGTTATCAAATTCACTGGTTCCTAAGCAGGAATCGAACCCACGCACTTGACTATGAAATCGAAGAACCGGAGCTATTGGGCCACCACAGAAGGTGCTCACAAGCCTCACAACCTGGGTAAGCCATGCTACCTGTGCCTTTTATTTCCATTTCAAACCTCTTTCATTAGAGACACGTTTCTCCCCCAAATTGACACGTTTATATAAAACACAAACAACATCCATCGTCAGACAGTTCCGGGTTGTTATTGGGTCCTTAAGCGACAAAGAGAAAATAATCCAACTCTGCTGTTGCTCAGCGGGTTCCAACAGCAGTGATTTTTTTTATCTGAATATTAATTTAAAATATAATTTAACAACTGACCAACCAGGTACCTACAAATCTACGAAATTATTGGTTTCAAATAGACCCGTTAATGATTCTCTCTTCCTCAGCTCCGCAGTGAGTGAGACAGGGAAAAGCAGAAAAGCAGCAACATTCCGGCCTCGCACTCTCCAATCACCCGCTGCCAGCAAACAGATACATTCACTTTCCTGAGTGTTTATTCTGTGAAATGGTGAAGGGCGAATCTAAGACGCTTGTAAGTTACTGTGCTCAGTTAATATCCAACAACAAACAGGAACAAGGCAGTTTTCCTCTCACTTAAAAGGGCAAGTTTTGATATTGCTTCTGCATTAATAACTTATATTGATAAAGTGCATTTAATTTGTTGAAACGTCACGAGGCGTCCCCCGTGATCATTATATAACAAAGTGTGACACCGAGACTCATATTCGATCAGAATACTAAAAGCTCGGTCAAAGGGGGAGGCTTTAAAAACTGTCTTAAAGGAGCAAAGTATCGATTTAATGTTCCAGCTAACAGCAATAGTTCTTCTCATTGGTGAAAGAAGTCTCCTGTGTTCAACCTAAACAGACCAATTAGTCGGAGAAAGTTCTCTCTGGTGAAAAGATCGGGAATGAAAAAAAAAGTGGAAAGTAACCTCTAAATGCCAAATGTCAAATCTTTCTGGTACTTTCCCTTATGTCTCATGACTGGGGATCGGCGCTTCCATTGGCCCACAGCGAATAGGGTGGAGGGTTTGGAAATTGAAAGTTACGCATGAGCAGCTTGTGGGACTATTTCACCTCACTGTCGAGTTCATGTTCCAGCTCACAGAAACCGTTGTTTTTATTGGCTGAAGAATTCGTTTGTGTTAAGGCTAAACAGGCAGTTTTGTGGTGAAAGAGATCTGAACTGAAAAACAATACCCAAAAGCAGCGTGGATAAGCCAAATCTAAAAACAGTTTGATAGATTGCCAGGGGGTCTAGTGGTTAGGATTCGGTACTTTCACCGCAGCGGCCCGGGTTCCATTCCCGGTCAGGAAATTGAGGTTTGTTGAGTGTAGTCACTTTCTGTTTTCAAACAGCCCCACCGAGAGTTAAAGTTTAGCGTCACAGCAAGAAATGTCACACTTCGAACTAGTCGAGAACAAACAGTAGGGAAGAAGGGCTGGTTGCAAGGCGAAATATGGGTGGGAGAAGGACGAATGTTACTGTCTTCCATTTGTACCGGCGCAGATATCACTTCTGATCAATCAATTCCGCTTTGAAAGCAGCGCGCCGGGCCCAATGGGCTCTTTCTACGCTGTAATTTTCTATAATGTTATGTTTCTCAACACCGCCAACACTGCCACTTTATAACCCACTCTAGCGAAATGCGCTTTCTTACCTTGTATTCGGCTCGTCGAAACCAAAACACGGAGCAAATTCACCGAGTTTTCCTGTCATTTCCAGCACGAGATTAGTCACGAGACTAAATGAGGGACACATTAATGGTGCCGATCCTTCACTGGAGCTCACCGTGTCCAAAGAGCCTGTTATCATCAGCCTGTTAGGCACCTTCCTGCAGTACATCTGCTGAACAAATATAAGCTTATCACAGCTCTGCTTTCTCCACATTGAAATCCAGTGTAAAAAATGTGAACAATTTCAAAGCTGATTAACGTAGACAAGACTGGAAGGAGAGTGTGACTGTGGATAATCGGCACTGTGCACATTCCTGTAATCAGTATCTGGGAGAATCAGGAATTTGAGATCCTGGTGTGTCTTTACTCTATGGTCTGCAAACCTATCGTGTTGTGTCTTACATTCTCACGAACTGACTGTGTCTGCATCAAGCAGCTAATTGACCTGGGAGCTGTACGGGCAGACGGAGCTGGAGACGAGACAGGGACAGAAGCAGAAAGAAACGCGACATGAAAGTCTTTTGAATTTGATGTCTGTCAGTTGGTGCCAGTGGTGATTTTCTGCCTTGTAGGTGCCACTGAATGAGGTTGTGTTTTTTTTGTTTTAGAGCATCAAGATTGCAAATGACAACAGCCCCCAGCATGGGGCTCCAACACATGACCCTGAAATTAAGCGTTTTATATTCTATTGACTGAGGTAGCCGGGAATGGGGGAAGGAATCCTTCATATCCCAACACATATGGCGACAGACGTTTTTGTTTTCCACCTGGAGCCTCAGCTTGTTCTGAATCTTAGAGTGGAGAAGGTAATCGACCTACAAAAGCCCCAAGGTTGCAATGCATTCCTCTCAATCTCAATAACATCATTCCCATCTTCCGCTTCTTAGTTGTACCTCCTTCCAAACATTGCAAACTCTCTCTTTCATCTTTCATCCTGATATTTGTCTCTACCATTTTAACATGAAGTTGCACAACTAATTTAAATAAAGTTAGTGATGGTAAAAATGTGTTCGCCCCTCGGGGAACTGACTCACATTGACACACTCAGAGGAACACGGACAAACATATGCACCGAGAGTGACAGAGGGCAAGGGCTTGTCTCTAAGGAGAGGCAAATATCCAGAAAGCAAACATGAAGCCAAGTTTTATTCCAGTTCCAAGTTTCGTGAGTGTTTTCGTGAATGAACAGAAATAGAAACCCCCCCAAGTGTTTGGATAGATTTTATTCAATTTAACCGATAATTAACTCTGTCAACACACTTTAAACCAGGAATAATGAGAAGCGGGGAATCCCAATGGACTTGGGCTCCATCACCTAAACCAATCGGCCACGACAACTGGCTCTGTGCACAGGTTAATGTTGATGTTATAAAATCATAAATATCTACAGCAGAGGAAGATGACATTCAGCTCATTTTGACAATGCTGACTGATGGCAAAAGGCATTCAGCTAATTTGATAACCCCACATTTTCTCTACTGCAATTTAAATTTATATTGTCTCTCCTCGCTCTTCCTGTTAAAATTAAGCATGACAGGCATCTATTTTGACAGTGAGCTGGCACCTTTTGCATCATTCGCGTTTGTAGTTGCATGTTAAGTGAATGTAATATCTCTCAGTCACATTACATTTCCTCTTCACCATTTCACAGGATAAACCCTCAGCAAAGTGAGAAAATCTTTCAGCTGGCAGCGGGTGATTGGAGAGTGGGGGGTCGGAATATTGCTACTTTTCTGCTTTTCCCTGTCTCACTCACTGTGAAGCCGAGAAAGAGAGAATCATTGACGGGTTTGTTTGAATCCAATAATTTCACAGGTGTCTAATGAGTTAGATGGAATTACATAGTCGTTTATTGTATTTTATTGTGTTTGAAATGAACATTCAAAACTAAAACATCGGTGTGGGAACACTGTGGTTAAGGGTAATGTTTGCGGGATAATTTCTTGCAGCTCAAGTAGCCAATGAGAGCCCGGAACTGAGTGACAATGAAAGCTGATTGGGAGAAAAAAGTGAAATCTTCGTCCCTGGGTGGTTCCAAACCACCAACTTTTCAGTTAATAATCGAACGTACTAAGCAATTGCGCCACAGAGATTGACGTAAGGCTGATGTGCCAGCTTTCCTAACCCAGGGTGTCAGCGAGTTTAAGCTTCAGATTGCTGCTACCGGGAGGACAATTATTCTCTTCATTTTTTCTCAAGAGAGGGACATTCACTGCGGATACATGGAAGCAGTCTGATCCCACCCACTCCAGGCACATCCATGTCACCGGGAACCAGCTCTCTGACAACAGGTGCCGTCTCCCTTCGAGCCTTTCGGCGTCTTGTCTGTTACCAAGTATTCTGATTGCCCTGAAGCCGATGTTAGGTTTGAATTCCTGATGTGCAGTAACGAGAATCATTTCAATCTCTCAGGTCAGATAACTTCACTGATAACATCAGAGTTAATGTTCCAGCGTCTTAAAGAAGGGAAAGTTTCCTTGAATGTCTCTGGTCAGTCGAACTGATCACCCTTCATTGCTCCTCGGATTCCGGTTCCCAAAGAGTTTCTAAAGATTCAGAAAGCTGGACACTGGGTTTTCTGTTTTGGTTCCTTCTCCATTTTCCGCTGCTAACTGACAATATTTTCCAAATATTGAGGAGAGACAGCAAAGTGGCCTCGAGACCACAATCAGATCCGCCATGATCTTACTGAATGGCAGAGCGGGGTCAAAGGGCTGAATGGCCTCCTCCTGATCCTCATTCTTCTCTTTCCTGTGACACAGCCCGGATCAACCCCTGCCTTCGGAATTAATGGTCAGTTAAATGAAATAAAAACCATCCAACTATTTCCGTGTTTCTTATTTCCGTTCATCTGCAAACATTCACTAAATTTTCTGTCTGAAATGGGACAATAATTGGCCATGAAGGTGGCATCGTTGTTTTCTGGGTGTTTGTCACTCTCGGTGTAAAGGTCTGTGTGTGTCAAAGAGGTTCAGTTTACGAGGGGTTGAACACATTTTCACCATCACAAACTTTAGTCATATTAGCTGTGCAGTTTCACAGTTAAATGTTACAGAGAAAAATATCAAGACGAAAGATTGAAGAGGAGTTTGCAATGTTTGGAAGGAGGTGCAGCTAAGAAGTGGAAGGGGTGAATGATGTTATTGACGATTGAGGGAATGTATTGCAACCTTGGGGCTTTTGGAGGTCGATCACCTTTGAAATTCAGAATAAGCTGATGCTTGAGGTCGAAAACAACAGTGATCTCCATGGACGTTGGGGTGTGGAATACTTCGCTCTTCTTACATGCCTGGCGAGTTCAGTCGACAGCGGCTGAGGCTCTTAATGCCAGGTTATTGGGTTTGCGACCTATGATCAGTGAAATTCCCCTTTTAAACTTTGCTGCTTTCATGGGTGATCCCAGGTCTCCATTCCTCCGGCAGTGTCACCGCTCAAACTGAGTCTTTCTCCATCCCACTTTGTTAATATCACAGCTGCTGGTTTCTGAGTGAAAACTGCTCTCTGCGTCATTGAAAGTCAGAATATTTAATTCTGAGCATTTTGTGCTTTCACCGCTGCAGCCTAGGTTTAATTTCCGTACAGGGAAAACCTTTTCCATTTTGTTGTGTGAACTGTCACAATGAACAGGAATTCCTTATTGAATGAAATCAGATCTGGCAGCGTCTGTGGAGTGAGAAAGATTTAATCTTTCAGCTGGATGAACCTTCATCGGAGCTGGAAAAGTCAGAGATGTGACAAGTGGAAAACAAGTCCAGAGGCTGGAGGGAGGGGAGTGAAAGGACAAAAGGGAAGGACTGTGATAGGTTACAAGGCATGAGAGAGAAACTGACTAAAGGGATGATGGTGCAACATGTGGGTGGGAATGGGACAGATTTTTCTTCCTGCTGTTCAAACTGGGACAAATATCACTGATCAACCAATCACAACTGCTCTTTCAAAGCAGCAGGCCGGGCCGAATGGCCTCTTTCTGCGCTGTAACTTTCTATAATTGTTTCATTTCCATATCACTGCTGCTGCCTTCACAATCATTCCATCATCTTACAACCCATTCCATCAAAATCCACCTTCTTCCCTTGTGTTCTGCTCCTTTAAGGTAATGGGACTGAGTAAATTCAGTGGGAAATTTCCTTCTCATTTAGCACGAGATTTGGAAACAGATCTGGGAAATATTTGTGTCAGTGCAAACAATAAAATCTCCCCTATCACCTGTACATCTTCCCATGCACTACCATCTCTATGGTCACTGCTTTTCAGCCTATCACAGCCCTTCTCTGATTCCCTATCTTCACCTCTGTATTTGTTCTCGACCTGGTGCACGGGTGACATTTCCGGTTCTGATGCAAAACTCCAGCTCTCACTCCACTGATTCAGGCGGAGCTGATATGCGTTTTCAGTTTTCAATCAGGAAGTGATGCACATTTATTTTAATCATTCGCAGGACATTTATAAACGCTGAATCCTAACCACTAGACCCACAGGCTTGCAAATTCACAGCCCGGCTTATCCATGTTACCTGTGCATTTTATTTTCATTTCACATCGTTTTCACCAGAGAGACTTTTCTCCCACAAAATGATACGTTTATACAGGATACAAACGATTTCTTCAGCCAATGCCAGCAGCGATTGCTGATAGCTGGAGCAGCATTCATTGTCACACAATCCCGGGTTGTCATTGGGCCCTTCAGCGACAAAAGAGGACAGAAATCGCCAACTCTCCTGTTACACAGCGAGTTCCAACAGATGTGTTTTTATAGAATATTCGTTTTGAATATTCTCCACTCACCGGCTGCCAATTGAAGGATATCCTCACTTTGCTGAGTGTCCACTTTCTTAAAAGACGAAGAGTAAGTGTAATACGAATGTGAGATTCTGCATTCAGCTAATATTCAACAAAAAGCCAGGAACAAAGCAACTTTCCCTCTCGCCGAATTGAACAAGTTTCAATAATGTTTCTGCCTGTTTTTGACCGGGGACCTTTCGCGTGTAAGGCGAATGTGATAACCACTACACTACAGAAACATCACGCTCACTGAGTTAAGTGCACCTGACTACAATGCAGTTCTGCAGCAGCACTTTGGGTCTTTGCTTTGAAGAAATGGAATTCGGCTGTTCTCATCAGGAATGCTGCAGACAGACTGATCAACAATGTCATCATCAAATGGCACAGCGTGTTGGAGAATCATTAGATCATCGCAGCTTCTTTTTTAAAGAGCAATCAATTAGTCTCAACATTCTTCTCTCTTTCCATAAGCCTTAATTTCTCTATTTCAAGTAACTGTCTAATTCACTTTTGAAGAAGGAGTTTCTGCAGAATCCATGCATAGTTTTCCTGACGCAGTGACATGGAGATTTGGACTTGGGTTCCTTCCAGACCCTCGAGGAGTTGATCCTAATCCCAGCGCTGCCACAATTTGTGTCACATTCCCACTTTTGCGCACTTTAGGAATTCCCTGTCGGAGAACAAGAGGGGGCTCTAGTTTAATATAGGGCGGGTTGTGGTCCTTTATGTTGTTTGGAAAAGCATGGAGAGGCAATACAAATATAAATTGTTGGGGTAAAGGCGGGTGTGTGGAATCGGTAGAGCTGCTCTTCCAGAGAGCCAGCACAGACACGATGGGCCGATTGACTTATTTTGCACTCACCTCTGATTTCATAAGGACACATTTGAGCTCGCAGGCAGCTGTTAGTCGAGCTGAATGTTTAAGGTGACGGATTTGAAATCCATTGGTGTCTCCCCCTGTAGGTTTGAATCCTGCTGACTACAGTTCACATTCTTCCTCATTTTAACCAGGTGCCGCCAACCTCATCCCTGCGGCTCCTGTGAAACTGACAAGGTGACACACGGCAGAAATTCATCTCTGAAAGTTACTGACACACATCAAATTCTGCTGCTTTCATGTCGTATCTTTTAACTTCCTGTTCTCCATCTCAGATATTTTCACGTCTACCAAATGTCACCCACCTGGGACTTAGCATCTACCTCAGTCTATTGAATATGGTCGACTTTGCCGTGTGGTCTTAGCTGGTGGCTCCATGGCTCAGTGGTTGGAGCACTGCTCTTGTAAACCAGGGTTTGTGAGTTTGACCTTCATTAGAGCCCACCATTAACCTTTAGCTGAGAATACAAAGCTGAAAAACTGCAGAACAATATATAAGAAGAAAAAGCAAAGTACTGTGGTGAAGCATTTTGCTTTTAAGTTAAAGTACTGTGGATGCTGGAAATCTGAAGTAAAAACTCAGCATCTGGCAGCATCTATGGAGAGAGAAACAGAGTCAACGTATCGAGTCCATGTGATCTTCTTCAGAGCTAAAGAGAAGCAGAAATGTTCACTGTTTTTATACTATTTACGAGGGCGTGGGGTGGAGCAGGTGGGGAAGTCAAGAGGAATTGGCAAAGATATTATGTTCACAAGACAAAGGGAGTGTTAATGGTAGCAGTAAGGGCTAAAATGCTGCTGATAGTTGCTTAAAGGTAAGAAAGCAGAATGTGTGAATAGCAGAATAAGGATCAGCACTCTGTGAAAGAACAACATAGAGCAATGACAGATGGCCCTTTAGGGGCCTCTCTCCTCACCTTCCAAGTGCCCAAACATTCCTTTCAGGTGAAGCAGCGCGTCATGTGCACCTCCAATTTGGTCCATTTCATTCACTGCTCCCAATGCGGTCTCCCCTACATTGGAGAGACCAAACGCAGACTGGCCGACCTCTTTGTGGAACATCTTCAGTCTGTCTGTAAGCATGACCCAGACCACCCTGTCATTTGCCATTTCAACACTCCACCCTGCTCTCCTGTCCACATGTCTGTCCTTGGCCTGCTGCATTGTTCCAGTGAAGCTCAACACAAACTGGAGGAACAGCACCTCATCTTCCGACTAGGCACTTTACAGCCTTCCGGTGGTAACATGAAGTTCAGCAGCTTCAGATCATGAACTCTCTCCTTCATTTTCACCCTTTTTAAAATCTCTTTATAAAAAAGCATTTTATTAACTTATTTTTCATTCATTTATTCATTATTTCACCCCAACCCCTTTTATTATCCCCTTTTCTATCTTTTTTCCCCAACTATATCCCCCTCCCACATCCCACCCCCAAAAGGGCCATCTGTTACTCGTTCCATGTTGTTTTTTTTCACAGAGCGCTGAACCTTGTTCTGCTATTCACATATCCTGCTTTCTTACCTTTATGTCACTATCAGCACCTTCTTCAGCCATTACCATTACAATTAACATCCCCTTTGTCTTGTGTCCAGGGCATCTTTGTTAGTCTCTCCTTAGCCCCCACCTACCACTGACCTTCTATCCAGAATCACCTGCTCTACCCATCCCGCCCCACTTAAACAGGAGAATTCAAACAATTTCTACTTTTCTTCATCTCTGAAGAAGAGTTATACGGATTCGAACATTAACACTGTTTCCCTCTCCACCGAGTCTGTGAGACCTGTTGAGTTTTTCCAGGAATTTCTCTTTTTATAATATATAAGAAGTGACTGGACAACAAGGTGGAAGACAGAGAAAAATGTAGCAAAGACTGAAGTAACTCAGTCAGTCGTAGTAATTTTTAAAAAGCAACAAAGCAGAACACGTTTGAAAAGGTGAGAAAGACGTGCTGATTTTCAAAGAGACTCGGCTGCACTTGTGCAAAGAACGTGGAAAGTTACATCAGTCCCTATAGCACAATTGATCAGCGTGTTCGACTAACTGCAAGTTAGGTGGTTCTCAGGGATGAAGTTTCCAATGTTTTTTCCTCCCATCAACATTCATTGTCCCACAGATTTGGGTTGTCAACGGCGGCAAGAAATGTTTCCACAAGTGTTTCCAGTTCTACTGCTCTGCAGTGAGGTTTGAACCAGAGAATCTTCCCCATGTAAAGCAAATGTGATAACCATTGGACTACAAAAACTACACACAGCTCCATGCATAACGACCTAGAATATTAAATTTTGCTGTCTTATTGCAGTTCCGAACCTTGTTTTGTGTAAGTACAATTCGGCTGAGAACCTGAGCCCTGCGGCAGAGAAATTGATCAAACATTAGAATCATCAGATGGCACAGCACATAAGCAATTCATTCAACACCTCACACATGTGCGAACAACCTTACAGCAGATCCGTCCCCAACTTTCTCTCTTTTTGCCGAGCCATGCACTTTTCAGAAAACTATTCAAAACCTGGAGAAAGATAAATCTCACTTTGTTTTGAGATGATGCATCCAGTTACTATTTAACAACAAACGGGAATGATGCAACCATTCCTCACACTTAATTCTGTTAATGCTTCCCCATTTCGAACTGGGAAACCTTCTGTAGTGAGAGACCATGATCCCTATTACCCTACACAAACCCTGCAATGTAATGGGGAAACTTTCCATGTGTGGGAGACCATGATCCCTACTATTCTACACAAACCCTGCAATGTAGCGGGGAAACTTTCCATGTCTGGGAGACCATGATCCCTACTACCCTACACAAACCCTGCAATGTAGCGGGGAAACTTTCCGTGTGTGGGAGACCATGATCCCTACTACCCTACACAAACCCTGCAATGTAGCGGGGAAACTTTCCGTGTGTGGGAGACCATGATCCCTACTACCCTACACAAACCCTGCAATGTAGCGGGGAAACTTTCTGTGTGTGGGAGACCGTGATGCCTACTACCCTACACAAACCCTGCAATGTAGCGGGGAAACTTTCCGTGTGTGGGAGACCGTGATGCCTACTACCCTTCCGAAACCCTGCAATGTAGTGGGGAAACTTTCCGTGTGTGGGAGACAGTGATCCCTATTAGCCTACAGAAACCCTGCAATGTGAAAAGCTTAATTTAACACACAGAAGCCAGACAGTCGGGATTATTCAGATTGGAAAGACGTAACTGGTGGAATGCCACAAGGATCAGTCTCAGGGACTCAATTATTTACTATCTATACTAATGACATGGAGGAGGGAGCAGAGTGTACTGTATCCAAATTTTCTGACGATACAAAAATAGGTGGGAGGTCAGGTTGTGATGAGGACTTGAAAAATCTTCAAGGGGTTATAGATAAGTTGAGTCAGTGGGCAAAAGTTGGCAGATGGAGTGTAATGTAGGAAAGTTTGAGACCATACACATTGCTAGGAAGAATTAAAAGGCAGAATATTATTTAAATGGAGGGAGACTCCAAAACCATGCAGCACAGAGGCATCCGAGTGTTCCAATGCATGAAACACAAAAAGTTAGCATGCAGGTGCAGCAATTAATTAAGAAGGCGAATGGAATTTTGGCCTGTTTTGCTCGTGGTTAGAATTTAAAAATCGGGAAGTCTTGTTACAGCTGTACAGGGTGTTGGTGAGGCAGCAACAGGAGTTCTGTGTACAGTTTTGGTCCCCATATTTAAGGAAGCATACATTAGCATTGCGGGCAGTTCAAAAGAGATTCACTAGGCTGATTCCTGGGATGAAGGAATTGACTAATCAAGAACTGTGAAGCAGGTGAAGACTTTACTCATTAGAGTTTAGAATACTGAGGGGTGATGTTATTGAAACGTGCAAGATTCTGAGGAGGTTGACAGGGTAGATGTTGAAAAGATGTTTCCACTAATGGGGGAACCTCCAACTAGGGGACATAGTTACAGAATCGAAGGACACTCATTTCAAACTGAGATGCAAAGGAATTTCTTCGCCCAGAGGGTAGTGTATGTTTGGAATTCTCTACCTAAGACAGTTGTGGAGGCTAGCTCACTGAGAGTATTTAAAGAGGAGTAGATAGATTTTTGAAATATCGGGGATTGAGGGCTATGAGGAGCTGGCAGGAAAGATGA
The DNA here is from genome assembly GCA_026770705.1 of Isurus oxyrinchus. NCBI lineage: Eukaryota > Metazoa > Chordata > Chondrichthyes > Lamniformes > Lamnidae > Isurus > Isurus oxyrinchus. The sequence continues at coordinate 305,137 of JANJGN010000336.1, read as the reverse complement.
GTTGAGGCCTGGGGCAGAGTAGCCATGATCTTATTGAATCGCGGGGTAGGCTAGAGGGGCCAAATGGCCGACTCCTGCTCCAATTTCTAATGTCCTTATTTTCTTATGAAACGTGTCTCTGGCGAAAGAGGTCTGAAACAAAAATAAAAGGCCCAGGTAGCATAGATAAGCCGGATTGTGAGGCTTGTGAGCAGCTTTCTTGGTGGTCTAGTGGTCAGGATTCGCGGCTTTCACTGCTGTGGTCCAGGTTTGATTCCTAGTCAGGGAATGGAGATTTATTGACTTCGTGCAAACTGTTAAAATGAGTCTAAGTTGTTTCTTGATGAAAAACAGAAGACGCCCATCTCTGCCAGAATCAGTGGAGTGAGAGCTGGAGTTCTGCCTCAGAGCCAGAAATTTCACCCTTGCAACAGGTCGAGAACAAATATAGAGGTGAAGATAGGGAATGAGAGAAGGCCTATGATAGGTTTCAAAACCCTAACCAGAGAGATGTTTGTGCAAGGCAAAATATAGCGGGAATAAGGGAGGCTTTACTGTCTACACCGACACAAATACCTCCCAGATCTTGCTCCAAATCTCGTGTTATGTCAGAAGAAAACCTCTCCCTGAATCTTCCCCCTTTTTAGCTGCACTTCCTTCCAAACGTTGCAAACTCCTCCTGCATCTTCCATCCTGATATTTTTCTCTGTGAAATTTGAAACTAATGTGAATAAAGTTTGTGATGGTAAAAATATGTTCATGCCTTTGGGGAACTGAACCACACGGACACACACAGAGGAACAAACACAGACATATACACCGAGAGTGACAAAGGACAAGGGATTGTCTCTAAGGAGAGATAAACATCCAGAAATCAAGCCTGACAACAACCTGATTCCGTTCTTGTTCCATTTCTCACTGCAACTTTTGTGAATGTTTGCAGACGAATAGAAATTTGAGAATGCTGGAGGTTTTAAATGGTTTTTTTCAACTTATTCAGACAATTAATTGTGCAGGTACACTGTAAAGTTCAGGAATGATAAGGAGCGTAATTGACAGGATTCCAGCCTACCTGTGGAGATCCCAATGCATTCAAAACATACCACCTTAAACGCTCAGTCATGAATCCAAGTCCCAGATGTGTATTAATAGTGTTTGTACAAAATCATAGATGGCTACATCAGACGGTTATTCAGCAGGTCGTTCACATGCCAATATTCTGGAAAAGCAACTCAACGACTGCAATTCCACACCCCACCTTTCCCTACATCAATTCATATTTATATTGCCTCTACTCGTTCTTCCCATCAAAGTAAAACACCGAACACTCCGCTGGTGTGAGCTGGTGTCTGTTGGTTTGAATGAGGTTGCTGCAGATCCCAAAACGTGGATCACCTGAACGTATGGCAGTGGTGGGATTCGAACCCACGCCTCTGTCGAGACTGGAGCCTTAATCCAGCGACTTAGACCGCTCGGCCACACTACCACGCTCCCCTTCAGCTTTCCCTAATTCCCTTCATTGGTATTATCATCGAAATAGAACAGGAGCAAAGGAGAAGGGATCGGTCATTGGGAAACTCGAACCAGCTCCTCCAGTTAATCAGATCATCCTGAACTTTGTAACATACAGAAATCATCTTCACTATTAACTTCATTATTTCAATTTTTCACTATTTCAATGTTTCAAATGATGTGTTTTTTTCCTATCGTGACTGTGCGTGTTTGCTCAATGAAATGTTGGTAAAAGGTATGGACTGAGGAAAATGAGGAGATGATTGTTCAGAATGGACATTTGTTTTCTGAAAATTCGATTAGAAAACAAATATTTTAAAAATTTGAATAATTGTAAAAGAATTCAGAATCCAACCCTCCATCTCAATGTGTCAGGGAATCTTTGTTAACTTTCACACACTGAGCATGGACACGGCAGCAGCTCCTGCACCTCTTTCAATATTGTTTCTCTTAACTCAGAGTTTTCGAAAGGGAATTGGACAATGACTTGAAAGGGGGAAAAATATCAGAGCTATGGAAAGAGACAAAGAAACTGAGATTAACTCGAAAGCTCTTTGTGGAACACTGACATCGATACTATGGGCCTCTTGTAGAGCTGTGCCTTTTGATGATGACTTTATTGGATCAGTCTGTCTCCCAGCATTCCCAAAGAGAACAGCCGAATTCCATTTCTTCAAAATAAAGACTCAAAGTGTTGCTGCATAACGTCACCATTTAACATTTTAGTGAGGCCCATTGAGCTTTTCTCCTGTCCCCTGTTTCTGCAGGGCAGTGGTTGTCATGTTTATCTAATATGTGAAGAGTTTCCTCGTGCGAAACTGGCCAGAACCATTATCATGACTTGCAGATTGAAGTTTGCTGAAGATAGCAGGATGTGGTCATGTGTCCTGGTCACTGTTTATCCTTCAACCAAGATTATAAGCTCTGTGCATTGTCAAGTCCCTGGCTTTGGGTGTTTGTCAAGCAGTGATTGGCTGCCTTGTTCCCTGCATGAAAACAATGACTCTGCTTCAGAAAGTACTTCAATAAAACCAAAATACTGGAAATCTGAAATAAAACCATTAAATGCAGGTCGAACTCAACTGGTCTGACAGCGTCTGTGGAAAGCAAAACCTGCTCAGTTTCTCCAGCATTTTCTGTTTTTATTTCAAAAAGTGCTTAATTGGCTTGAAAGTGGTTTCAGACAACCGCTGGTGAGGAAAAGCCCTGTATAAAGGCAAGTCTGTCTTTCCTTAACTATCTTTAAATCCCAATCCTGTGGTTACTGACCCCCGTCAATGGAAACAGTTCCTCCCTACCTGCACCATCAAGCCACCTGTCCCCACTGCCCCCACCCACCTCATTTTGAACAGCTCCATGAAATCTCCACTTAAACTTGTTTGCTCTAAAGAGGAGACTTCCGGTCTCTATTATCTCCACAAAACTGAATTTCTTCATCTCTGGATATGATGCAAGGCAGAGGATTGAGATGAGATTTTGGAAAATATTGTCAGTTAGCAGGTGGGAAAATGGAGAAAGAACCAAAACAGAAAACCCATTCTGCAGCTTTGTGAATCTTCAGAAAGACTTTGGGAACCGGAATCAGAGGAGAATGAAGGGTGAACTGCCCAACTGACCAGAGACAGTCAATGCACCTTTACCTTCTTTAAGATGCTGGGACATTGACTCTGATATTATCAGTGAAATTAACTGATCTGAGACATTGAAATGATTCTCTTTACTGCACATCAGGAATTCAAACCTAATACCAGCTTCAGAACAATCAGAATACTTGGTAACAGCCAAGGTGCTGAAAGGTTCGAAGAGAGATGGCACCGGTTGTAGGAGAGCTGGTTCCCGGTGACAGGGATATGTCTGCAGTGGGTGGAATCAGACTGTTTCCATGTATCCACAATGAATGTCCCACCCTTTATTTTGGAAGAGTAAAAATGATAGAGACAATTGTCATTCTGGTAGCAGCAATCTGATGGTTTAACTCGCTGACACCCTGTTAAAGTTTTCATCTGTTTCTGTGGCACCACTAGTCAGCATACTCAGCTGTTGACTGAAAGCTCAGTGGTTCGAGACCACTCACCTGCTGACAGCAGAAAGTGCAGATTGCAGCTTCCATTAGCGGGTTATTGCCCATCACTGGGACGCAAGATACTCCAACCCTGCCCCAATACACCGAGCACAGGCTCAGGAAAATGCAGGTAGGTTATATACCAGTCACTAAACCTCTGAGCAGCATTTACAGAATGCCCAAGTCAATGAGTCACAAATAAAAGTCACGCAAACTTTCTAAATCGTTTCACTCTAAAATTCCTTCATTTCATTGAAAAGTTAACTGTTGTGAATCTGAAAATGTGCACCATGGGATTTGTGTTACCGAGTGACATTTTTCCATTGTTTGTCCGTCAGGTTTGTCATTCAAATTGTGTTGGATATTGAAGCGATTCTGATGTCAAAATGAGATCACAAAGCAGCTAAACATTAAATCCAGAAACAAATGCTGAGGAAAATGGATCACAATGTTTGGAAGGAGGTGCAGCTGAGAAGCAGAATCTGTGAATGGTGTTATTGATGGATGAATGAAAAGCATTGGATCCTTGGTCAGTCACTGTAGCCGAGTGGTTAAATGGATGGTTCTAATTTCCATTGGAGTCTCCGCAGGTAAATTCAAACCTTACTGAATGTTCTTCTTATTATTGCTGATTTCAACCAGGTGTCCACAGAACTCCCGGATCAATGGAAGAAGAAACATCCAAAAATTCTCCTGATTTTTGGACTCTAAGGGAATGAAGGGCGATTGGGATCGGGTGGGAATTTGGTGTTGAGGCGGGAGATTCGCCATGATCTTATTAAGTGATGGAGGAGGCTTGTAGGGCCTTATGAAGTATTCCTGCTGCTTTGCTCCAGTTCTATTTGAGTAGCAATACCAGCCAAGGTGATGGGCACTAATAGCCTGAGTTTGGTAGATTGGCTATAGATGGTTGAAGGTGTCACTCTGCATTGAGTGGTGAAAATGATGCGTTTAAAATCCACTGGGGTTTCCCCAGGAAAGTTCCTATCTTACCGACTGTGCTTCTTATTATTGCTGATTTCAACCAGGTGTCCACAGAACTCTCGGATTGATGGAAGAAAAAACATCCAAAAATTCTCCTGATTTTTGGACTCTAAGGGAATGAAGGGTGATTGGGTTTAGGTGAGAAATTGGTGTTAAGGTTGGGGATCCGCCATGATCTTATTAAGTGACGGAGGAGGCTTGTGGTGCCTTATGACGTATTGTTGCTGCTTTGATTCTGTTCTGTTTCAGTAGCAACAACAGACAATGCAATGGGCAATAGCATCCTGAGCTCAGTAATTCAGCTGAGTTATTGTAGGTGCTGGTTTAAGGTCTCATTCTTTAATGAGGTGCGGTTTGTAATCCCACTGCTGCTAAAATTGTGCTCTTGGTCGAAAAGCTGCCAGCTCAAAGTTAAAGCAGGGGTGTGCGGTGTTTCACTTTAACAGTAACACTGAGGAGAGACAATAAAAATATAAATGGCTGCGGAAAAAAGGCTGGATTGCTCAATTACTCTTCCATAAGCTGGCACGGACACGATGGGCTGAATGTCGTCCTTCTCGGCTGTGGCCGCCTACAACTTTATACCAACAAAATTACCCTGTGCATAGGGGCAGTCAGCATAGCTGAGTGTTTTAGGCGATGGAGTCCAAATCCATAGGAGTTTCCTGCTTCTCATTATTCCTGGTTTTATTCTGTGTCCACAGAGTTGATTATCGGCTACATTGAATAAAATCCATCAAAACAAGCGGACATTTTCCTATTTCTGTTCATTCACGAAACCTGCAGTGGAAATGGAGAGAAACCTGGTGTCAGGCTTGCTTTCTGGGAGTTTTGTCTCTCCTTAGAGACAAACCCTTGCCCTCTGTCACTCCCGATGTATATCCCTGTGTGTGTTCCTCTGTGTGTGTCAATGTGATTCAGTTTCCCGAGCAGGTGAACACATTTTTACCATCACAAACTTTATTCACATTAGTTGTGCAGCTAAGAAGTGGAAGGTGTGAATGATGTTATTGATGATTGAAAGGAATGCATTGCAACCGTGGGGCTTGTGTAGTTCGTTTAAGTTCTACACTATGAAATTCAGAACAAGCTGAGGTTCCAAGTGGAAAACAACAGTTGTCTCCATGAATGTTGGGATATGGGATACATATGTTATGTGTGCCCGGCTAGTTCAACTGGTAGATCAAAGGCTCTTAATCTCAGGTCATGGGCTCGCCGCACGTTTAGTGCAGCTTCTTTCAAACAAATAACAACCAACCTCTGTTCCTTTGAAACTGGCACATGACGGATATTCATCACTGATTCAAAGCACTTCCATGTCACATCTCTTTCTGTCTCACCTCCAGCTCTCTCCGCCCTTCCAGGAGTTGTTTGACCACACACAGTCGGTTAGTGCAAACGTAATACACAACGTGATGGGTTTACAGATAACAGGCTAAAGAGACACCAGGATCTTCCTGATTCTCCCAGGTACTGATTACAGGAATGTGCACATTCCACAGTCACACTCCCCTTCCAGTCTTGTCTACTTGTTCAGCTTTGAAATTTCTCGTATTTTTGCACTGGATTTCAATGTGCAGACAGCAGAGCTGTGATAAGCTTATATTGTTCAGCACATGTACTGCAAGAAGGTACATAACAGGCTGATGGTAACAGTGCTGTTTGGTCACGGTGAGCTCCATTGAAGGATTGGCACCATTAATGTGTCGTTCAATTCGTCTTGTGATTGGTTGATCCATCAAGAGTAATATTTTTGTCAATGCAAACTGTAGGCACCAGAATTTGCCCTTCTCCCACTCATATTTTGCCTGGCACCACCATCCCTCTGGCCAATGCTTTGCAACCAGCCCTTCTTTTACTCCGCTTCTGTCTTTGTTCACGGCCTGTTCTAAGTGTCACATATCCAGCTCTGAGGCGAAACTTCAACTGATTCTGGTGGAGCTGCTAAATATTTTCAATCAATGAGTAATGAACACTCATTTTGACAATTTCACATAATCAATAAACCAACATCCCCTGACCAGGAATCGAACCCGGGTCACAGCAATCAAAGCACCAAAGCCTGAACACTCGACCACCAGTGAAACTAGCAGACCCGCTTTCAGTTTGGTTTATTGATGCTGCTTTTATCCATGTTTCCATTTTAAATGGAATGAATTCTTCAGTCAATTACAGCAACAGTTGTTGTGAGCTGGAACATGAAATTGACAGTGAGGTGAAATATCCCCACAAGCTGCTCATGTGTAACTGTCAATTTCCTAAACCCACCACCCTCAGCACTGCGGCTGTTGTGAAACTGACAAGGGGACACATGGCAGACATTCATCACTGAAAGTAACTGACACACTTCTAAACACTTTCATGTCGCATCTGTTTCTGCTTCTGTCCCTGCCTCGCCTCCAGCTCCCTCTGCCCGTCCAGCTACCAGGTCAATTAACTGCTTGATGCAGACACAGTCAGTTCATGAACCCAAGCTTCCCCTAGAAAGCGGACAGAGAATGTGGGACCCAAGGATTTTAGAAAGAAGGGGTTTGCAGATGACATGGTAAAGATAATCTGGGATCTCATCTTCCTGATTCTCCCAGACACTGATGACAGGAATGTGCAGAATGCCGATTACCCACAGTCGCAGACTCCTTCCAGTCTTGTGCACATAGTTGAGCTTTGAACCCACTCGCAAAAGTGGATTATAAAATGGCAGAATGACTGTGAAAGAAGTGGTGTTGGGAAATATCAAATTACAGAAAGTTACAGCAAAGAAAGAGGCCATTCGGTCCTGTGTGCTCCTTTCAAAGAACTCCAAAGAAGAGTCACATGGTATTGAAACATTAACTATATTTCTCTCTCCAGAAATATTGCCAGACATGCTGAATTTTTCCAGCATTTTCTGTTTTTCACTTCAGATTTCCCGCACCCACAGTATTTTGCTTTAACTCTGGATTTCTAGGCCAGTGACAATATCAATACGCCACCTCCTGAATGCTCTGATTTGATATGAACATGCTTTCCCGAAAGAGGGACTGTTAGTCGCGGACGAGTGTGGAGGGCGATGGTGCTGGCATCCATCAGAGTTTCCCCAATGTTATTTTGCTGACTGCGGTTCTCATTATTCCCGATTTTGACCAACAGAATTAGTTATCGGGTAAATAGAATCAAACAAAAACTCCCGCGCTTTCTTATTTCCATTCATCTGCAAGGATTTGCGAAATCTGCAGATGGAAATGGAGCAAAACTGAGCGAGTTTGGTGATATCCTTTCTTTCTGGGTGTTTGTCTCTCCTTAGCCCTCTGTCCCTCTCGATGTACATGTCTGTGTGTGTTCCGCTGTGTATGTCAATGTGCTTCAGTTCCTCATTTTTAGCAATCCCCACTTTATTCACCTTAGTTGTGTGACTTCATTTTAAAATCGTACAGAGAGAATAAAAACCGGTTTAGGAGGAATTTTCTTCCTGTATTTCAGAGTGGAGACTGTTCAGTTACTAAGTGTCTGTATGTTACAAAGCGGAGGGCGATTGAAATTTTCACTGAGCAACATTTAAACAGACACCGAGTCCTTGTGGTGGATTAGTTAAGGCAATGGACACATCGAGAGAATTAATTTGTAAATACAAATAGTCCAAACTGAAATCTCTCGGACATTAGGAACTGTATTTCTTCTCGAAGCTGTTGCACGTGTGACATTTGCAGCTCTGATGTGAAATTTCAACTCTCACTCCACTGATTCGGGCGGAGCTGTTGTGCGTTTTCCGTTTTCAATCAATAAGCAAATCAGGCCTGTTTTAACAGTTTGTACCAGATCAATAAACCTTCATTGCCTGGCCGGGAATCGAGCCTGGGCCACGGCGGTGAAAGGGCCGAATCCTCACTTCTAAATCACGAGGACAGCTGTCTATAACTCTTGCAACGTGCTTTATCTGGGCCACATTTGCCCTTTTTCACACACTTTCACCAAACGTGTTTTTAAGGGGTAGCTGCAGTGAAGGATTGGCACCAATACAGTGTCGTTCAACTTGTCTGGTTCCAAATCCTGCTCAGGAATTTAAGAAAAACTCTGAGTTTGCTCAGTGTCTTGACTTAAAAAGCGAGAATGTAAGAAAGTACATTCCCCCAAGCGTTAATAAAATGTCGGAATGACCGGGAAATTATGCTGGGAAACATAAATTATAGACAGTTCCAGCAAAGAAAGAGGCCATTCGGCCTGGCGCGCTGCTTTCAAAGAGCAGTTGTGCTTGATTGGTCAGGAGTGATATTTGTGTCAGTGTACACATGCGGCAGTAAAATCTCTCACATCACCGCGGCCGACATTCATCACTGGAAGCAACTGACACACGTCAATTTCTGCCGCTTTCATGTCGCATCTCGATCTTCCTGTTGTACCTTTCAGACATTTCCAGGTCCATCAAATATAATCCATGCAGAACGTTGTCCTGTTCCTTGTTCCACTAGAGACTTACTGTGAGGAGGTAATAGTAAGTGGCTCCATAGCTCAGTGGTTTAGAGCACTGGTCTTGTAAACCAGGGGTCGTGAGTTCAATTCTCACTGGGGCCTAGGGCATAATTTTTATGCAATTTGGTAGCAACCTTTCAGGAGAGCACTTAAAAAAAAGCTGGAAATCCAAAACAAAAATAAAAATACCTGGAAAAACTCAGCAGGTCAGACAGCATCTGCGGAGAGGAACACAGTTAACGTTTCGATCCCGTATGGCTCTTCAACAGAACCTGTTGTTTCACAGTGTTTACAACACTGTATAAAGATATCGGAAGGTCATGTCAGTGGGCAACAAGATGGCAGATGGAATATAATGTAGGCAGGTGCGATTATGTTCACTTGGTTATAAAAATGAGAACAACAGAATGCTTTTAAAATGTGAGAAATTTGTAAGTGCTGATGTTCAAAGAAACTTGGGTGTGCTTGTACAAGCAAAGTAGAAAGTTAGCATGCAGGATCAGCAAGCCATTAGGAAGGCCAATGGCACTTCGGCCTTTATTACAAGGGGATTGGAGAGCAGGAATAAAGAAGTCTTGCTACAGGGTTTTGGTGAGACGGCATCTAGAATCCCGTGTGCTGTTTTCATCTCCACATTTATAAAAGAATCGACTTGCATTGGAGACGGTGCAGGGAAAGCTCATTAAATTAGTCCCTGGAATAAGCTGGTTGTCCTAAAATGAAAGGCTGAATGAATTGGGCTTTTATTCTCTGGAGTTTAGAAGAATGAAAGACAACCTCATTGAAACTTCTAAAATTCTGAGAGGGCTTGATAGGGTGGACACAGGGATTGTTTCCACTCGTCAGGGAGTCTAAAACACTGGGGCACAGTCTCAGGGTAAAGGGTCGATAATTTAGGGCTGAGATGAGGAGAAATTACTTCATCCAAAGGGTTGTGAATCTTTGAATTCTCCACCCAGAGGCTTGTGGATGTTCCATCATTGAATACATTTAAGGTCGGGATGGACAGATGTTTGATCTCTCGGGGATCTAAGGGATATGGGGAACGGGCAGGATAATGGAGTTGAAGCCCGAGATCAGACATGATCGAATGGACTGATGGAACAAGCTCGATGGGCCGTGTGATCTACTCTTGCTCCCATTTCTTGTGTTCATGTGTATGATAAAGACAGTAATTCATGTTGTAATAAAAAAAAGTGTTGGAAGTTCTCAGCAGGTCTGAAAGTAAATATGAATGGAGAAACGGAGTGAAGCTTTCGAGTCTAAGTTGACACTTTTTCAAACCATAAATTGGCTGCTAGTTACGATATTTTGTACAACATCAAGACACAGAATTGAACCCAGGCGGTGAAAGCACCAAGGCCAAACCACTAGAGTGTTAGCTTCCAACAGCGGGTTTAATGGTTTAAGACAACCCAGGGTCAAGTAGACTCCCTCTCTTCCTGCTTCTACTTATATTACCGACATAATTCTGCTTTATGTCCTTTGGCTACAAGGAAATATTGTCCAAACTTTGCCAGCACTGCTATTATTTGGTAAGTTCTCACACAAATATTGCGTGTCTCCAAATATTGCATGCAGTTCTGGAATCCGCATCATAGGAAGGGTGTGATTGCACTGGAGAGAGTGCAGAGGAGATTTATCAAGATGTTGCCTGGGCTGGAGAGTTTTAGTTATGAGGAGAGATTAGATAGGCTGGGGTTATTTTCCTTGGAGCAGAGGAGATTGAGCGGGGACATGATTGAGGTATATAGGATTATGAGGGACATAGATAGAGTAGACAGGAAGGAACATCTCCTCTTGGTGGAGGGATCAATAACCAGGGGGCATAGATTTAAGATAAGGGAAAGGAGATTTAGAGGGGATGTGAGGAAGAATTTTTTCACCCAGAGGGTGGTGGGAATCTGGAACTCACTGCCTGAAAGGGTGGTAGAGGCAGAAACCCTCATAACATTCATGAAGTATTTGAATGTGCACTTGCAATGCCATGGCATACAAGGCTATGGGCCTAGTGCCAGGAAATGGGAAAAAACAGTTAGGTACTTGTTTGATGGCGCAGATTCGGTGGGGCCGTAGGGCCTGTTTCTGTGCTGTAGACCTCTATGATTCTATGACTAAATAGATTTATGAATATTCATTTCGAATAACGCGAGAAACTGAAAAAAAATTGTGCATAACATCCAACCAATCAGAAAGATTGGGTTCAAAGCAACGAATAGAAATTGACTGTCAAACTGCAAATAGAGAACAGGAACACACCATCACGAATGAATCCATTGTCTGTTAAAATGTTGCTCAGTGAAAATTTCAATCACCCTCCGCTGTGTAACATACAGGCACTGAGTCAATAAGCAGTCTCCACTCAAATCAACACCAAGGGTCAATCTCCTCTTGCAACTTTTTAACCTGTTGTTATTCTCTGTACCATTTACCATGAAGATATAATCCGAAAGTGAATAAGGTTTGTGATTGTAAAAAATGTGTTCACCCCTCGGGGAACTGAACCACACTGACACATACAGAAATATACAACGTGAGTGGTAGCGAGCAAGGGTTTATCTCTTAGGTGAGAAAAACTCTCAGAACACAAGTATGGCACAAATTAGTTCAGGTTTGTATCATTTCTGACTGCAAATTCCGTGAATGCTAATGGATCAACAGAAATGAAACAACACGGAAGTGAAACAGGAAAACCACACGGGAGTGTTTGGAAGCTGCTGACTCCATTTAACCAATAGTTAATTCTGGAGGCAGCAAAACGAAAGAACAGCGAGAAGTACAGTCAGCAGGACTCTAACCCACGTGGGGAGGCCCCAGTGGATTTTAAACCCATCCCTTTAACCACTCAGTCACGGCTGCAAGCCTTATTCTAGCGCCATTGTTGTTCCTGTAAAATCCTGGAATGGTTACAGCAGAGAATGAGGGCATTCATCCCCACCTATTCCCAGTCACCCTGCAATTCCTATAGCCTCCCTTGTTCTACCTACCAAGAAGAACTACATCATGTGTCAAATCCCCCGAGCCTATTCTAAGGGATTTGATGAAACGTCTGGAAGACAAACCAACTGAACTTTGGCAATGGTGGGATTAAAATCGAAAACTTAATAGGAACTGCTTCTTAAATCCAGAGCCTGAGACCATTTGCATACGCTACTGCTGGCAATATGAAAATAACCATTGCCTTGATAGGTAACGGTACTGAATTAGAACATAACAAATAGCAACAGGAATAGACCATTTTGTCTTTCGAGCCCCTCACAGTACCATCAAATCAGACCCAAAAACAACATATAGAGACCATTCAGCCGGGTCAGAGGAACATAGCCCATTCAGCCCTTTGACCCTGCTCCACCACTCAATAAGATCAAGGCTGATCTGATTGTGGTCTCAACTCCACTTTCCTGTCTGTCTGTCTGTCCCCCCACCCAACGCCCTCACAACCCCCCATAACCCTTGACTCCCTTGACCATCAAAAATCTGTCTAAATCAGCCTTGAATAAATTCAGTGACCCAGCCTCCACTACTTTCCTCAGGCTAACGACCCTCTGAAAAAAAAAATCTCCTCATCCTCGTCTTACTCTTCTGGAACTAACTCACCAGGTCCCTCTCCCCCGCCTTTTCCCTGGACATGCTGCAGCTTTTGGTCCAATTCCCCTTTGAATTCCATGACTGAATGTGCCATCCCCACACTCTCTATCTAACCCAGCCGCCAGATCCATCCCTCCCAGGTCGCCATGTGGAAATGCATGGTGACCCTGCACTAAAGAACAGGTCCCAGACATACTCAGCTACTTAACATAAGAACAACATGAAGTGATTATTGTGGAAAATTGAATGAGACAACATTTTAAATCATCAAGACATTGACACACACTCCTTAGATAAACTGACTTTCAAACTATCAGGGTAGAATTAAACAAGCTGGTACCTTTCAGAAGGAGTAAAATTAAAGTGATGAGGGGAATAGAATCTGGATTTAGAAAATATCCACAAGGTGGATGCAGGTGAACAGAGAGTTGGAGAATCTTTAAAGTTCATGCATGAACTTTTGTTTGACCCAGATGTATTTACAACATGCCAATAATTTAGAATTGTGAGAGATGATCGGAAGGTGGCAGCTCAAGGGTTTGTGTTGCTGATTCTGATAATTCTAGTAGCTTTAATATGTTATCCACGGTTTGCCATCAAAAAATTAGGAAAACAAGCTGGTAGCTTAGAAGTAGTGAGCTTAGCCAAAAATCAGTTGTGAGAAGTCAATAAGAATATTCCCTTCTCAAGGTGGGGCGATCTGTAAGAAATCACTATCTAATAACCTTATAAAATCTTCAGAAATGTATTGAATATTATAGGAATGGCTCTTCCTCCCCCCTCTCTCTCTCAGTTAGGAACAAAGATTCCTGGCTTGACAAACATAGGGCAACACATCCCAATGTTACCTCATAGGGATGGGCTCAGGAGTTAAGAAATTGAACTTGTACTGGTGAGTGAAGACAATGGTTTTGATTTTCTCAGTTCTTAAAAGGAGCAAGTTTCTACTCATCCAGCACTTGATGTGGAATAAGCAGCTTGATAATTTAGGAACAGTGGAGGAATGGAGAGGGATAGTGCTGAGGTTGAGCTGAGCATTGTCAGTTTCCATGTGAAAATTAATACAGTGCTTTTGGATGATGTCGCCTAGTGGTAGCATGTCGATAAGAAATAGGAGGGATCAAGTATAGATCCTGTTTTTAGGATGGATGATGACAGTGGATTTAAAGGTGTGAGGAACAGTACCAGAAGAGAGAAAAAAATGAACAATATCAACCAACATGCCGAAGTTGAATGGTCAACAGTTCAGTGGAAATAGGCTGACTGGAGCAGAAGGCAAGTCTCATGGGCAAGATGAGCACAGGGAGGCTGTGAAGGGAAATAGGAAACTGGAGAAAGATCTGAGTTCAGAGCACAGACATGGGGGATCTTTAGAGACAGTTGACATGGCGGGCTAGTGGAAGGGAGCAAAGCAGCTGATCGGATTGACTTAATCTTAGTGACAAAGAAGCTCCATGAGTTCCTTATGCTTGCTGTTGGACATGAGAACAGAACAGACAAAGGAGAGGGTGAGCATTTTAAAAGGAACTAACTTCTGTAGAGAAATGAACAAGAGTCGACACACATTGTGTTTTGCACAAAGCTGATTTATTTGACTTTTATCCAATATTTTAACCCCTATAACTGAGATGGAGTTTATTAACATCAGCAGAAACAGACCATTGAACATGGTTCAGTCCAAAATGTGATTAACAGCAAAATCCAATCACTGCAGTTACTTGTCAACTTGAGTTAATGTTTTGAGTCCATGTAACTTTTCTGAAGACGAGTCCATACAGACTCGAAACGTTTAACTTTGTTTCCCTGTTCACAGCTGCTGCCAGACCTGTTGAATCTTTCCACGTTTTGTTTTTACTTGAGATTTCCAGCATCTGCAGCATTTTGCCTTTATATTTGTGAACTGGTTGGTGTCTCTGCAATGTAGTGAACAACAAAATCCGTTCCCACACTTGGAGCATGAGAACAGCCTCTCCCCACTGTGAATTCACTGGTGTACAGTGAGGTCAGATGATTGCCTGAACCCAGACCCGCAGTGAGAGCACCTTAATGGCCTTTTGTCAGTACAAACACGTTTGACATCAGTTCTCTGGAACATTTACAGCAGTTCCAGCAATCTGGGCATTTAACAGGCCTGATCAGTGTGATCTTGGCTGGTGTGCCTGCAAATGGGGCAACTGAATGAATATCTTTCCACACTTGGAGCAGGTGAATTATCTCTCCCAAGTGTAACTGCACTTGTCGAATACGGTCCCTTGACTGCCTGCACCCAGTCCCACAGTGAGAACATCTGAATGGTCTCTGGTCAGTGTGGGCACATTGATGAGACATCAATTCCCCACACCTTTGAAATCACTTATAACACTCTGAGCATTAAAAAAAGTCTCTCGTCAGTGTGAATGCGCTGGTATCTCAGCAGGTGGAATGATGTCCTGAACCTCTTACCACACTGTGAGCGATTGAACAGCCTCTCCCCAGTGTGAATTCACTGTTTCAGCAGGTCAGTCCAGGATAGAAATTGAGAAGAGACAAACAAATCTCTTGGTTTGAGTTTGCTGAATGTAAATCCTCCCCTTCTAAACCCTTGTAAAAGGAGTTTCCAAACACTCGGTGTAAACTCGACTCCGGGAGTTTCTAAGATAAAGGCAAAATAGTGCGGATGCTGGAAATCTGAAACAAAAACAAAAAATGCTGGTAAAACTCAGCAGGTCTGACAGCATCTGTGCAGAGAAAGACAGAGTTAATGTTTCGAGTCCGTATGACTCTTCTGCAGAGTTTCTAATCCGGGTTTGGAGTCCTACACCGGGTGGTTGTGAACCCTCCCAGTCCATAGTCCGGCTCCATTCCTCTCCTGCACTCGGCACTTTCTCACCGGCTGGACTTTCCATTCCGGTTCCCCCGCTGTCACTGCGCATGCTCCACACACCCGGCTCCGCCCCCTATTCACTCTGATTGGGTGGAGGACCAGCCTCACCCGCACCGTTCGTCAGCTGCGTCCCTTCTTGCTATTGGCCTGGAGCTGCCGTCAATCATTGTGAGCTGGCGCATGCGCAGTCCGTGGCAGCAGACGGGGCGACAACTCGAAGAACGGATTTAAAATGCGGAGTTTAGAAAGAACGAGTGCGGATCCAGAGCCGAAATTAAAACCGTAAATAGAGAGATGGCTGGCGGGTGAGTTGGGAAGATTCATAAACTCACGGTGTCGGCCCAAAATCCTCAATAAGGAGCCATCTGTCCCGCGTTCCCTCGGCGCTGCGAGAGAAAGGCCCCAGATTACAGCCGCCATCTTTATAGGGGCAATGTAATGATGGGCGCATGCGCGACCACCATCTTCATAGTGGCAAGTGCAGCAATGCGCATGCGCCCACCATCCCAGGGCGGGAGGTGCAATGTGCTATAGGGCGCGTGCGCATTTTGCGTTAGGTGACAAGGCCTGAGGGAGACATTCATAAAATGTGCGGTCACCGGGACCTTTAGATCAACAACAATAGAATTATAAACCCAAAGTCGCTCAGTAGTACAGAATTTACTATTGCTTAAAAAAGGAACATGCTGTTGAAGGTTTTCATGTTGCACTCATCCGGACAGATGCAAGAAAGCCAAATGTCAAAGTGAACAACAATTTATGCTGCACGAGGAAAGGGTGATGACTGGTTTGGCCAGTCAGCTCTGATTGGTTAAGGCGTTGCCATGGAGAATACATCAAGGAGCGATCATCTCCTGTGCTTTTGTTTAATTCAACCAAAGGCCCCAAGCTTGGACATGTTCCTTCTGTTTGCAGAGGACAGGTCCTTGTGTATGAATATATTGCAGCTTCTGGCAAGGATAAGTGAGCCACATTACGAGGCTGACTGACTGAAATTTGGTGTTCTTGCATCTTCCCTGATGTGCACACGATTAAAAAGTTTTGACAGAATGTCTACTTTTTAATCCATACTCAATTGTCTTAAAGGGGGAAAATTGTGGTAGAAGATGGAGAGATGTAGGGAGAGATTTTCAGAGCTTGGGGTCGAGGGAACTGAAGGCACCGACACTAATGGTGGAGCGGTTAAAATCAGGAGTATACAAGACCAGAATTAGAGCAGTGCAGATATCTCAGAGGGTTGTGAGGCTGGAGGAGATGACAAAGATAGGGATGGGCGAGGCCATGGAGGAATTTGAAAACAAGGATGAGAATTTAAAAATCAAGTTGTTGCTTGACCGGAAGCCAAGGCAGGTCAGGAAGCAGAGGGTGTTAGGGCAATGGGCCTCACTGCCAGTGAAGACACCAACAGCAATGGTGCCAAGTTTACGGAGCATAGAATGTGGGAGACCAGCCAAGAGTGTGTTGGAATAGTCGAGTCTGGAGCTAACAATGGCAGGGATGAGGATTTCAGCAGCAGATGCACTGAGACAGGGTGAGGTTGGGTGATGTTATGGAGGTGGAAACGGGTGATCTTAGTGATGGCACAGATATGAGGTCAGGAGCTTATCCCGAGATCAAGTGTAACACCGAGTTTGTGAACAGACTAGTTTAATCTCAGACTGTTCCCCGGGGAGAGGGGTGGAGTTGGTATCTGGGAAATGGAGACTGGAGCAGGGACTGAAAACAGTGTCTTCAGCCTTCTCAGTGTTTAATTGGAGTTAATTAGTCATCAGGAAGAGAAGCAGGAACTGGAATGAACTATGAGACTGATTCTGGGTTTAACTTAGAGAGGGAGAGAAAGAAGGAAGGAAACCTTGGGAGGTTTGGAGAAACCATCTTCATGATCATTCATGAAATCTCCACACTGTGAGTTTTGGACACAAGGTTAACGTCTGCTATTCTGTTTAGTCGGTCAGGGGGGTTTCAGATTAATGTTTTGTCACGAGTAATAACTGAAGTGAATGATCAAACATATTGTCACCTCTAGTTGTACAAGTTTGTTAAAAAGATACTGAAAGAGATGTCCAAAACTCTCACTGGATTTCAGCATAGGAAGGAGAGAGTGTGTGTAGGACAGGGATTTGAGGCTTTGGGGGAACAAGAGAGGAAAAAATGTTCCATAGGAACTGGAATTATCTGTTCTGAGTTTCTATCCTGTTCTTACAGTAATGACTTTTGTAAACTCATTTTACTGAGATTTAGAAGGGGAGGATTTACTGACAGGAAACTCAAACCAAATATCACATCAAAATCTGACAGAGTCATTCGATTCATGAGGACTTGAGTGTCATCGGCCTTTGAATGTGTCAGGAGAAATGTTTGTCTGTTCTGTCTGTGGGAGAAGATTTCAAACAGCAGCGACTGGAAAAGCACCGAGACACACACACACACCCGAGTGAAAGTGTTCCAGTGAATTGACTGTGGAAAGAGCTTTAGCCTGAAAAAACAAATCACAGCATTCACAGTGCGGAGAAACTGCACATGTTCTCTGTGTGGACGAGGCTTCAGCTGGTTATCCAACCTGGAGAGACACAGGCACACAGGCACCATGGAGAAACCGTGGAAATGTGGGGACTGTGGGAAAGAATTCAATTACCCATCCCAACTGGAAATTCATCAACACAGTCACACTGGGGAGAGACCATTTACTTGCTCTGAGTGTGGGAAGGGATTCATTCAATCAGCCTACCGGTTGAGACATCAGCGGGTTCACACTGGGGAGAGGCCATTCACCTGCACTGAGTGTGGGAAAGGATTCACTGGATCCTCTGATATGCTGAAGCACCAACGAATTCACACTGAGGAGAGGCCGTTCAGTTGGACTTCCTGTGGAAAGAGATTCCAGTCTTCGTTCAACCTCACCGTCCACCAGCGACTTCACACTGGAGAGAGGCCGTTCACCTGCTCTGAGTGTGGGAAGGGATTCACTCAATTATCTCACCTATTGACACATCAGCTAGTTCAGACTGGAAAGAGACCATTCACCTGCTCCGAGTGTGGGAAAGGATTCACTCAGTCAGCCTACCTGCTGAGACACCAGCGACATCACACTGGGGAGAGGCCGTTTACCTGCCCTGTATGTGGGAAAGGATTCACTGGGTCCTCTGAGCTGCAGAAGCACCAGCGAATTCACACTGAGGAGAGGCCGTTCAGCTGTACTTCCTGTGGAAAGAGATTCAGGTATTGCTTCCACCTCAAAGTACACCAGCGAGTTCATACTAGGGAAAGGCCATTTACTTGCATTGAGTGTGGGAAGGGATTCACTCAGTCAGCCTACCTGTTGAGACACTGGAGAGAGGCTGTTCACTTGCCCTGAATGTGGGAAAAGATTCACTGGTTCTTCTGATCTCCTGAAGCACCAGCTAATTCACAGTGGCGAGAGACCATTCACCTGCTCTAACTGTGGGAAGAAATTCACTCAGTTATCTCACCTACTGACACACCAACGAATTCACACTGGGGAGAGGCCATTCACCTGCTCCGAGTGTGGGAAGGGATTCACTAAGTCATCCCACCAGCGAGTTCACAAGCGACTGCACGGGTTGGATTTTGCTGTGATTGCTGCTGTTAATCACATCCAGGACTGAACCATGTTCATCCTGACAGTTGGGGTTTGTTCCTGCTGATGTTCACAATCCATGTAACTGGGCTGGAGTTTAATATTCTGGATCTGTTGTGATTGTGTTCATGGGGCTGCAGTGTCCCTTTAAGAACCGCTGTCTCTGATCTTTCCCCAGAATTCAGGAACTCGCATCAGAAACTAGTTTACAACAAGATTCTGAACTTGTACTTCAATCTCAAATTGATCTTTGGTACGAATCCTTCAATTCATTTTAATGAGAGATTCCACTGATTAACATCTCCAATTAGCAAGTGCTGATTATTCCTTGCTGCCAATTCTTACTGACTTGTACATTACTCACAGCGACATCTCCATTATCCATCAGAAAGAAGGGGAATGGAAATTGGTGGAGAATCGAGAATTCTCAAATTGTAACCCTCTCGCCTGGTACAGAAAAATCCCCTCGGCATCGGAATGGAGACAAGTTCAATCCAAGTAACGGACCACAAGAAATCACTGCCTAATAACCTTATAAAATCTTCAGAAATTTATGGAATATTATAAGAATTGATCAGTCTATCTCTTATGAAACAAGGTCCATAGCAGCTTGCTGGCTGACACACACAGGACAGGCCTGTTATCTCTGCCAAGGAGATGTCTCTAGCACAGACCCTGAAACAAGACATTTCTAACCCTGATACAATAGGATCTCATAACCCATCTGTAAACCAACTGCCTGTGTCAAGGTTAAAACAGGCTCTCGAGAGCACAGAGATATTGACGTGATCCACACTGGCTTCAGCCCAACACCCACACTCTGGCTCACACCAGTAAACTGTTCAGAGGAGACTGTCACCACCAGCTACAGAGACCAGCACTCACTCTGTATCATCCATCCGTTTGTCCTCTGGTACCGGTAAACCGTTCTCACCTGTCACAGGTCGTGTGTTTTTCGTATCTAGTTAGCTTACACATCATATTTAAACTGCTGCTTCTCAATAAACTATTTTAAAATCTCTTCTGATCTCGATCCTCTTTTTGAGTAATCTGTGACTCCTGAACCTAAATCTTACAAGTGGTGTTAGGAGTGGGATCACAGTGATCGAGATCATAAACTTGAGACACAACAGTCATGGTTAAACATGAATGGAGAAGTTCCTAAGTGAAGCCAGGAGTATACAATGGCATTGACACATTACAGGGAGCGACTGATAAGATAGTCTCACAGAGAAAGCATGCGGGCTGGATGTGAGAGAGATCCTGGGGATTGGTGAAGAGTGTGACCGGGATTACGATTATATTCTCAATAGGATTTCTAAAGAGGGTCAGAAATGACAAATTAAGTTGAAGAAGGTCCAGATTCAGTTAGAAAATATCCACAAGGTGGATGCAGGTGAGCAGAGAGCTGGAGAATCTTTAAAGTCCCTGCATGAACTTCTGTTTGAACCAGATGTATTTACCACATGCTAATAATTTAGATTGTGTGAGATGATCAGCAGGTGGGGAGGATGAATCTAAGTTGATAGTTACCACATTTTAGTGGAAAGGTTTTGATGTTTATTCTTGGTGGCAGCTCAAGGGTCTGTGATTCTGATAGTTCCAGTAGCTTTAATACATTATCTATGGTTTCTCATCAAAAAATTAGGAAAACAAGCTTGTAGCTTAGAAATAGTGAGGTTAGTCAGAAATCCTGTTGTAAGAAGTCAATAAGGATATTTCTGGCTTGACAAACAAAGGAAAATGTATCCCAATGTTACCTGATAGGGATGGACTCGGTAGTTAGAGAACGGAATTTGTAGTGGTGACTGAAGGCAACGATTTTGGTCTTCCCAATTTTTAATTGGAGGAAATTTCTGCTCATCCAGTACTGGTGTAGGATAAGCAGTTTGAAAATTTAGCAACAGTGGAGGAATAGAGGCATGGTGGCGAGGTAGAGCTGGGCATTGTCAGTGTACATGTTTTTTTTGATTCATTCATCAGATGTAGGCTTCGTTGGTTGGGCTGCAATTTTTGCCTATCCCTAATTGCCCTTGAGAAGGTGGTGGTGATCTGCCTTCTTGAACCACTGCAGTCCATGTGGTGTAGGTACACCCACAGTGCTGTTAGGGAGGCAGTTCCAGGATTTTGACCCAGCAGCAATGAAGAAATGGTGATATATTTCCAAGTCAGGATGGTGAGTGACTTGCAGGTGAACTTCCAGGTGGTTGTGTTCCTATCTATCTGCTACCCTTGTCTTTCTAGATGGTAGTGGCCGTGGGTTTGGAAGATGCTGTTAAAGGAGCCTTGGTGAATTCCTGCAGTGCATCTTGTAGATGGTGCACACTGCTGCTACTGTGCATCGTGTGAAAACTAACATGGTGCTTTTGGATGATGCCGCCTAGTGGCAGCATGTAGCTGAGAAATAGGAGGGGTCAAAGATAGATCATTTTTTTAGGATGGGTGATGACAGTGGAATGGAAGGTGAGAGGAACTGTACCAGGAGAGAGAACCGTTAACAATATCAGCCAACATGGGGAAGTTGGGTGACCAGAAGTTCATTGAGAATAGAGTCAATACAGCAAAAGATGGGTCTCATGAGCAAGATAAGCACTGAGAGGGTCTGAGGGGAGATAGGAGAGAAACTGAAGAAAGATATGAGTTCAGGGCTCAGACATGGGGGATTTTTAGAGGTACTTTGGCCCGGTGGGGTAGTGGAAGGAAGGGAAGCAACAGAGGCAGCTGACTATATTATCTCAATCTTAGTGACAAAGAAGCTTCATGAGCTCCTCACACTTGTGTTTGGAGGTGAGGATGGAGGAGAAAGGGGAGAGAGAGAGCCTTTTGAGTGGAACTAATGTGTGTTAGAGATAGACAATAAGAAATAAATAATTACAATTTAAAACCATTACGGAGACATGGCTGCAGGACACATGGATTGGGACCTGAATATTGATGGGCACAGGATATTTAGCAAATACAGGAAGTGAGGAAAACTTGGAGGGGTGGATCTGTTAGTTAATGATGGTATTAGCACAATACAGAGGGAAGACCTACGTTCAGGAAACCAGGATGTGGAAACGGTTTGGGTAGAGATGAGAAATGGTAAAGACAAGGAGTCACTTGTGGGAGTTGTGTACAGGCCCCTTAACAGTAACCACATGGTAGGGTTAAGCATAAAGGAAGAAATAAATGGAGCTTAACAGAAAGGCATGGTGATAATCATGGGAGATTTTAATTCACATATAGACTGGAAAAGTCAAATGGGCAAGGATAGCCTAGATGAGGAGTACATTGAATGCTTTTGAGATAGTTTCTTGGAACAGAGTGTTCTCGAGCCAACTGAGAGCAGGATATACTGAAGCTGTTATTGCGCAATGAGATCGGAGTAATTAATGATCTCGTAGTGAAGGTGCCCCTAGGTAGCAGCGACCATAATGTGATTGAATCTTACATTCAGTTTGAGGGGGAGCGGAGTGGGTCTGAGACTATGTTTTTAAACAAATAAGGGTAATTATGAGAGCATGAAAGCTGAGCTGGCAAAAATGAATTGGCAAATTAGGTTAAGGGATAAGTGAATAGAGATGCAGTGGCTAATATTTGAGGGGTATTTCAGAATGCACAGAATAGATACATTCCAACGAGTAAGAAAAAGCCCAAGGGATGGACACACCATCCGTGCTTAACTAGAAAGGTTAAAGATAACATCAAATTTAAACAAAAAGCAGATAATTGTGAAAAGGAAGGTGGAAGGCCAGAAGATTGGACGGAATCTAAGGGACAGCAAAGAATAGTTAAAAGACTAATAAGATGGGAGTGGGGATTGAGTGAGAGAAAGCTAGCCAGAAATATAAAAGCAGATAAGAGTTTTTATGAATATTTTAAAAAGAAAAGAGTTAACAATGTGAAAGTTGGCTCTATAGAAAGTGAATCTGGAGAATTGATGATGGAAAACAAGGAGAGGGCAAATTTTGCCTTGGTTTTCGCTACAAAGGATACAAGTAACATCCCAGAAGCAGCTATAAAGCAGGTAATGGAAGTGGGAAAGGAAGTCAGGAAAATTACAGTCACCAGAGAAGTTGTACTGAGTAAATTTTGGAGCTGTGGGCTGACAAGAGCCCAGGTCCTGATGGACTTCATCCTAGGGTCTTAAAAGAAGCATCCAGTCAAATAGTTGATGCATTGGCTTTAATTTTCTAAAACTCCCTAGATTTGGCGAAGGTCCCATTAGATTGGAAGATAGCAAATGTAACTCCTTTATTCAAAAAGGGAAGGAAACAGAAAGCAGGAAACTGTAGGCCAGTTAGCTTAACATCTGTCATAGGGAAAATGTTAGAAATTGTTATTAAAGAGGTTATAACAGGGCACTTGGATAAGCGCAAGGTCACCAGGCAGAGTCAACATGGTTTTGTGAAAGGGAAATCGTGTGTAACCAAATTGGTTAAATTGGTGTTCTTTGTGGCAGTGACATGTGCTGTGGTAAAGGGGAACCAATGGATGTGTTGTACTTAGATTTCCAGAAGGTAGTTGATAAGGTGCCACATCAAAGGTTAGTGTGGAAAGTAAAAGCTCATGGTATAGAGGGTAACATATTGGCATGGATAGAAGATTGGCTGGCTAACAGGAAGCAGAGAGTAGGCATAAATGGATCTTCCTCAGGTTGGCAAGATGTAATGAGTGGTGTGCCACAGGGATCAGTGCTGGGATCTCAGCTGTTTACAGTTCATATAAATGATGTGGATGAAGGGATGGATTCCAAATTTTCTGATGACACAAAAATAGGTAGGAAAGTAAGTTGTGAAGAGGACATAAGGAGGCTACAAACAGATAGGATAAGTGAGTGAGCAAAGATCTGGCAGATGGAGTTTAATGTGTGAAAATGGAAATTGTCCACTTTGGCAGGAAGAATAAAAGAGAAGCATTTTATCTAAATAGTGAGAGATTGCAGAGCTCTGAGGTGCAGAGGGATCTGGATGTCCGAGTGTGTGAATCACAAAAGGCTAATATGCAAGTACAGCCAGTAATTAGGAAAGCTAATAGAAAGTTATAACTTATTGCGAGGAGAATTGAATACAAAAGTAGGGAGGTTCTGCTTCAGTTGTACATGGCCCTAATGAGACCACATTTGGAGTATCGTGTACAGTATTGGTCACCCTGTTTAAAGAAGGATGTAAATGCTTTGGAACCAGTTCAGAGAAGTTTTACCAGACTAATACCAGGAATGGATGGGTTGTCTTGTGAGGAAAGGTTGGAAAGACCAGGCTTGTATCTGCTGGAGTTTAGAAGAGTAAGAGGTGACTTGACTGAAACATATTAGATCCTGAGGGGATCTTGGCAGGGTGGATGTGGAGTGGATGTTTCCTCTTGAGAGAGAATCGAGAATGAGGGATCACTCTTTAAAAACAAGGAGTCGCCCATTTAAAACAGAGATGAGGTGAAATTTTTTTCACTGAGGGTAGTGAGTCTTTGTAATTCCTCCTGAAAAGGTAATGGAAGCAGAGTCTTTGAATATTTTTAAGGTAGAGATGGATAGATTCTTGGTAAGCAATGGGGCGATAGGTTATCGACAGTAGGTGAGATGCAGATTTCAGGTTACTGTCAGTTCAGCCATGATCTTACTAAATGGCAAAACAGACCCGAGGGACGGAATGGCCTACTCCTGCTCCTTGTTGGTATGTTAAAACACTTCACAACAAAATCCAATCAGTGTAGTTACTTGTGAACTCGCTGGTGCCTGAGCAGGTTGGATCACTCAGTGAATCCCTTCCCACACTTGGAGCAGTGTGAGTGCATCAATGAGTTTCCAGCTCAGATGAATATCTAAATCCATTCCCACAATCCCCACATTTCCACAGTGTCTCCCCACTGTTAACGGGGCTTTGTCCGTCCATGTTCAAAATCCAATGATATTCGGATTACGATAAATGGGCGACTCTGTCAGATC
This sequence comes from Isurus oxyrinchus, assembly GCA_026770705.1. Taxonomy (NCBI): domain Eukaryota; kingdom Metazoa; phylum Chordata; class Chondrichthyes; order Lamniformes; family Lamnidae; genus Isurus; species Isurus oxyrinchus. The sequence goes on along the minus strand of JANJGN010000336.1, from coordinate 280,182 downwards.
TTGATGTGATGTTTGGTTTCAGTTTCCTGCCTGCAAATCTTCCCCTTCTAATTACCTGAGAAAATGATTTAAAACAAAGAAAGGGAGTGAGAGAGACCCCACACAAAGGCAGGTTGTGAAATTGAGCTGAATGAATCTGGGAATTTGTGGGGCCGGCACTAGGAAAAAGTGACCATGAAAACTGCTGGATTGTCATAAAAACCCAACTGGTTCACTAATGTCCTTCAGGGAAGGGAGTCTGCCACCCGGTCTGGACCTACACAAAACTCTCGCCTACAAGGCAAAAGAGGGAGGGAGAGGCAGGGGGTGAAGTGATTTGTACAACACAACAAGAACTTTGACAGAATCTCCCAAACCCTCAACCTCCACCACCTGGAAGGACCAGGGTAGCAGGTGTGTGTGAACACCATCACCTCCATGTTCCCCTCCCAAGTAACAGACTTGTCTGACACCCAGTGCTGGATGATCGGAAATTTCCTCTATTTAAATATTGGGAAGACTGAAGAGTCACACAATCTCGTGAAAACTCCATCTCCCCCACAAGGGTCTCCACTTTCAAGAATCTAGCCTCTGACATCCCTCACAGCTGCTCTGACTCGGATTGCCTCAATAACTGCACACCTCCCAATGGTTCAATCTCTTCTCCTGAGCCCGCGCTGCCTGTCCCACTCTGGACACGTGCTGGAACTCCCAGGGAATGCTGGGCCTCCTAGTTCTCAGTCTGCAGCCAGAAAATATCACAGAGAGACAGGTAAGTTCATGTTTCTTAACATTGTTGTGATTTTGATAGTCAGATAGTGATTGTTTGTACAGATTCCTCCAGTTCTGTCACTGTGTGGGACCAAACTCCTCATGTATCATCTAGAAATCTGTAATAACATAATGGTAGCTTGGAACATCCTTTGAAAACACTCTCTTCCCATTCCCCCACACATTTATATATTAGCATGGGGGGAGGGGGGAGTGTGCAAATTTTTTGCCAGTGGCTATATCTTTAATTTGAAGATTGTATTCTCCACCTGAATTCAAAGTTGTTTTTTGTTAGTCCCAGATATAATAATCAGATTATGGCTTTGCCTGGTCTATGATATTGTGGAATTTATTCAAGATGTACTGAGATGAGGAGAAATTTCTTCACTCAGAGAGTGGTGAGCCTGTGGAATTCGCTACCACAGAAAGTAGTTGAGGCCAAAACATTGTATGTTTTCAAGCAGGAGTTAGATATAGCTCTTGGGATGAAAGGGATCAAAGGATATGGGGAAAAGCAGGAGCAGGCTATTGAGTTGGATGATCAGCCATGATCATAATGAATGGTGGAGCAGGCTCGAAGGGTCGAATGGCCTACTCCTGCTCCTAGTTTCTCTGTTTTAGATGGCTAGAATCCCTCTGTTTCTATGTTGCTGCCCAAACTCTCAACATCCATTGTGAAGAGTAGGCTGTCGGGAGGGTACAGTGAGGGAGTTTACTGAATGGTAAGTATCCTTAATGTAATTGGGATAATATTGAGCTGGGGTGGGGGTATTCAAAATGAATCAATGTCTTCTGCCATTCTATTGGATTCTCTGTCACAGTCTGTAATAGAAATTTGGAGGATTTCTCATGATACCATCCAGGTGTCCAGCTGTTTAAGTATTTTGTAAAATGTCCTTGGCTGTGGCTGCTGTCCCTTTAGGTATTCCATCTGCTTTCGATTCATGTAGTTGGAATATTTAAGTTCTGTTAGTCTGTCCTTAACTTCTTTTTGTCTCTGTTGATACATGGACTTAGTTCACTTGGTGCAGTAATTTGTCTTGTTGAGTTGTCTGTTTGCTTCAATAAGGTTTTGTTGTCTGTCCATATCTATGTTACTGCCTTTGTCTGCTGGTTTTATGACAATATCTGTGTTGAATTTTAATTCTCTGATCGCTTGTCTTTCTCTCCTCATGAGGTTTTGTTTATCCTTTACATCTGGGATTCTCTCGATTCCTGAGTTGCTTCGATGAAGTCAGATATTTCCGTGTTCATTTCATTCTCTGGAGAAATCCAATCTGATCTGTGCGATGAACTTGGCCTGTCTGAAACTGAGTCATCAGAAAAGTCGTCTTGTGTGATTTTTCTATGGAATTTCTCTCAGTTTGTTTGGATTTGTGCATTGTATTATTTCACACTGCTAAAAAATGTAGCCTCTGTTTCGGAACTTCTCTGGTATTATTGTGTGTTTAAATGATTTGGCGATGTGAAGAATTGTTTGATTCAGATTAAGACACTCCTTTTCTATGGCTTGGACACTATCTGGTTTAAATATTTCATCCACCCAGTGATTACAGAGTATTGATTGGTTTTGTGCGGTTAAGTTTCCAGAATCTGTTTCTCTGGCTTGTTCTGGGGTGTCTTGTCTTGTTAAAATCCTCTCTTTCTTGGGTAGGTCTCCAACCAGGTGTTGTGGTTGGTATTGGCATTTGCATTTCTCTGTCACCCTGTACCCGGAGTCTTGACCCACACAGGACCAGTTGGTTGTTAGTGTTTCTCTGTCACCCTGTACTCAGTTTCTTGACCCACACAGGACCAGTTTGTTGTTAGTGTTTCTCTGTCACCCTGTACCCGGTTTCTTGACCACACAGGACCAGTTTGTTGTTAGTGTTTCTCTGTCACCCTGTATCTGGAGTCTTGACCCACACAGGACCAGATTGTTGTTTTTGTTTCTCTGTCACTCTGTACCCGGAGTCTTGACCCACACAGGACCAGTTTGTTGTTTGCATTTCTCTGTCACCCTGTACCCGGAGTCTTGACCCACACAGGACCAGTTTGTTGTTTGCATTTCTCTGTCACCCTATACCCGGAGTCTTGACCCACACAGGACCAGTTTATTGTTTGTGTTTCTATGTCATTCTGTACCCGGAGTCCTGACCCACACAGACCAGTTTGTTGTTTGCATTTCTCTGTCACCCTGTACCCGGAGTCTTGACTCACACAGGACCAGTTTATTGTTTGTGTTTCTCTGTCACCCTGTACCCGGAGTCTTGACCCACACAGGACCAGTTTGTTGTTAATGTTTATCAGTCATCCTGTACCCGGAGTCTTGACCCACACAGGACCAGTTTGTTGTTTGCATTTCTCTGTCACCCTGTACCCGGAGTCTTGACTCACACAGGACCAGTTTATTGTTTGTGTTTCTCTGTCATTCTGTACCCGGAGTCCTGACCCACACAGACCAGTTTGTTGTTGGTGTTGGGGTTTTCATGACCTCGCACGGCTTATTTTTGCTTTTCCAGGGATCAAAACCATGAGACACGAACTCTTTGCCAGTCCCATTGTGGTCTGTGAGAGGGGAAACTCACCAGTCCCTTGTTGGGGGTTTGCTGTTTGGGATCAATCACTGTTGGGTGACGTGTTATGTCCAATGACCTCATGGATCCCATTGAGACAGCCGGGCGGTGTCATCAGAACCTTGTCCTTGTGGCTGGGGTGGATTTCCTGCAAGATGAGGGGCTCCATTGGTTTGGACGAAGCTCACGGCTGGTCCGACATGCATTTCCCACATTACACAGGGACTACACTTCAAAAAGACTTCACTGCCTGTAAAGCACTTTGGAACATCCTGAAGCTGTGAAAGGTGCTATATAAATGCACATCTTCCATTAACAAAGGAGAGAAGGACCAAGGCCAGAAAAGTCATTAACAGAACATCAATCAGTCTCCTCTGTTCTTAGAGAAATCATGGACTCGAGCACTGTGTATTTGACACTAAGCTGATTTATTTAACCTTTATCCAAAATATTAAACTCCAGCCCAGTTGCTGGGATTATTAACATCAGCAAAAACAAACCCCAAATGTCAGAATGAACATGGTTCAGTCCTGGATGTGATTAACAGCAGCAATAACAACAGAATCCAACCCCTGCAGTCACTTGTGAATACGCTGGTGTGTCTGCAGGGTGGATGAAAGACTGAATCCCTTCCCACACACGGAGCAGATGAACAGTTTCTCTCCTGTGTGAACTCGCTGCTGTTTCAGCCGGAGGGATGGGTGAATGAATCCCATCCCACACATGGAACACGTGAATGGCCTTTCTCCAGTGTGAACTTGCTGGTGTGTCCGCAGATCCACTTTGCTTTTATAGTTTTTCACACAGTCAGAACATCTAAAAGGTCTCTTTTCAGAGTGAACACGCTGATGTGAAGTGAGCTGGGTTAGTTGAGTGAATCCCTTCCCACACTTGCAGCAGGTGAATGGTTTCTCCCCAGTGTGAATCCTCTGGTGTATCAATAGAAGCTTTCTGCTTTTAAAGCAATTTTCACAGTCAGAACATTTAAAAGGTCTCATGTCAGAGTGAACAAGTTGATGTGAAGTGAGGGTACTTAACTGAGTGAATCCCTTCCCACATTTGGAGCAGGTGAATGGCCTCTCTCCAGTGTGGACTCTCTGGTGTCACAGCAGGTTGGATAACTGAGTGAATCCCTTCCCACAGTCAAAGCAGGTGAAAGGCCTCTCCCCAGTGTGAATTCGCTGGTGTATTAGCAGATTCTTTTTGCTTTTAAATCTCTTCTCACAGTCACAACATTTAAAAGGCCTCATGTCTGAATGAACAAGTTGGTGTGAAGTGAGGTTAGTTAGTTGAGCAAATCCCTTCCCACAATCGCAACAGATAAACGGTCTCTCCCCAGTGTGAATGCGTCCATGAGTTTCCAGCTCAGAGGGGGATCTGAATCTCTTCCCAGAATCCCCGCAGTTCCACAGTTTCTCCATGGTGTCGATGTTCCTGTGCCTCTCCAGGTTGGATAATCAGTTGAATTCTTGTCCACACACAGTACACTTGCACAGTTTCTCCCTGCTGTGCATGGTGAAGTCTTTGTTTCAGGTGGTGTAACAGGTTAAAGCTCCTTCTACAGTCAGTTCACTGGAACACAATCACTGTATGTGTGTGTCTCGGTGCTTTTCCAGTCACACTGATGTTTCAAATCTTTACCCACAGACAGAACAGACAAAGATACCTCCTTTCACAGTCAATGTCCAATGATATTTAGGTCTTGATGAATTGAGTGACGGGGTCAGATCTTGATGTGATGTTTGGTTCGAATTTCCCGTCTGCAAATCATCTCCCTCTTCTCCCCTGTAAAAGGAGTTTACAAAAACCATCACTGTAAGTACAGGATAGAAATTCAAAACACACAATTCAAGTTTCTTTGGGACATTCTTTCCCCAAACATGTGGTCCAATCAAACTAAAAGAAGCTCAAATCAGCAACAAAGTCTCAATAAAAGCAAAGGGAACCTTCCGAACTAAAGCAGAATGTTTTTTCCAGTGTCTATGAGACACTCTGTACCCTGAGGTGCCCATTGGTGTGGGAGGTATCAAGTGTACCGATGGACACCGCATGTTCCCTCTCCAGGAACACCCGGGCACGGACAAGACCACGGAAGAGACATCGGCAGCCAGTGTGACCACCCCCATGTGTGTCACCCATCCTGGATCTGCAAATTCATGTTTTGACCTGGCCCATGAACAGTTTCAGGAGAAGATTCTCTGACTTACCCACTCCCCCTCCACACTGGTCAGACAAAGATTCAAAGAATGGGACAGCAGTGTCACCAAAGGTTGAGGATCATCCCCTTCAGGTATATACAGGGGCTGCAACCTCTCACTCTGAATATCTACAAGGCCCGTGAACTCCTGTCCGCTTCAAACATCACCTGCAGCCTGAAAGTGGGTAAAGCTGCTGAAAAACCTGTTCCCCAGACTTTGCACTTACCGGGCACTTGGACCCGGTTGGGAACAGGCACGCTGAAGCCCCGCTCACTGTGGCGTCATCAAGCCCTACGCCCATGCGCCCTGCTCCCCTCTGAAACAAGATGGCGGCCGTTAATCTGGGTCAAGTCTCGGTTAAAAGCCCCGGAGCTGCAAACCCAGGACCTGCAGGTCTCTGTTCGGGATTTGAGGCCTTGACCAGGTGTTTAAAAACCTTCCCGACCAGCTGCCCGGCTCCATTGCTCCCGTCGCGTATCCACATCCTCGCCGGCTGCAGAGGAGCTTCTCTCCCCGTCGCCATCACTGACACTGCGCATGTTCCAAACGCTGTCCGGCACTGCGCTTGCGCCCTGCTCGCTAGCGGTCTGAAAAGGGCACATTCAGCATCGCGGGGAATGCTGGGAAAAGGCATCGCCATTGCCTGCCCAATGAGAAATGGCCATTTTGTGCTGCGATGAGGAGATTGGGGCAGTAAATTAAAATTTGGGGCACTCAATAAAATTAGCAATCAAATTATACAGTAACCTGAATGTATAGACCACCTATGCACCCAAAAGAAGGGAAGTGGGAATTGTCCATTTAAGTGTCATTGATACTTAATGAGGAGGAAATTATTCTCTGTGTCTTTAATGAACATTGACATGTAAAGGGAGAAATGAATGACCTTTAAACACCTCGTCCACTTGGCACAGAACTGTCTGAAACTCGTATTAGAAACCACTTGAAACAAAATAATGACAAATATTAAACTATATACAAAATAATTAAAATATATATTTATATGGGTGGGGGGGGGGGGGTGGGGTGCGGTGGCATCGTGCCGATGTCACTAAACCAGTAATCCAGAAGGCCAGCTAATACTCTAGGGACTTGGGTTCAAGTCTCACCACAGCAGCTGGTTCAATTTAAATTCAGTTAATAAATCTGGAATTTAAAGCTAGCCTCAGTAATGGTGACAATGAAACCATTGTCAGTTATCATTAAAAAAACATCTGGTTCACTCATGCCTTTTAGAGAAAGAAATCTGCCATCCTAACATGGTCTGGACTACATATGACTCCAGATCCACCGAAATGTGTTTGACTCTGAATGGCCCTCTGAAGTGGTGTGACAAGCCAATTGCTTCAAAGGCAGTTGGGGATGGGCAGCAAATGCTGGCCATGCCCAAATGCTATGAAAGAAAATTTTTAACCCCCCCGCCACTGAATGGCTACAATTTCAGAAGGAAGTGAAGACAGAAGGTCCAGAAAATATACAAGACAACCGTTCCCCTTCCAAGGAAATCAATCCCAACTTCACCTAACCTAATTGAAGTTCCTCATCTCTCGTGAATCTTCTCTGCACACTCTCTAATGCCTCACATTCTTCCTGTGGTGAGGTGCTCAGAATTGGACCCAATCCTGTGCCTGGTGTCAAGCCAGTGTTTTATTGAAGTTTATTCTAACTTGCTTGTTTTTATACTTAATTCCTCTATTCATAAAGCCCATGATTCTATGTGATTTATTCACTATTTCTCAGCTGGCCCTGTTACCTTCAATGATTTGTGCAGATAATGCCCCAGTTTCAACTGCTCCTGCACCATTTTACACTTGTATCCTTTATTTTCTATTGTCTCTCCTCGTTCTTTCTCCCAAAATGAATCACTTCATGCCTCTCTGAATTAAATTTTATTTGCCACCTGTCTGCCCATTCCACCATCTTCTCTATGTCCTCTTGAAGTTTCTCACTATCCTCCTCACTGTGAACACAACTTGAAAATTTGGTTTCGTTTTCAAATTTTGAAATTTTGCCCTGCACACACAAGTCTAGGTCATTAACATATCAAGAAATCAGTGGTCTTAACACTGACTCCTTGTGATCCCACTGCCTACTTTTCCTCATTCCGGAAAAACAATCAATCTCCATGCGTGTTGTTTCCTGCCGCTCAGCCAATGCTGCCTCTGCCCCATGGTCTTTAACTTTATTGACAAGCCTGTTACTTGGTACTCTATCAAATGCCTTTTAGAAATTCATGTGCACATCAATTGTGTTATCCTCATTAACATTCTCTGTTGCCTCATCAGTGAAACTCAAGCAATTTAGTTCAACACGATTTGTCCTGAACCAATCCGTGCTGGGTTTAATTAATGCACAATTGAACAAATAACTTAACTTTGGCCTGAATTGCTGCTTCCAAATGCTTTCCCACGTCGAGGTTAAACTGTCTGATCTATCAGTGCTGGGGTGATCCTTCCATTTAAGATTAGTAAGGATTTAACATTAGTGAGGGGAAGTGTGAGGAAAAAGAGAAGTGATGAAATTGTAACTACATTTGAAGGCACTGATAAATAGCTCAATAATTAATCAGATTTCAAGACATAAAGTACTGATAAAAAATCTAAAGTATGAATAAATGAATTGAATTATTAATAAGTGTCAGTCAGAGTGCTTGGATTGGAGAAATGAACAGTACTGAATGCTTAAAATGTGAAATGAAAACAGTGAAAACTGGAAACACTCAGCAGGTCTGGAAGAATCTCTGGAGAGAGAAACAGAATTGACATTTCAGGTCTGCGAGCCAGTGAAAACGGGGAGGTGGGAAGAACAGAAGGAAAAGTCTCTGAAAGGCTGCAGGGCGAGAGAGATTAGGTTTCATGATGCAAAGTCAAAGGGAGTGGTAATGGGACAAGTGAAAACACAAAAGATGTGTCGTTTTGAGGCGTGAATGGCACCATCACAACCATCTGATTGCAAAGTAAAGAAAATAAGAAAAATGAGAAAGGAAAACAAGGACGCCAAGAAACAAAATGGGGGCAGAGATTATGACAGGAAATTGTTGAACTCAATTTTGACTCTCCAAGTCTGTAAAGTGCCTCCTTTTGATCTGGCAATGAAGTGTTACATTTCTACCCATGCGCTGTTCAGATGAAAGGTCACAGAGCTGTCATGTTAACTCTGTTTCTCTGTCCACAGGTGCAAATCTGCTGAGGATTTCCAGCATTTTCAGTTTCATGAAGGGATTGTAGACTGTGAGAGTTTGTAAAGGTAGAGATTGTCCCAAATTAATTTGTCACATCGACAACAAATGCCTCTGCCTCATGAAACTCCTGTCTCACGACTTTACTTTATATTTGGGTCTGTGGGGAGAATGTTCAGTTTTATATTCACTGTTTTATATTTGGGTCCTGTGAGCATCAAAAGAAGCTTGAGGACAGTCACTGCATTTTTGGTCTGACCTTATACAAAATAAACTATCCTGGTGTGAGGAGCAAACATGATCAGATTAGCTGCAGTCAGTGAAGGCGAGTTTGAAGCTAAATCCTGCAATACTGTCAATTTAAACTAAAAGCAGAAAACTGCTGATGGTTAAAGGGGCCGGGATGGTGGTGGGGGGATGTGTCTGGAGGAAATCTGACACGCACTGCACAGGGTGAGCAGGGGAAAGGGGAGGAATTACTTGGTTAAACAGGGTGCCAGGGACAATAGCAAAAGGTGGAATTAACTGGGAATGGAGCAACGGAATAGACACATCAGAGAACCATAGAATGGTTGTAGCTCAAAAGGGGTTGGGGGGGGGGTGTGCTGGTGTCGCTTGGTTGGTCGTGTCTGCGTTAGCCCCTGAAGGAACAATTTACCTAATTTCATGTCCCTGCCTTTGTCCCCATAGCCCTGTAATTAAACAAGATTAAACAAGTCTTAAACAAAACTTGTATGAATCAAGATGTTTACGCAAAGGGGGAGCAGAAACGAAGAAAAACAACTAGTTCATATGATGAATGGAGGTGGGGAGAGGTGTAGGATAATGTACCTGTGCAGGTCAGTAAGGACCCCCAAAGTCCATCAGCTTCCTGCATACAGTGTTTAGAGGCCCCTGGGGGAGAGGAGGAAGAATCCTCCTCCCCCACTCTCCTGGTGATACCAACGACTCACCTTGGACTGTCCCACACCTGGGCCGGGCGGGGTCAAAGTGCAGGAAGCTGCAAGCTGACAGGTTGTGCTGTGAACTGGGCGGAGTTGGGGATTTGAGTGACAGGCCTGGGGCTATATCAGAGCAGGCACAGTCACTGCTCCTCTTTTCCTCGTGGAAGTTTCACTGGAGTCATGTTGGTGAGTGTTTCTAAACTCTGCCTCACTATCCTGGGAATGGAGGTGGATTGGAGGTTGCTGTGAGTGTTGGGTTATATTGTTTCTCCTCAGTCTTCCCGCTTCTCCCACTCCCAGTTCCAGGCTGCAGGTTTCGGTGATTTTGGATGCTGGGCGGTTGTTAGTCTCGGAAACAAAAGCAGAAAATGCTGGAAAAACTCAGCAAGTCTAGCAGCATCTGTGGAGAGAAAGACAGAGTTAACGTTTCGTGTCCGTATGACTCTTCTTCAGAGCTGGACTTTATTTTGTTAGTTTCAGCATTGGTGTGGGTGCGCAAGTGCAGAAACGCGGCTTAATTCTTCTGTAATAATGGCGGATCATCCTACCCAGAATGCACCTCGGGATCGAATACAGTCTATCTCCATCAGCAGAGAACCAACCCTCCATTTCTCTCTTTTGAATTTAATTTTCCATTTCTTCGTGTAGTCTGCAAGTCCGTTTAGGTTTTCCTGTAATGTGCTGCAGTTCTTCACCTCCTTACCTCTCACTGCGCCATTGTTGCCACCTGCAGATTGCGACAACCGACCTTCCATAAGAAAATAAACAACTTTTAGATAGAGCGGTTTCTGGGCCCATAGCATTGTGGGAAGTTTGGCCGCCATTACTCATCGGCTTCTGCTGAGCGTTTTCGTGCAGGCTGAAGGCAGATCAGTGACCTGAGCCCCTAGCTCTGTTTCTAAATCGGCTTATGCTGCCTGACAAGCTGAATATTTGAAGTCTTTTATATTTTCATTTTAGATCCAACATTGTAGAGTTTTGCTTTTGTTTCATTGTATTACAGGACTGAGTTTAGAAACACAAGCAGACCAGTTCGGATAAAAGCAAAATATTGGGGATGCTGGAAGTCTGTAATCAAAACAGAAAATGCTGGAAAAAAAACTCACCTGGTCTGACAGCAGCTGTGGAGAGAGAAACAACCGAAGTTTTTTGTTAACTCCATTCTTGGGATTTGGGCGTCACTAACAAGACCAGCAGATATTGTCAATCCCCAGTTGTTTGTTAGTCAGGTGTTGGTGGGCCTTCTTCCTGAACCACTGCAGTCACTGTGGTGAAGGTGCTCTCACAATGCTGTTTGGTAAGGAGTTACAGGATTTCCACTTAGCGATGATATATGTCCAAACCTTCCAATGTATTTCACAGGAATATTATGTTGCAATATTTATCACTAAGGTACATAAGCAGATATCAGGGTAGATGATCAGAGGCTTGGTCAAGGAAGTAGGTTATAAGGAGAGTCTTAAAGGATGAGAAGGAGACAGAGAGGTCTAAGGAGGACATTCCAGAGCTTATGGCCTGGGCAGCTGAAGGTTTGGTCACCAATGGTGGATCAATTAAAATCAGGGATCCTCAGAAGGCCTGAATTAAATGACTCCAGATATCTGGGAGGGATGTAGATTGGAGGATATTATAGAGCAAGTGAGGGTGAGGTCACCGAAGGATTTGAGAACAAGGATGAGAATTTGAATATTGCGGTGCTGCCTAACGAGAAGCCGATATAGCTCAGTGAGCACAGGGGTGTTAAATGAACGAGTCTTAGTGCGAGTCAGGACAAGGGAAGCAGAGTTCTAAATGACCCCATCTTTATGTAGGTAGCTAGTAATAGTCCAGTTTAGCGGGAACAAATGAAAAGATGAGTTTCAGCAGCAGATGAGCTGAGGCAGGTGTGAAGTTTGGCAAAGTTACTGAGGTGGAAATAGGCGGTCTTGGTGATATGTAGTTAGAGGCTCAGCTTGAGGTGAAATATGACACCAAGATTGTGAATATTCTGGTTCAGCCTCAAAGTTGTCAGTGAGATGGATGGCATTGATGGTTAGGGAGTGGAGATTGTAGCTGAGACCGAAGACAATGGCTTTAGTCTTCCCAATATTTAAAGGGAGGAAATTTCTGTTCATCCAGTACCGGATGTCAAGTCAGGATGGTATGTGACTTGGAGGGGATTATGTTCACAAACATCTGCTACTCTGGTCCTTCTAGCTGGTAGATGTTGCGGGTTTGGGAGATTCTGCCAAAGCTCTGGTAGAGTTGCAGATGTGTAACATCCCGCTCCTTCACGCCCTGGCTCTCCCATCTCCCTCTCTTTCCTCCCCTAGATTTTGGAGTTTTGTATAGGCCCTGTCCAGTCAGTGGATTCCCTTTCCTAATAGGCATTAATGAATCCATCGTGTCTGAAAGCTTTCATTGTCACTTTTTCCTCGCACCAGTCCCAAAAATTACCGGATTCATTCAACTCAATTTCGTAACCAGCCTTCGTGTTTTTGTGGGTTCTCTCTCACTCCTTTTTGCCTGTTTTAGACTACTTTCACAGGGCTTGCAGTCCAGAATCTCAAACCCAACATCACATCAGGATTTGACAGTGTCGCCCAATTTATCGTAACCCAAATATCATCGAATTTTGAACATGGAAGTTAAAAGCATTGTTCACAGTGGGAGAAACTGTATACATGCTTTGTGTGTGGACAAGGCTTCAGTCAAACAAATGACCCATCGAACCACAGCCACAGTCATACTGGAGAGAATCCATGGAAATGTGGGAACTGTGGGAAGAGTTTCAATTACCCCTGGTGGAAATTCATCGGCGCACTTACACTGGAGAGAGGCCTTTCACCTGTTCTGAGTGTGGGAAGGGATTCACTCAGTCATCCCATCTGCAGACACACCAGCGAGTTCACACTGGGGAGAGGCCATTTACCTGCACTGTGTATAAATAGGGATTTGCTGATTCATCCAACCTACTGAAACACTAGTGAGTTCACAGTCAGGGGTGGCTGTTCACCTGCTTTGAGTGTGGGAAAGGATTCATTCGGTCAGCCCACGCGCTGAGACACCAGCGAGCTCACAAGTAACTGCTTGGGTTGGATTTAGTTCTTAATGATATTGTTGTCTGAAGCATATTCATTGGAGTGTATTTCTGCTGATGTTAATAAATTCCAGCCCAGTTATAAATTCTGGATAAAATTCAAATAAATCAACTTTGCATTAAACACAGTGTGTTGAGTCTTTTTAATATCTTTAACACAAGTTTGTTTCTTTTGAAGGGCTCTCCCTCTCACTTGTCTCCTCCATCTTCACCTCCAGCAACAATGTGAGGATCTCATGGAGCTTTTTTGTTTCTAAGATTGAGACAATCTTATCAGCTGCCTTTGCTGCTTCCCTCCCTTCCACTGGCCCAATGGGACAAACTGTGTCTGAAGATCCCACTTGCCCAAGCCCTGAACACACATTTTTCATGAGATTCTCTCCCGTCTCCCCTCATGCCCTCTCAGTGCTCTCTCTGTGCACCACCAGCTCCATCAACCCTATTCCCACGAAACTATTGACCACACAACTTCCCCATGCCTATGACATTCACAACCGTTCTCCCTTTTTCAAGTACTGTCCCGTTCTCCTTTAAATCTTCCATCATTACCACTGTCCTTAAAATAGCAAATTCTTCACTTCTCCATCTTTGCATGCTGTGGCCCCATTCCCTGTCTCAAGTTCCTTTGAAAAATACTTAAATGTTTTATAATCTCCCAAATCTGTGTCCATCTTTCTCTGAACTCCAGGTTTGAATCTCTCCAATCAGGTTTCTGCCCTGCCACAATTCCAGAACAGTTATTTTGAAAGTTATATGACTGTGACAAAGGTAAACTTTCCATTCTGGTCTTTCTCGACCTGTCTGCGGTGGGCCCCTCTCTCACTGGCCTTGGTTTCCATCTATTGTTCTGAATGATGACAGCATTAACCTTCTCCCTAACCTGTCCAAACCCTTCTGCCGGTTCATTTATTGAAACTAGGGAACCTTCTTGTTCTAATGGTGTTATTTCCTGTCTGCTCATTTATGCCCTGAAGTCAGTCCTTGAATTGTGTTTATTGTTTCATCATGTTCGCACATTTCAGTAACAAATGTTGAAATGTCTGCTCCACACCCACAGGGTTTCATCTGTTTAAAGTCACAAACAGAAAGGTCCAGTTTTCTCCTGGAGTTTGAGAGAAATTAGCTTTCAGAATGATGCAGAGTTTCAGCCAATGAGGGAGATCCGGCCCCGCCCCTCATTCACTCCGATTGGTTGAAGGACCGCCTCTCCAACTCGAGACTCCTGCCCTGTTCCCTCTTCCTCTTAGCCCGCAGCTGCCATCAATCAGCCGGGCATTGTGAGCTGTCAAGTGTGAGGTCAGTGACGGGGGCGGGGTTTCCAAATCCGAGTGCGGCCCCAGAGCTGAATCTGAACCAATCAACATTCTCCACTGTCACTATCCGCCGCTTCCGGCTTCTCTCCGGCACCAACCTCAAGCAAAGAGAGAAGACTCCGAGCATGCGCCATCCACCCGGACAACCCGAGGCAGATAGAGCGGTTTCTGAAGCGCAGTGGATTATGGGTAATCTGGCCGCCATTAAATACAACGTCTCAGTTAATCTTTGTCTGAACCTGGGGAATTGAGGGTGGGGTTTCTCTTAACATAGGGGCTGAAGAATAATAAATACCATGTTCGAGTTCCAAAGCTTCAGACTAGGGTTGATATGGGGCAAAAAGGGAATTTACACAAAGGGCCAGACATTTGGCTGAGATATTAAATGAATACTTTGCACCTGTCTTTAGCAAGGAAGAAGATGCTACCCAGAACATGGTAAAACTCCGAAGTAATTCGGACACTAGATGGGTTTAAAATCGGGAAAGAGGATGTATTGAATTTGTTATCTGTACTTAAAGTTGTTAAGTCACCAGGACCAGATGAGATACATCCCAGGATACTGCAAGATGTAAATTGAAATTGCGGAGGCACTGGACATAATTTTTCAATCCTCCGTAGAATCAGGGGTAGTTCCCGAGGACTAAAGATTGCAAACTTTACACTCTTGATCAAAAAGGGCTTAAAGATATCCCCACTACAGACCAATAAGGTTAACTTCTAGAAACAATAATTCTGGACAAAGTTAATCATCTCATGGACAAATGCAGGTTGATTATGGAAAGCCAGCATGGACTTCTTAAAGGAAAATCATGCTTAACTACTTTGATTGAGTTTCTTGAAGAGGTAACAGAGAAGATTCATGTGGGCAATGCTGACATGATGGTGTACGTGGACTTCCAAAAGACATTTGTTGAAGTACTGCACACAAGATTTGTGAGAATAGTTAAAGCTCAGGTTACAAAAGGGACAGGAGCAACATGGATATGGAATTGGCTGCATAACAGGAAACAGAGTAGCAGTTAATGGATATTTTTTGCACTGGCGGAAAGTTTGTAATGGAGTTCCACAGGGGTCTGTTATGGGACCATTGCTTTTCCTGACATACATTAATGACCTAGACCTTAGTGTAAAAACAACATTTCAAAATCTGTGGATAATACAAATCTCAGAAGCAACACAAACTGTGAGGAGGATATTGTAGAACTTCAAAAGTTCATAGACAAGTTAGTCGAATGGGCGGAGAGGAGGCAGCTGAAGTTCAATCCAGTGAAATGTGAGACAATAAGTTTTGGCAGGAAGAAACAGTATATATTAGTGGGTACAACTGTAAAGGGGGTGCAGAAGCTGAGGGACCTGGGTGTATATGTGCCTAAGTCATTGTGGCAGGGCAGATTGAGAGAATGGTTAATAAATGATACAGTATCCTGGATTTTATGAACAGGGGCACAGAGTACAAGAGCAAGGAGGTTATGCTGAGCTTGTATAAGACACTAGTTAGACCTCAGCTGGATTATTGCTTACAGTTCTTGGCATTGAACTTTAGGAAGGATGTGAAGGCATGGGAGAGAGTATAGAAGAGGTTTACATGAATGGTTCCAGGGTTGAGAAACTTGAGTTATGAAGATAGATTGGAAAGGTTAGCATGATGGCATGAGAGAAAAGATGCTCAGAGGAGATTTGATGGAGGCATTCAGAATCATGAGGCGTCTGGACAGAGTCTATAGGAAGAAACTGTTCTGACTCGTGAAAGGATCAAGAACAAGAGGGCACAGATTTAAAGAAGTTATTCAAAGAAGCAAAAGCGATATGTGGAGAAACTTCTTATGCAGCATTGCAATTAAATTTTGGAATGCACAGGTTGACAGTGTGGCAGAGGTAGGTTCAACTGAAGCGTTCAGGGAGGAATTAGACTGTTATCAGAAACGGGTGGACGTAAAGGGTAAGGTGGGAGAATGGGACTTGGTGAGTTGCTCTTTGGGAGAGCCAGTGCAAACATGATGGACCAAATGGCCTCCTTCTGCGTCATACCAATTGTGTGATGTGGTAAAAATTGTTGGTTAATCCTGACAGTCACTCTCTATCTCTATGTCTGTAAGAGACCAATAGACCATTGTTCTCCCAGTTTACAATCTAATAAGAAGTTCCAAATGTTTGTAGCACTGTGATCTTGTTGTGTGGTCAATAACATAGTCAGTCTTCTCTATCAATCTTGTGCAGAAGGGCTGATATCGGTAGAATAACTTGGGCCTGCAAGATACAGTCTGTGTGGGAGTGATTAGAATACGATTGTGTCATAATTCAGTGAGACCTGATCGCTTACTGAGCGAGTGAGCCTGTATAAATGTAACTCAGGTAAACACAGCTAGTCACAGTCCAGTGAGTTCTGATCACTGACTGAGTGTGTGAGTCTGAATAACTTAGTGATTTTCTGCTAACATAGAGATTGCAAAATAAGAATGATTAATATCCAACTCCTACCATCTGCATCCTGCAAGAATGGAGCTGTTGGCCAATATTCAGTAATGAATCTGTTTCAGTAAAGTCTGTCATACACTAACACAACATTGTTGTGCTGTGCTCTATTTTTTAACATGAATTAGCAAACATTTTTTACCTCTATGAGTTTGGGTTGAGAACTGGAATGTCTTCACTCTTCTCTGTTGATCTTATCCAGAAGGGCTATTCTGGAAAGAAGGGCTTGGTCCGTAAGATACGGCCAATGTGAGAGTGAAAATGGAACATTATATATCAAAGTTCAGTAACATCTGATCACTTACCAGGTGAGTCAGTCTGTGAAAATGTAACTCAGGTAATCCCAGCTCCTGTAGGTGATTCTCTGGTTACAATAAGAAAGGAATCAGGAACTTGCAGTCCCACCCAGCAGGGCACCAGTGGAGAGGCATTGGAGGAGGATGGTTTGGTCAATGGTGTCAAAGACTGCGGACAGATTGAGAAGGACTGTGAGGGAGAGTTTATCTTTGTCACATTCACATCAGATGTAATCTGTGACTTTGAGAAGAACTGTTTCGATACTGTGACAGGGGCAGGAATCTTATTGCATGGATTGAAACATGGAGTACCAAGAATGATGGGCATGGATTTGGAAGGTGACAAGGGTTTGGGAGAGGGAAGGATGGAAAGAAATGGAAAGGTGGTTTGCAAGAACATTGGGGTCAAGGGTTGGTTTTATTGAGGAGAGAGCGATGATGGCAGATTTGAAGGAGAGGAGAGCCCTTCAAAGGAATTGACGTGTGTTTGAGATATTAAAGAGACTCAACACAGTGTGTTTAACACAAAACTGTTAATTTAATTTTTATTCAGAGTGAGAACCACGATGACAGTTCTGGAGTTTATTAACATCAGCAGAAACAGGCCTGAATGAACATGGCTCAGTCTGGATGTGATTAATAGCAAAATCCAATTACTGCAGTTATTTGTGAACTCGCTGGTGTTTCAGCAGGTTAGCAGACTGAGTAAATCCCTTCCCACACTTGCAGCAGGTGAATGGCCTCTCCCCAGTGTGAACTCGCTGGTGCGTCAGCAGGTGAGATGACTGAGTGAATCCCTTCCCACATGTGGTGCAGGTGAAGTGCCTCTCCCCTGTGTGAGTGCGCTTGTGTGTCTGCAGGTGGGATGATTGAGTGAATCCCTTCCCACACTCGGAGCAGGTGAATGGCCTCTCCCCAGTGTGAGTTCGCTGGTGTAAAATGAGTTGAGATGATCGCCTGAACCCAGCCCCGCAGTGAGAGCACCTGAATGGTCTCTCATCAGTATGAACAAGTTGATGGGACATCAGTTCCCCGGAACTTTTAAAACACTTCCCACAGTCTGGGCATTTAAACGGTCTCTCATCAGTGTGAATTCGTTGATGTGTTTGTAGGTGGGATGACTGAGTAAATCTCTTCCCACACTCAGAGCAGGTGAACCAGTGTGAACCTGCTGGTGTCTCACCAGGTTGTTCGAATGGGCGAATCCTTTCCCACACCCGGAGCAGCTGAATGGCCTCCCCTCAGTCTGAGTTTGTTCATGTCTCAGCAGGCTGGATAACTGAGTGAATCCCTTCCCACACTCTGTACAGGTGAAAGGTCTCTCCCCAGTGTGAGTGTGCTGGTGTATGGAGAGTTCAGATAAATGCCTGAACCCAGTCCTACAGTGAGAACACCTGAACGGTCTCTCGTCAGTGTGAACACGCTGGTGCGCCAGCAGGTTGGATGAGTCAGTGAATCCTCTCCCACACTCGGAGCAGACGAACGGCTTTTCCCCAGAGTGAACCCGCTGGTGTATCACCAGGCTGGATGACTGAGTGAATCCTTTCCCACACTTGGAGCAAGTGAATGGTCTCTCATTCGTGTGAACTCTCTGGTGCCTCAGCAGATTGGATGAATTAATGAATCCCTTCCCACACTCAGGGCAGGTGAACGGTCTCTCCCCAGTGTGAACTCATTGGCGTGTAAGCAGGTTGGATGAATTAACAAATTTCTTCCCACAATCTGAGCAGATGAACAGCCTCTTCCTGGTGTGACTGTCCCGCTGAGTTTCCAGCTGAACTGTATCAGAGAATCCCTTCCTAAAACATGCACATTTCCATGGCCTCTCCCCATTTTGACTGCATTTATGTTTTGATGGGTCTGATGATCGGCTGAAGCTTCGTCCACACGCAGAACATGTGTATGGTTTCTCCCCACTGTGAAAGGTGCTTTTTCCGTCCATGTCTATAAACCGATGATATCCACAACTCGATAAATTGGGTGACTCTATCAGATCCTGTTGTGATGTTTGGTTTGAATTTTCCGACTGCAAATCCTCCCCTTCTAATCCCCTGTGAAATTGATTTAAAACAGGAAAAAGGGAGTGAGAAAGAACCCACAGAAACACAAAGGCAGGATGACGTCTCCTCAGGGGCTCCGGTTTCTGCCCTGGGTCTTCATAGGACTGAAAAGACCCCCAGAACTTTGGACATAGGGGGCAGGACGTGCCACGAGGTAGCAGAATTCGGGAAGCAGGATTTACTTCCTTTTCTTTCTTTCTCTGTCGCCGCTCTGCCTCATCAATAAGATATTGGAACTCAAAGGGTATTGTAACTTGATGGACAAATTGTCTCCATTCTGAACAAGCTCCTCCCAGTCATTCATAACATTGCCCCTTACAAATATGGCGGCCCCTCATGCGCCCTGCAGCGCATTGCCCCCAATAAACATGGCAGCCGTTAACTGGGCCCGATTTATGGGTTTTGTGGTCCCCGCTCCATGCAAGTGGGTGACCGCAAAGTTCAATTTTGGGGTTTTCTGATTGCACAACAAGTTTACCAATCCGCTTCACCCACCCGCCCAATCGATCGCTCCCTCCTCACAACCATTCTCTTCCTTACCGATTACGGGTCCGAGAAGCATCTCTCCATCGCCATTACTCACAGTGCGCATGCTTCACTCCCAGCCCAGTCCCGCCCCTCATTCGCTCCGATTGGTTGGAGGACCAATCGCACCCGCTCGGTCCTCCGTTTCCGCCCCCTCTTCTTATTGGTCTGGACCTGCCGTCAATCAGCCGGGCTGATTGCGACGGTTCCAAATGGTGAGAGTGGCCACAGACTCAGCCTGACTTGCTGATTCTTTGCAGCATTTTCTGTTTGGGAATGAGAGCTGGAGATGGATTTAAAAAGGGAGGCAGAGAGCAAACGGAATTATAGACCAGGCAGACTGACGTCGGTAGTGGGGAAAATTCTAGAGTCCATTATAAAAGATTTAATAGCTGAGCGCGTGGAAAACAGTGGCAGAATCAGACAAAATCAGCATGGATTTCTGAAAGGGAAATCATGCTTGACAAATCGACTGGAATTTTTCGAGGATGTAACGAGTAGATCTGATGAGGGGGAGCCAGTGGATGTGGTTTATTTGGATTTTCAGAAGGCTTTCAACAAAGTCCCACATAAGAGATTGGCGTGTAAAATTAAAGCGCATGGGATTGGTGATGGTGTACTGAGATGGATAGAAATCTGGTTGGCAGACAGGGAACAAAGAGTAGGAATAAACGGGTCTTTTTCTGAATGGCAGGCAGTGACTAGTGGGGTACCGCAGGGAGCCGTGCTGGGACCCAGTTATTCACAATCTTTATTAATGATTTAGATGAGGGAACTAAATGTAATATCTCCAAATTTGCAGATGACACAAAGCTGGCTGGTGAGCTGTGAGGAGGATGCAGAGATGCTTCAGTGTGATTTGGACAAGCTGAGTGAGTGGTCAAGTGCATGGCAGATGCAGTATAATGTGGATAAATGTGAGGTTCTCCACTTTGGTAGCAAAAACAAGAAGGCAGATTATTATCTGAGTGGCTATAAACTGAGAGAGGGGAATGTGCAACGAGACCTGGGTGTCCTTGTACACCAGTCGCTGAAAGTAAGCAGCAGGCGGTAAAGAAGGCAAATGGTTTGTTGGCCATCATAGCCAGAGGCTTCGAGTACAGGAACAGGGATGTCTTGCTGCAATTGTACAAGGCCTTGGTGAGACCACACCTG
Organism: Isurus oxyrinchus; assembly: GCA_026770705.1. Taxonomy (NCBI): domain Eukaryota; kingdom Metazoa; phylum Chordata; class Chondrichthyes; order Lamniformes; family Lamnidae; genus Isurus; species Isurus oxyrinchus. Next base: position 259,654 of record JANJGN010000336.1, on the reverse strand, counting down.
GTATATTGTTTGCAGTTTTGGTCTCCTCGTCTGAGGAAGGATGGACTTGCTATAGAGGGAGTGCAGCAAAGGTTTACCTCACTTAATCCTGGGATGGCGAGACTGACATATGAGGAGAGATTGAGTCGGTTAGGATTATATTTGCTGGAGTTCAGAAGAATGAGGGGGGATCTCATAGAAACCTATAAAATTCTAACAGGACTAGACAGGGCAGATGCAGGAAGGATGTTCCTGATGGTGGGGGAGTCCAGAACCAGGGGTCACAGTCCAAGGATATGGGGTAGACCATTTAGGACTGAGATGAGGTGAAATTTCTTCACCCAGAGAGTGGTGAGCCTGTGGAATTCGTTACCACAGAAAATAGTTGAGACCAAAACATTGTATGTTTTCAAGGAGTTAGATATGGCTCTTGGGGCGAAGGAGATCAAAGGGTGTGGGGAGAAAGCGGGAGCAGGCTATTGAGTTGGATGATCAGCCATGATCATAATGAATGGCGTAGCAGGCTCAAAGGGCCAAATGGCCTACTCCTGCTCCTAGTTTCTATGTTTCTATGTCAGTTCCCCTCTGTCCGGGGGGGATTCACACTCATTTCCCTAGTGCACTGATTATCACTTTACCTGAGAAAGTCCCCGGTTCAATCCCGGCTGGATGCTTTGTGTTTACAATTGATACTGAGGGGGAATTAACAGTGAGTTTAGTTCATGTCAAACAGAGGGACAGTTATTGTCTGAATCTCTAAAAGCCCCTTCTTCACCTTTAAACAGGGAATGATAATTCAGAGAAAAATGATCCACTGTGACCCTGAAACAAGATACAGTCGATACTGGAAATCCTACCTCAAAACAGAAAATGTTGGAAACACACAGCAGGTCAAACAGCTTCTGTGGAGAGGGAACCCCAGTGAATGTTTCAGGTCAGTGATCTATCAACCAAACTGATAGGACTTAAAGATAGGGGATACCATGTCGGGAGACGGGGGCCGCGTGTCAGGAGACGGGGCATGTATACTGTACACATTGTTCACCTTCATAATCCACAACACTATTCCTGATGTTCATGAGCTGCCTCACTTTCCTTCCCATTAATTCCATTTGCTGATCTATCAGTAATAGACTTGCTGCCATCTCGAACAAAACTGTTTTCACCACTAAGGCTCCGCTGGTATTTAATAGTCTTCATGACATCATAGCACTGGGACTGGATGACATCATCGCACTGGGACTGGATGACATCATCACACTGGGACTGGATGACATCAGAAGAGTCCATTGTTTCTTAATGACCCACATCAATAACAAGAGGAAATATTAATAAACCTGAGCACATTATCTAGGCTGACACTCCAGGGTGACATTGAGGGACTGCTGCAGTGTCAGATACAGCATCCTTCAGATGGAACTTGTGGAGGCTCTGGTCACAATCTTCCAATCGTTCTTATATCGTAGCGATGTCAAAGGACTGACAGATTGTAAACGTTATACACTGGTTCAAAAACACAGCAATTCCAGGACAATCAGCTTCACATCAGTGGTGGAGAAAGGTTGGAGCCAATAATCCAGGACAAAATCAACTTGAACTTGGAAAAGTTTGAGTTATTACTTCCAACATTTTCTGTTTTTAATACCGATACTTCTCTGGATCCCAAGGTGAAAAGAGGCTCTCTGGGAGATATGGGGAGCTGGGACTTGTCCATGAGGGTAACCAGTGGTCTGAGAACTGAAAGAATCTAGATTTGGAAGGAGAAAAGATGCAAAAATGGAGCAGTCAGTAACAGGACATCAATTAGTCTCCTCATATCCTGGAGAAAGCAAGGACTCGACATTCTGAGAGTTTGAAACAAAAGTTGGTTTATTTAACAAATATCAAGATATTAAACTCCAACCCAGTTACAGAGATTATTATCACCAGTAGAGATAAACCCCAACTGTCAGAATGAACATGGTTCAGTTCTGGATGTGATTAACAGTGTCAGTAAAAGCCGAATCGAGCATGTTAAGGAGAACAGAGGGTAAATGGAAATAATTTCCACTGGTTAGGCGGTCTGGGAATAGGTGGTATAGTCTAAAAGTTAGGACCAGACCCTTCAGGAGTGTCATTACATCTGATACATGACACAGAAAGAGGCCATTCGGCCCAGCCAGTCCATGCTGGTGTTCAAGCTCCTTCAGAGCCTCCACCTATCATTCCTCATCAAAATGTATCATTGTAACCATCTATTCCCTTCTCTTGTTCTTGCCTAGCTTTCACTTAAATATTAGATGTCATTCCATGATTAGACAACACCTACTCAACAATCCTGACTGTGCTGAGAATTACATGAACAACCAATTTAAGATTATCAGTGGGTCTCACACTGTGGCTGACTTACACATGCTAGAAACTACATATATTCACATACAGGGCCCTGTCCTTTGCACAAATAAATGAACACATCCACATATTGCACTCTTTTCAACTAAACAAAAGCTATACGATTCACTTTTACCATTCCCAGTGGTAGCAAGTTCCACTTTCTCAACACCCTTCGGGTAAAGAAGTTTCTTCTGAATTCTCAATTTGATTTATTGGTGACTATCCAATATTTATGATCTCTAGTTATGCTCTTCACCACAAGAGGAAACATTCTCTCTCTATCTGCTTGATCAAGACCTCTCAGACACTGAATTGTAGAGTTCATGCCAAAGATCAATTTGGGATTGAAGTAAAATATCAGAATTTTGTTGTAAACTAATTTCTGATGAGAGTTCCTGAATTATGGGGAAAAGTCAGAGACAGCTGTTCATAAAGGGACACTGCAGCCCCGAGAACACAATCAGCTATAGGTCCAGAATATTAAACTTCAGACCTGTTACAAGGATTATTAACATCAGCAGAACCAAACCACAACTGTCAGAAGGAATATGGTTCAGCCCTGGATGTGATTAACAGCAGCAACAACAGAATCCAACCCCTGCAGTCATTGTGAATTTACTGGTGTCTGAGCAGGTGGGATGACCAAGTGAATCCCTTCCTGCACTTGGATCAGATGAACAGCCTCTCCCCAATGTGAACTTGCTGGTGTCTCAGTAGGTTGGATGACTGAGTGAATCCCTTCCCACACTTGGAGCAGGTGAATGGCCTCTCTCCTGTGTGAATTCGCTGGTGTTCACTGAGGTGGAATGAAGACCTGAATCTCTTTCCTCAGGAAGTACAGTGGAACGGCCTCTCCTCAGTGTGAACTTGCTGGTGTGTCAGCAGGTTGGATGATTGAGTGAATTTCCTCCCACACTCGGAGCAGGTGAATGGCCTCTCCCCAGTGTGAACTCGCTGGTGTGTCTGTAGGTTGGATGATTTAATGAATCCCTTCCCACACTTGGAGCAGGTGATTGGTCTCTCTCCAGTGTGAACTCGCTGGTGTGTCAGCAGGTGGGATAACCGACTGAATCCCTTCCCACACTCGGAGCAGGTGAATGGTCTCTCTTCAGTGTGTATCTGCTGGTGTGTCCGCAGGTTGGATAACTGAGTGAATCCCTTCCAACACTCGGAGCAGGTGAACAGCTTTTCCCCAGTGTGACTGCGTCGATGGTTTTCCAGTCGGGATGGACGATTGAATCCTTTCCCACAGTCCTCACATTTCCACGGTTTCTCCATGGTACCTGTGTCCCTCTGTCTCTCCAAATTTGATGATCAGTTGGAGCCTCATCCACACACAGAACACATGTCTGCTTTCTTCCCGCTCTGAATGGTGCAATGATTCTTCAGGTTGTGTCATTGGTTAAAGCTCTTTCCACAGTCAGTGCACTGGAACATTCTCACTCGGGTGTGTGTGTGTTTCGGTGCTTTTCCAGTCACACTGATGTTTGAAATCTTTTCCCACAGACAGAACAGACAAACATATCCGCTTCCACAGTCAAAGATCCATGATATTCAGGTCCTGATGAATGGAGTGACTCTGTCAGATCTTGATGTGATGTTTGGTTTGAGTTTCCTGTGTGTAAATGATCTCCCTCTTGCACCCTGTAAAAGGAGTTTACAAAAACCATCATGGCAAGTACAGGATAGAAATTCAAAACAGACAATGTGAGTTTCTTTTGGACATTCTTTCCCCAAACATACGGTCAATCATACTGAAAGAAGCCCAAATCAGCAAATAATTCCCAACAAAAGCAAAGGGAACCTTCCTAACTAAACCAGAATGTTTTTCCAGTGTCTATGAGGCACTCTGTACCCTGAGGTGCCCACCGGCTGTGGGAGGTATCAGGCGTACTGGTGGACACTGCACGTTCCCTCATCAGGGACACCCAGGCACGGACAAGACCACGAAGAGAGGCTGGCAGCCAATGTGACCAGACCCACGTGTGTCACCCATCCTGGATCTACAAATTCCTCTCTTAACCAGGCCCATGAAGAATTACACCCCACCATCACACTGGCCAAAGATTAGGAGCGTGGGGCTGAAGTGTCACCAAAAGTTGAGGATGAGCTCCTTCAGGTAACTCTGCAGCGGCTGCAACCTCTCACCCTGGCCCATGGACTCTTCTCGGCTGCAAACATCACCTGCAGCCTGGGACTGGGTGAAGCTGCTTCAAAACCTGTTTCGCTTCAAAATTGACACGGAAGGTTTAATTGACTGCCACTGCTCTTCAAGAAATGCCTATCTCCTTGAAGAAGTTCTGTTCCTCTCTGCGACAAGATTTCCGTATCTCTCTGTTGCCTTGTTCACCTTCTTTGCTTTCCATTTCCCTCCTAGTGTTTGACAAGGTGTTTACTAAAACCCGCTTTCACAGCCATATCTCCTTTCTCAGTGACTGCCTCCGTCTCCGACTTACCCCACGTGGATTTCAACTGAAATTCCACCCCTCATCTTTCGAACCCACCCAGGATTACCGGTATCTCCGGGACATAAAACGTTTCTCAGACTGCTGTTCCCGTCACATTCTGAAATCCACACTCAGTGCCATGCGCCGCCATATGAACACACTCGACCTTTCCCTCCAGCAGCACCGCCGTACCCTTTTTCAAAGCTGCGCGTGCCCTCAGTTTCATTTTATCCTTCGGCTCATCCGACGCCTCAACAAGAAACTTTTTCTCTTTCTCTCAACTGCTAAGGAACGCAAGCTCCAACAACTCATCGACACCAACACCCATCTAGGACCCTCCACCCCAGCCTGTCCCTCCGTCCCCACCCCATCTTCCAATCCCAGCCCCAGCCGTGTATTCACTATACCCCCTGACCTTCCCCTCTCCGATGCTGAACGTTCAGTGCTCAGCAAAGGACTTAGTTTCATACCCTTACGCCCTCACCTCAATGAATTTCGGGCTCGGCATGATGCTGAACTCTTCTTTCGCCGTCTTCGTCTCCGGGCTCACTTCTTTGGGCAGGAGTCCTCTCCCAGTTCAACAGATCCTTTTACCCATCTCCAATATTCTCCCTCCACCTGGACCCCTCCCTCTGGATTCTTACCTTCTCTTGATCTTTTCATTGAGAACTGTCGGCGCGACATTAGTCGTCTCAATTTCTCTACTCCTCTCACCCATTCTAACCTGTCTCTCTCTGAACTTACTGCACTCCATTCTCTCAGGTCCAACCCTGACATTGTCATCAAACCCGCTGACAAGGGTGGTGCTGTTGTTGTCTGGCGCACTGACCTCTACCTCGCGGAGGCTGAGCGTCAACTCGCAGACACTTCCTCCTACCTCTCCCTGGACCATGACCCCACCACTGAACATCAAGCCATTGTTTCCAGGACTGTCACTGACCTCATCTCCTCTGGGGATCTCCCTCCCACAGCTTCCAACCTGATAGTCGCCCAACCTCGGACGGCCCGCTTCTATCTCCTACCCAAAATCCACAAACAGAACTGCCCTGGTAGACCGATCGTCTCAGCTTGCTCCTGCCCCACAGAACTCATTTCTCGTTATCTTGACTCCCTTCTCTCTCCCCTTGTCCAGTCCCTTCCCACCTACATCCGTGATTCCTCTGACACCTTACGTCACATCAACAATTTCCAGTTCCCTGGCTCCAACCGCTTCCTCTTCACCATGGACGTCCAATCCCTCTACACCTCCATCCCCCACCAGGATGGTCTGAGGGCCCTTAGCTTCTTCCTCGAACAGAGGCCCGAACAATCCCCATCCACCACTACTCTCCTCCGTCTGGCTGAACTTGTTCTCACGTTGAACAATTTCTCCTTCAACTCCTCTCACTTTCTCCAAATAAAAGGTGTGGCTATGGGTACCCGCATGGGCCCCAGCTATGCCTGTCTCTTTATGGGATATGTGGAACATTCCTTGTTGCAGTCCTACCCCGGCCCCCTTCCACAACTTTTTCTCCGGTACATCGATGATTACTTCGGTGCTGCTTCATGCTCTCGTCGGGACTTGGAAAAATTTATTAATTTTGCTTCCAATCTCCACCCCTCCATCATTTTCACGTGGTCCATCTCTGACACTTCCCTTCCCTTCCTTGACCTCTCTGTCTCAATCTCTGGTGATAGACTGTCCACCAATATCCACTACAAACCCACCGACTCCCACAGCTACCTCGACTACAGCTCCTCACACCCCGCTTCCTGTAAGGACTCCATCCCATTCTCCCAGTTCCTTCGCCTTCGTCGCATCTGTTCCGATGATGCTACCTTCAAAAACGGTTCCTCTGACATGTCCTCCTTCTTCCTTAACCGAGGTTTTCCACCCACGGTCGTTGACAGGGCCCTCAACCGTGTCCGGCCCATCTCCCGCGCATCCGCCCTCACGCCTTCTCCTCCCTCCCAGAAACATGATAGGGTCCCCCTTGTCCTCACTTATCACCCCACCAGCCTCCGCATTCAAAGGATCATCCTCCGCCATTTCCGCCAACTCCAGCATGATGCCACCACCAAACACATCTTCCCTTCACCCCCCTTATCGGCATTCCGTAGAGATCGCTCCCTCCGGGACACCCTGGTCCACTCCTCCATCACCCCCTACTCCTCAACCCCCTCCTATGGCACCACCCCATGCCCACGCAAAAGATGTAACACCTGCCCCTTCACTTCCTCTCTCCTCACCGTCCAAGGGCCCAAACATTCCTTTCAAGTGAAGCAGCATTTCACTTGCATTTCACCCAACTTAGTCTACTGCATTCGTTGCTCCCAATGTGGTCTCCTCTACATTGGAGAGACCAAACGTAAACTGGGCGACCGCTTTGCAGAACACCTGCGGTCTGTCCGCAAGAATGACCCAAACCTCCCTGTGGCTTGCCATTTTAACACTCCACCCTGCTCTCTTGCCCACATGTCTGTCCTTGGCTTACTGCATTGTTCCAGTGAAGCCCAACGCAAACTGGAGGAACAACACCTCATCTTCCGACTAGGCACCTTACAGCCTTCCGGTCTGAATATTGAATTCAATAACTTTAGGTCGTGAGCTCCCTCCCCCATCCCCACCCCCTTTCTGTTTCCCCCTTTTTTTCCCCCCTTTTTTTTTTTTTTCCCTATAAATTTTATAGATTTTTCTTTTCCCACCTATTTCCATTATTTTTAAATATTTTAAAATCCTTTATGCTCCCCCCACCCCCACTAGAGCTGTACCTTGAGTGCCCTACCATCCATTCTTAATTAGCACATTCGTTTAGATAATATCACCAACTTTAACTTTAACACCTATGTGTTCTTTGGTACCATTGTTACTGACATCTTTTGATGATCTGCTTCTATCACTGCTTGTTTGTCTACACAAGCACCTCTGTCTCTCTCTCTCTCTCTTTCCCCCCCCCCCCCCCCCACACACCTTAAACCAGCTTATATTTCAACTCTTTCCTGGACTCGAAATCAAGTTCTGCCGAAGGGTCATGAGGACTCGAAACGTCAACTCTTTTCTCCTCCGCCGATGCTGCCAGACCTACTGAGTTTTTCCAGGTAATTCTGTTTTTGTTTTAGATTTCCAGCATCCGCAGTTTTCTTTGTTTTCAACTAGGACCCGGTTGGGAACCGGGACCCTGAAGCCCCGCCCACTCACTGTGACATCACCAACGTAGCCGCACATGCGCCCTGCTGAAACAAGATGGCGGCCGTTAACCTGGGCCTGGTTTTATTATTTTTTTATTGGTTCCTGCGATGTGGGCGTCACCGGCCGGGCCAGAATTTATTCCCCATCCCTCGATGTCCTAGTTCAGAGGTCATGTTGTTGTGGGCTCGAGAAAAAGATCCAGAGATGCAAACCCGGGACTTGCAGGTTTGTATTCGGGTTTTAAATCCTTCACCATGTGTTTATAAACCCTCCCCGTCCATCTCCCGGCTCCATCGCTCCCGCCGCGTTTCCACATCCTCACCGGCTGCGCATGTGACCGAGGAGCTTCTCTCCCCATCGTCATCACTGACACTGCGCATGCTCCAAACATCCATCACTGCGCCTGCGCACCGCTCTCCAGCGATGTGAATAGGGGTCATTCACCACCGCGGGGAATGCTGGGTAAAGACACCACCATTGATTGGCCAATCTGAAATGGTCATTTTATTGCGGTGATGAGATTGGGGCAGTGGCCACTCAATAAAATGGGGCAGTGGCCACTCAATAAAATTAGCAATCAAATTGTTCAGAAATTTAAATGTATACAGCATCCATTATCCACCCAGAAGAAGGGGAGTAGGAATTGACTATCTGAGTGTCCTCAATTGATACTTAAAGAGGGGGACATCATTCTTTACTGAACAACGACATGCAAAGGGCGAAATGAAAGACCTTTAAACACCATGTCCACTTGGCACAGATCTGTTTGAAACTCATTATAGAAGCTATATGAAGCAAAATATTGACAAATATTAAACCACTTACAAAATAATATTTAAATATATGTTGTGGGAGATGGTAGTATCATGGAAACGTCACTAAACTGGTAATCGACAAGACCAGCCTGCAGTCTTTGTTTCAAGTCCCACCACGGCAGTTGGTGGAATTTAAGTTCAATTAATAAATCTGGAATTGAAAGCTATCCTCAGTTCTCAAAAATCCTTCAGGGAAGGAAATCTGCCATCCTTACTTGGTGTGGCCCACATGTGACTCCAGATCTACCGAAATGTGATTACTCTGAATGGCCCTCTGAAATGGTGTGGCAAGCCACTTGCTTCAAGGGCAGTTGGGGATGGGCAACAAATGCTTGCCTTGTCCACATTCCATGAAAGAAAGTTTTTAAAACCCTGGCACTGAATGGCTGCAATTTCAGAAGGAATTGAAGTCAGAGGGCCCAGGAGAGATGCAAGAGAATGGTTCCCCTTCCAAGGAAAACAAATCCAACTTCACCTAACTGAAGTTCATCATCTCTCGTGAATCTTTTCTGCACATTCTGTAATGCCTCACATTCATCCTGAAGTGAGGTGCTCAGAATTGGACACAATACTGCAGTTGGGACTAAGCCAGTGTTTATTCAGGTTTATTCTAACTTGTTGATTTTCTACTTCATTCCCCATTCCACATGCTTTATTCACTGCTTTTTTAGTCTGCTCTGCCATCTTCAATGATGTATGCACATTTTGCCCCAGATTACGCTACTCCTGCACCCTTTTACAATTGTACCCTTTATTTTACTTTGTCTCTCCTCGTTCTCCCTACCAAAATAAATCACTTCACACCTCTCTGAATTATATTTTACTGGCCACATGTCTACCCATTCCTTCATCCTGTCTATGTCTTCTTGAGGTTTATCATTATGCTTCTCACTGTAAATGCCACTTGAAAATTTGGCTTTGTTTTCAAATTTTGCCCTGCACACACAAGTCTATGTCATTAATATGTATCAAGAAAACAGTGGTCTTAACACCTACTCCTTGTGATCCCACTCTATTTTTCTTCAATCTGAAAAAACAACCGTTCACCATGCGTGTTGTTTCCTGTCACGCAGCTAATGCTGCCTCTGCCCCATGGGCTTTAACTTTGCTGACAAGCATGTTACTTGGCACTGTATCAAATACCGTTTAGCAGTTCATGTTCACATCAACCGTGTTACCCTCATGAACATTCTCTGTTGTGAGGAAAATGAGAAAAGTGATGAAATTGTAATAATATTTAAAGACACTGATAACTGATAAGTAGCTCAATAATTAATCAGATTTCAAGACAAAAAGTACAGATAACAAATTAATTTATCAGTAACTGAATTGAGTTATTAATAATATCAGGTAGAGTGCTTGGAATGGAAAAACGAACAATACTGCGATGCTTAAAGTATGAAATGAAAACAGTAAAAACTGGAAACACTCCAGCAGGTCTGGAAGAATCTGTGGAGAGAGAAACAGAATTGACGTTTCAGGTCTGTGACCCAATGAAAGGGGGAGGTGGGAAGAGGAACAGAAGGAAAGGTCTATGAAAGACTGCAGGGCGGTGCAGATTAACTGACAAAAGGTTTCATGATGTAAGGTCAAAAGGAGTGGTAATGGCCCCATTAAAAAAACAAAAGACGTGTCTAGATTGGGTGTGAATGGCACGATAACAACAGTCTGAAAACAATGTGGAGAAAATGATAGAGAAATGAGAAAAGAAAACAAAGACTTAAAGAAACAAGAAACAAATGGAGGCAGAGATTATGAGAGAAAATTGTTGAAGTCAATTTGATTCCCCAAGTCTGTAAAGTGTCTCTTTTTGACCTGGCAATGAACTGTTACATTTCTATATATTCTCAGTTCAGATGAAAGGTCACAAAGCTGTCACATTAACTCTGTTTCTCTCTCCACAGATGAAGACCTGACCTGCTGAGGAATTCCAGCATTTTCAGATTCATGTCAGGATTGTAAACTGTGAGAATTTTTAAAGATATTGTCCCGAATTAATTTACCTCATCGACAACAAACGTCTCGACCTCATGAAACTCCAGTCTCATTGTTTTATAATCGGGTCTGGGGGATAATGTTCACTGTTTTATATTCGGCTCTGGGGGATAATGTTCACTGTTTTATATTCGGGTCTGGGGATAATGTTCACTGTTTTATATTCGGGTCTGGGGATAATGTTCACTGTTTTATATTCGGGTCTGGGGGATAATGTTCACTGTTTAATATTCGGGTCTGAGGGATAATGTTCACTGTTTTATATTCGGGTCTGGGGGATAATGTTCACTGTTTTATAATCGGGCCTGGGGGATAATGTTCACTGTTTTATATTCGGGTCTGGGGATAATGTTCACTGTTTTATATTCGGGTCTGGGGGATAATGTTCACTGTTTTATAATCGGGTCTGGGGGATAATGTTCACTGTTTTCTATTTGGGTCTGGGGGATAATGTTCACTGTTTTATATTGGGGTCAGGGGATCATGTTCAGTTTTATATTGGGGTCTGGGGGATAATGTTCACTGTTTTATATTCGGGTCTGGGGATAATGTTCACTGTTTTATATTCGGGTCTGGGGGATAATGTTCACTGTTTTATATTTGGGTCTGGGGGATAATGTTCACTGTTTTATATTCGGGACTGGGGGATAATGTTCACTGTTTTATATTCGGCTCTGGGGGATAATGTTCACTGTTTTATATTCGGGTCTGGGGATAATGTTCACTGTTTTATATTCGGGACTGGGGGATAATGTTCACTGTTTTATATTCGGGTCTGGGGATAATGTTCACTGTTTTATATTCGGGCCTGGGGGATAATGTTCACTGTTTTATATTTGGGTCTGGGGGAATAATGTTCACTGTTTTATATTCATCTCTGGGGGATAATGTTCACTGTTTTATATTCGGGCCTGGGGGATAATGTTCACTGTTTTATATTCGGGCCTGGGGGATAATGTTCATTATTTTATATTCGGGTCTGGGGGATAATGTTCACTGTTTTATATTCGGCTCTGGGGGGGATAATGTTCACCGTTTTATATTCGGGCCTGGGGGATAATGTTCATTATTTTATATTCGGTCTGGGGGATAATGTTCACTGTTTTATATTTGGGTCTGAGGGATAACGTTCACTGTTTTATATTCAGGTCTGGGGGATAATGTTCACTGTTTTATATTTGGGTCTGGGGGATAATGTTCACTGTTTTATATTTGGGTCTGGAGGATAATGTTCACTGTTTTCTCTTCGGGTCTGGGGGATAATGTTCACTGTTTTCTCTTCGGGTCTGGGGGATAATGTTCAGTTTTATATTCGGGCCTGGGTGATAATGTTCACTGTTTTATATTCGGGTCTAGGGGATAATGTTCACTGTTTTATATTCGGGTCTGGGGGATAATGTTCACTATTTATATTCGGGTCTGGGGGATAATGTTCGCTGTTTTATATTCGGGTCTGGGGGATAATGTTCCCTGTTTTATATTCGGGTCTGGGGGATAATGTTCACTGTTTTATATTCAGATGTGGGATAATGTTCACTGTTTTATATTTGGGTCTGGGGGATAATGTTCACTGTTTTATATTCGGGTCTGGGGGATAATGTTCACTGTTTTATATTCGGGTCTGGGGATAATGTTCCCTGTTTTATATTCGGGTCTGGGGGATAATGTTCACTGTTTTATATTCGGGTCTGGGGGATAATGTTCACTGTTTTATATTCGGGTCTGGGGGATAATGTTCACTGTTTTATATTCGGGTCTGGGGGATAATGTTCACTGTTTTATATTCGGGCCTGGGGGATAATGTTCACTGTTTTATATTTGGGTCTGTGGAATAATGTTCACTGTTTTATATTCGGGTCTGACGGATAATGTTCACTGTTTTATATTCAGATCTGGGATAATGTTCACTGTTTTATATTTGGGTCTGGGGGATAATGTTCACTGTTTTATATTCGGGTCTGGGGGATAATGTTCACTGTTTTATATTTGGGTCTGACGGATAATGTTCACTGTTTTATATTCAGATCTGGGATAATGTTCACTGTTTTATATTCGGGTTCTGGGGGATAATGTTCACTGTTTTATATTCGGGTCTGGGGGATAATGTTCACTGTTTTATATTCAGATGTGGGATAATGTTCACTGTTTTATATTTGGGTCTGGGGGATAATGTTCACTGTTTTATATTTGGGTCTGTGGAATAATGTTCACTGTTTTATATTAGGGTCTGATGGATGATGTTCACTGTTTTATATTCAGATCTGGGATAATGTTCACTGTTTTATATTTGGGTCTGGGGGATAATGTTCACTGTTTTATATTTGGGTCTGTGGAATAATGTTCATTGTTTTATATTAGGGTCTGACGGATAATGTTCACTGTTTTATATTTGGGTCTGTGGAATAATGTTCACTGTTTTATATTAGGGTCTGACGGATAATGTTCACTGTTTTATATTTGGGTCTGTGGAATAATGTTCACTGTTTTATATTAGGGTCTGATGGATGATGTTCACTGTGTTATATTCAGATCTGGGATAATGTTCACTGTTTTATATTTGGGTCTGTGGAATAATGTTCACTGTTTTATATTAGGGTCTGACGGATAATGTTCACTGTTTTATATTTGGGTCTGTGGAATAATGTTCACTGTTTTATATTAGGGTCTGATGGATGATGTTCACCTGTGTTATATTCAGATCTGGGATAATGTTCACTGTTTTATATTTGGGTCTGGGGGATAATGTTCACTGTTTTATATTAGGGTCTGATGGATGATCTTCACTGTTTTATATTCAGATCTGGGATAATGTTCACTGTTTTATATTCAGGTCTGGGGGATAATGTTCACTGTTTTATATTCGGGTCTGTGGAATAATGTTCACTGTTTTATATTAGGGTCTGACGGATAATGTTCACTGTTTTATATTCAGATCTGGGATAATGTTCACTGTTTTATATTCGGGTCTGTGGAATAATGTTCACTGTTTTATATTAGGGTCTGATGGATAATGTTCACTGTTTTATGTTCAGATCTGGGTGATAATGTTCACTGTTTTATATTCGGGTCTGGGGGATAATGTTCACTGTTTTATATTCGAGTCTGGGGGATAATGTTCACTGTTTTATATTCGGGTCTGGGGGACAATATTCACTGTTTTATATTCGGGTCTGGTGCAGATTTAAATGAGGAGTCTCTTCAATTGAGGAGAATAACTGCATTTTTGGTTTGACTTTAAGCAAAATGAACTATCCAGGTGTGAGGGAGAAACATTTTCCGATTTAGAGCAGTCAGTTAAGGCGAGGTTGAATCTAAATCCTTCAATTCTGTAAATTTAAACTAAAACCAGACAAGCAGGAAGCTGCTGACGGTTAAAGGGGCCGGGATGGTGTTGGGGAGTGGTGTCTGGAGGAAGCCTGACACACACACTGCACAGGGTGAGTAGAGGAAAGGGAGGAATTACTTGATTAAACAGGGAGCCAGGGACAATAGCGGAAGGCGGGAATCACTGGGAATGGAGCAGTGGGATAAAGACACCTCAGAGAATCATTGAATGGTTACAGCACAGATGGAGGCCGTTTGGCCCGTCCTGTCTGTGTTGTCCACTGAAGGAACAATTTTCCTTGTGCCACCTCAGGGCTATGGGCCAAGTGCTGGAAAATGGGATTGTAATAGATAGGTGTTGATGGCCTGCACGGACACGATGGGACGAAGGGCCTGTTTCTGTGCTGTACAACTCTGATTCTATGACTTCCCTCCCTTTGCCCCGTAGCCCTGGGATTAAACAAGTCTTAAACAAGACTTGTATGAAACAAGGTGTTTAGGTGATGGGGGAGCAGCAACAAAGAAAAACAACCTTTTCACACAGTGAATCGGGGGCGGGGTGCAGGACAATGTAACTGTGCAGGTTAGTGAGGATCCCCAAAGCCCATCAGCCGTCGGCATGCTGTATATAGAGGGCCCTGGGGGAGGGGAGAATGGAACTATTTGGGACACAGCACAAGGTGGGAGGTCACCCCTCCCCCACTCCCCTGGCTACACAAATGACTCACCTTGGACTGTCCCACACCTGGGCTGGGCGGGGTTAAGGTGCAGGAAGCTGCAAGCTGGTAGGTTGAGCTGTGAACTGGGTGGAGTTGGGGGGTTTGAATGACGGGTCTGGGGCTATATCAGTATGTGTTCATACTGACAACAGACTGCTGAGATGCTCTCTCTGTTGGACTGGGTTCAGGCAATCACTTAATCTCACTGTGCACCAGCGAATTCACACTGGGGAGAGGCCATTCACCTGCTCCAGGTGCGGAAGTCGATTCACTAGTTCTTCCATCCTGCTGAAACACCTGTTTACACTGTGACAAGAGCTTTAAAAACCCACATTCATTGATGGTTCACCAGTGCATTCATTCCGCTTCCACTCCATTCATCTGCTCTCACTGCGGGTAGAGGTTCAGGTGATTGTCCATCCTGCTGCAACACCAGTGAGTTCACACTGGGGAGAGGTCATTCACCTGCTCCATATGTGAGGAATACTGATGGAAGATCTTTTAAATGTGTAGATTGCAGAAAGAGTTATAAGAGTTCTGTGGAGCTGATGTTCCATCAACGTGTTCACACTGACCAGAGCCTGTTTAAGTGCTCTCTCTGTGGGACTGGGTTCAAGTGATCATGTGAACTCAGTGTTCACCAGTGCACTCACACTGGGGAGGAGACCATTCATCTGTTCTGTTTGGGAGAGATTCACTCCTTCATCCCACCTCCATACCCATTAGTTCTGAAGAGGAGTCATACTGACTTGAAACGTTAACTCTGTTTCTCTCTCCACAGATGCTGCCCGACCTGCTGAGCTTTTCCAGCATTTTCTGTTTCTAATTTTAGATTTACTACATGTGCAGTATTTTGCTTTCATCTATACCTATCGACTTGTTTACATGGGTCAGAAAGCTTTTCAAAGTTCTGACCATGAGCCGAGATTTAAAAGCAAAATGGGTGCTGAGACACAAACACATTCACGTTGGGGAGAGGCTATTCACCTGCTATGTGTGTGGGAGGAGATTCACTCAGTCATCTCACCTATTGACACCCCAGTGAGTTCACAAGCGGCTGCAGGAATTGGATTCTGCTGTTATTGCTGTTGTTAACCACATCCAGGACTGAACCATTCTGACAGAGTTTGTTTCTGTTGATGTTCATAATCCTTGTAACTGAACTGAAGTTTAATATTCTGGATAAATGTGAAATAAATCAGGTTTATTTTAAACACGTTGTGGATTTTTGCCTTTCCCACCTGGGTATTTAACATCAACTGGAGCTCAGGAAGGACAATCTGGGTCGTGGATCATATAGCAGGAACAGAACTTCAGCCTGGACACAGTCCCTCAGAGTCACACTGAGAGGGACAAACAGCACTTTGGTCTTTCTCATCTCTCTTCACTGACAGCAAAGCCCCCGTGTGGGTTAATCCTGAGGTGTGTAAGAAATGTGTCCCAGCCGCTCTCTTCCATGGTTCAGAGCTCCTAGACACAGATCAGAAGGCTCCTTTACAACTGTGTTTAGAGCCAGGAGGAACAACGGTGTTGTCAAATCAGAGATTGGTGTAAAACTGTGATCTGTTTCTGACTGAAGGGGAAAATCAGGTTTAAATTTCCAGTCTGAAAATGACTGTGCTAATTATTCTATGAAGATTTACTGTGTTTGTGACAGACCAAAATCGATTAAGGCAGAATTAAACCCATTTGAAATAAATTTGCAAAATTCTGTATTACAATAGCATGTAGTGATTTCAGAGGTACCTGTTAACTGCTGGGAGAATTGTACAACAGATAAAGAAAGACCTGCAGCACATTTCCTGGAGTTCCCTGTTTTATTGATGTGTGTTAGACACCAGGATAACTAAAAATACTCAACCCTGAACATCCATGTGGTTGTGATCCTCAAAGTTATTCTGGGATCACTCTCGCTGTGTAGCTCCAGCACTGACCCTGCTGCAGGTTGGAGGCTGGGGAGTGGGCCCTCCAGGAGTGGATTGGGAGAAAGCAGTGTTTCAGTATCCTGACTAATATACAGTGAGGAACCAGAGGAATCCTTACTGAGGAACTGTCTGGGGCTTTAGCTCTCAGTGTAGGTCTAGGGGTGAATGATTCCCAACTCCCTGAACTGCCGGACACTGAACCCAGTTTGGAACAAGATGAATTCAGTGTCCAGAAGAACTGGGACCAATATCACCCACAATTGAGGGAGAGAAAAGCAGCCATTAGAGAAGAGATCTTTGGGAAAGAAGATGGTGAATAATTGTGGGAATAACAGCAAAGCTTTCCCAGCTCCATCAGGAGTGGGAAGATGGTTAAAGGTAGTTTCAAGCCACTGAAAGACAGTTGAGGACAGATTGAATCAGATTGCCAGGCAATGACTGTTTCACATCAGTCTGCACTCCTGTGGATGATGCTCAGATTCCAGCTGTGGGATGTGCTGTCGACAATAACATCATCAATGTTAAAATAGAAAGGGATTGTCACCCTGGAGAAAATAGGAAATCTCAAACTAGATGGTGCTCCAGGTCCAGATGATATCCACCCAAGGGGGTTTAAAGAGATGTGACGGGTGCCCTGTGAACCTCTTGTCCGTATCTTCAACAGCTCAATAGAGTCAGCGATTGTTCCCTGAGATCGGAAAGTAGCTCATGGTGTTCGCACTTTCCAAATCGGGGACAAATCAGAGCCAGGGAATGACAGGCCCATCAGTGTGGCCACAATCACAGGGAAGATGCTTGAAGGTTTCTGATTCTGTTTCTGATCACTGGGGGAGAGAAGGATCCATTAGAGATCCTCAATATGGATTCTGGAAAAGAATGTCACACCTTGGAAAACCTGTTTGTGTTTTGTGAAGAAGTTGCTGTGCTGGTGGATGAGGGGAACCAGGTTGACATTGTCTATCTCAGGGTGTAATCCAACACCAGCAGCTTGTATTTACACAGAGGGTTGTGGGGCTGGAAGAGGTTACAGAGATACCGAGGATCCGTTTGACATTGTCTGTCTCAGGGTGTAATCCAACACCAGCAGCGTGTATTTACACAGAGGGTTGTGGGGCTGGAGGAGGTTACAGAGATACCGAGGATCCGTTTGACATGTCTATCTCAGGGTGTAATCCAACACCAGCAGCTTGTATTTACACAGAGGGTTGTGGGGCTGGAAGAGGTTACAGAGATACCGAGGATCCGTTTGACATGTCTATCTCAGGGGTGTCAAACTCCTTTTCCATGGTGGCTCTGATCCGAAATGCTGGCACTGGGAGAGGGCCACATTCAGCAGAAGTTATTAAAATGAAACAAGATACTGATAAACTTTATCAGTATTCACTGAAATCTCGATTTTATTTACTGCTCCTGCTGCTCCAGATACCTGGCATCTCTTCACTTGACCCATCACATCAACACTTGGAGCAAATGACTGGGCTGAGGCCTTTCTTGGATAAAAACATGAGGACCACTTGTCAGCACAGAATCAGAGAAATTTACAGCATAGAGGAGGCCATTCAGCCCATCATGTTTGTACTGGTTGAAAATGAGCTATCCAGTTCAATCCCACTTTCCAGCTCTTGGTCTGTAGTCTTGTAGATTACAGCAAGACTGGTGCATATCCCAGTCCTTTTTAAATGTGAGTATTTCTGCCTCTACCGTCCTTTCAGATAGTGAGTTAAAGTTCCCCACCACCCTCTAAGTGAAAGCATTACTTAACTCCCCTCTAATCTTCCCACCAATTACTTTAAATCTCAGCCCCCTGGTTACTGACCTCTCTGTTAATGAAATAGGTCCTTCCTATCCAATCTATCTGGGACCCTCATCATTTTATACACATCAATTAAACATCTCCTCAGCATCCTCTATTCCAAAGAAAACAACACCCACCTCTCCAAATCCTCCTCAGGGTTAAAATCACCAGTCCTGGCATCATCCAGATAAATCTTTTCTGTGCCCTCTCCAGTGTGATCACATCCTTTCTGTAAAGTGCTGAATAGAACTGGACTGTGCTCTAATTAGTGTTTTTTATATTTCTAGAATAACCACGCTCTCACCTTCCATTCACTTCAATGTGAGGGAAACACAGCTGGAACCTGTCAGCATCTGAAAGATATTTACAAATTTTCGAGGGTTCCTTACAGTTGGGGTCTTCCTCTGTTTTGTCCACTCGAGGTGTTAGATAACAGACTTTCTCCTGTGAATATCGAGCTGGAGTTTTGGGCCATGAGGCGTTTCCTTGTTCATCTTGTTGACTCTAAATATTGAATTGTGTGGTTTCAGACACCAGGTAAACAAGCTGACAACAGATTGTCTCACACTGACTTTATTAACAGCACTGCAATCATACAGATAGAGCATATTTCGCCAATCCAGAATAGGGATAATCACAGAATCTTTACAGTGCAGGAGGCCATTCGTTCCTCGAGTCTCCACTGGCTTTCTGAAATTGCATTCCACCTAGTCCCACTCCCCTTCCTTATCCCGTAACCTTGCACATTCTCTCTTTTCAGATAGCAACCCAGCTCCCTTCTGAATGCCTCACTCGAACCTGCCTCTACTGCCCTTTCAGGAAGTTCGTACCAGACTCCAACTTCCCTGTGGGTGAAAAAAATGTTCCCTCACATCGCATTTAGGGAGGGAATTTAAAAGCTTCACATCAAGGCACAGCCACCAATGATGGAATATTTATAATCCTGGGTATTCAAGAGGGCAGAATGAGGGGTACAGAGGGACATGTGACTGGAGATTACAGAGATAGGGAGTGACAAGGCCACGGAGGGATTTGAAAATGAGGATACAAATTTTAAAATTGAGGCATTCCTTGACCAGGAGCCAATGTCGGTCAATGAGCACATGGGTGATGAGTGAATGGAACTTGGTGTGAGAAAACTCATGGACGGCAGAGCTTTGGATGATCTCACGTTTCCATATGGGGGTGGGGTGAATGTGAGGGGCCGGCCAGGAATGTATTGGAATCATCATGTCTAAAGGTAACACGGACATGAATGAGGGTTTGAGCAGCAGATAGCCAGAGAGTGGTGAAGCTATGGAATTCATTACCACAGAAGATTGTGGAGGCCAGGTCATTGATTGTATTTAAGACTGAGATAGATAGGTTCTTGATTGGTAAGAGGATCAAAGGTTACGGGGAGAAGGCAGGAGAATGGGATTGAGAAACTTATCAGCCATGATTGAATGGCAGAGCAGACTCGATGGGCCGAATGGCCTAATTTCTGCTCCTATGTCTTATGGTCTTATGAGCTGGGGTGGGGTGGATACAGGCAACATTATGGAGATTGAAATATCTAGTATTAGTGATGGTGTGGATATGTGGTCAGAAACTCATCTTGGAGTCAAATATGAGACTGAGATTGTGAACAGTGTGGTTCAGCCTCGGACAGTTCCCAGGGAGAGGGATGGACTCGGCAGTTAGGGAATGGGATTTGTAGTGGTGACCAAAGACAATGACTTTGGTTTTCCCAATTTTTAATTGGACAAAATTTTTGCGCATCCAACACTGGATGTGGGATAAGCAGTTTGATAATTTAGTAACAGCGGAGGAATGGAGAGGGATGGTGGTGAGGTAGAGTACATGTGTTGTCAGGTGTTGTCAGTGTACATGTGAAAACTAACACGGTGCTTTTGGATGATGTGACCTAGTGGCAGCATGGAGATGAGAAATAGGAGGGGCCAAGGATAGATCCTTGGGGGACACCAAGTACAAGGACTTTGGAGAGGAAAGGGAGGTTGGAGATGAGGCAGTAGTTTACAGTGATGATTGTGGAAAAAGTGTTTTTTCAGGATGGGTGATGATGGTGGATTTAAAGGTGAGGGGAACAGTACCAGGACAGAGACAGAACCATTAGCTGATATTGTTGAGATGGAGAAGTTGGGTGGTCAACAGTTTTGTGTGAATAGGGTTAAGGCAACAGAGGTGGGTCTCATGGACAAGATAAGCACTGAGACAGCATGAGGGGAGATGGGAAAGAAACTGGGGAAAGATGTGGATTCTGGTCTCGGACAAGGGGGAGTTTTAGAGACAGTTTGTCCCGGTGGACTACTGGAAGGGAGGGAAGCAGCAGAGGCAGCTGATCGGATTGTCCCAATCTTAGTGACAAAGAAGCTCCATAAGCTCCTCACACTTGTTGTTGGAGGTGAGGATGGAGGAGACAGGGGAGAGGGAGAGGCCCTTCAAAAGGAACTAACTTGTGTTAGAGAGATTAACAAGATTCACCAGACAGTGTGTTTTACACAAAGCTGATATATTTGATTTTTATCCAGAATATTAACACCTATAACTGGGCTGGAATTTACGAACATCAGCAGAAATACTCCCCAATGAAAATCGTTCAGTTCCGGGTGGAATTAACAGGAAAACTCATTGTATTTACTTGTGATCTTAAAAAGACTCAATATTGTGTGTGTAATACAAAGCCGATTTATTTGACTTTTGTCCAGAACATTAATGCCTATAACGTGACATTAATGTCTATAACTTAACATCAGAGAAACAGACCCTAATGATCATCGTTCACTCCTGACTGTAATTAAAAGTAAAATCCAATCACTGTCTTTATGTGTGAACCTGCTGGTGTCTCAGCAGGTTAGATGACTGAGTGAATCCCTTCCCGCACTGGGAGCGGGTGAACGGCCTCTCTCCAGTGTGAACTCGCTGGTGTCTCAGCAGGGTGGATGACTGAGTGAATCCCTTCCCACACTGGGAGCGGGTGAATGGCCTCTCCTCAGTGTGAACTCGCTGGTGTGCAGTGAGGTGAGATGCTCGTCTGAACCCAGTCCCACAGTGAGAGCACCTGAACGGTCTCTCGTCAGTGTGAACACGTTGATGGTGCATCAGTTCCCTGGAACTTTTGTAACACTTGCTGCAGTCTGTGCATGTAAAGGGTCTCTCCCCAGTGTGAATTTGCTGGTGTCTCAGCAGGTTAGATGAGTGAGTGAGTCCCTTCCCACACTGGGAGTGGGTGAATGGTTTCTCCCCAGAGTGAACTCGCTGGTGTGTCAACAGGTGCGATAACTGAGTGAATCCCTTCCCACACTCAGAGCAGATGAACGGCCTCTCTCCAGTGTGAACTTGCTGGTGTCCAGTGAGTTGAGATGCTCGCCTGAACCCAGTCCCACAGTGAGAGCACCTGAACGGTCTCTCGTCAGTGTGAACACGTTGATGGGACATCAGGTCCTGGGTACTTTTAAAGCTCTTCCCACTGTCTGGGCATTTAAGGTCTTTCGTCGGTATGAACTCGCTGGTGTTTCAGCAGGTTGGATGAGTGAGTGAATCCCTTCCCACACTTGGAACAGGTGAACGGCCTCTCCCCCTTTTGGACCCGCTGGTGTGGTTGCAGCCCTGTCGAGCGAGTGAATCCCTTCCCACACTCAGGACATGTGAACGGCCTCTTCCAAGTATGAACT
The DNA here is from genome assembly GCA_026770705.1 of Isurus oxyrinchus. Classification (NCBI taxonomy): domain Eukaryota; kingdom Metazoa; phylum Chordata; class Chondrichthyes; order Lamniformes; family Lamnidae; genus Isurus; species Isurus oxyrinchus. The sequence continues at coordinate 237,439 of JANJGN010000336.1, read as the reverse complement.
CGCTGGTTTTGCAGCAGGTTGGATGACTGAGTGAATCCCTTTCCACACTCAGAGCAGGTGAATGGCCTCTCTCCACTGTGAACCCGCTGGTGTTTAAGCAGGTCAGACGACCGGGTAAAACCCTTCTCACACTCAGAGCAAGTGAACGGTCTCTCCCCAGTGTGGACTCGCTGGTGTCTCAGCAGGTCAGATGACTGATTGAATCCCTTCCCACACTCAGAGCAGGTGAACAGTCTCTCCGAGGTGTGAACTCGTTGGTGTTGCAACAGGTCAGATGAGTGAATGAATCCCTTCCCACATTCGGAGCAGGTGAATGGTCTCTCTCCAGTGTGAATTCGCTGGTGTGTCAGCAGGTTGGACGATCGAGTGAATCCCTTCCCACACTCGGAGCAGGTGAACGGTCTCTCCCCAGTGTGAGTACACCAATGAGTCTCCAGCTCAGATGGGCATCTGAATCCCTCTTCACAGCCTCCACATTTCCATGGTTTCTTCCCACTTTGAACAGTGCTTTTTCCCTTCATGTTCAAAATCAGTTTATGATAAATTGGGTGACTCCTTCAGATCCAGATGTGATGTTTGGTTTCAGTTTCACCACTGCAAATCCTCCCCTTCTAACACCCTGTGGAATTGATCTAAAACAGAAAAAAGGGAGTGAGAGAGAACCCACAAAAACACAAAGGCAGGTTGGGAAATTGAGCTGAATGAATCTGGGAATTTGTGGGGCCGGCACGAGGAGAAAGTGACCATGAAAACTGCTGGATTGTCATAAATAAACAGCTGGTTCACTAATGTCCTTCAGGGAAGGGAACCTGCCACCCAGTCTGGATCGACACAAGACACTGGCCTCCTTAAGATAACAGATAGGAACTGGAATAAACCACATGGTTCATTGAGCTGCTCCACCATTCGAAATGAGCATGGCTGATCTTGGGCTTCAACTCCACTATCTGAGAGAGAGAGAGAAAAGAAGAGAACGGGGTAGTAGGAGCGGGAGTAAAGAAGATGGACTTAACAGAGCTACATCTCTCTACATAAGTGTGAGGTTATCCATTTTGGTCAGAAGAATAAAAAGGTGACTTATTATTTAAATGGAGAGAAACATCAGAATGCACCAGTGGAGAGGGATCTGAGTGTCCTTGTGCATGAATCACTGAAAGCTAGTGTGCAGGTACTGCAGGCAATAAGGAAGGCAATTGGAATTTTGTCATTTATTGCTAAAGGAATAGAGTATAAAAATAGGGGAGTGTTGCTGCAACTGTACAAGGCATTGGTGAGATCGCACCTGGATTACTGTGCACAGTTTTGGTCCCCTTACTTGAGGAAGGATGTAGTTGCAGTGGAGGAGGCTCAGAGGAGATTCACTAGATTGATTCCAGAGATGTGGGGCTTGTTTAATGAGGAGAGATTGAGCAGTTTATGCCTATACTCGCTAGAGTTTAGAAGTATGAGAGGAGATCTAATTGAGTTATATCAGATGCTAAAGGAGACAAACAAAGTAGACGTGGAGCGGATGGGAAACAAAGCAGCAGGTTAACGTGTGGGGGGTGGATCCAACTTCATGGAAAATTATGAAAAAACTGAAAAGAAAGGAGAGCCCAGGAGAGGCTATTAAAGTCCCCAGAACACAAAATAGGACAGAGTGTTTGGAAAGGGCTAGGAATCTAACTTCAAGCACATCAGATAAAGGGACGACAATGAGAAAGGGGACGGGAAATACAGGACTGAAGGTGTTGTATCTGAATGCACGCAGTATATGAAATAAGGTAAATGAGCTTGTGGTGCAGATTGAAATTGGCAGGTATGATGTGGTGGGCATCACGGAGACATGGCTGCAAGGGGATCAGGACTGGGAGCTAAATATCCAAGGATATACATCCTATCGAAAAGATAGGCAGGTTGGCAGAGGGGTGGGGTTGCTTTGTTAGTAAGAAATGAAATTAAATCAATAGCAAGAAATGAAGTAGGGTCAGAAGATGTAGAATCTGTGTGGGTAGAGTTGAGGAACTGAAAAGGTAAAGAAAACATAATGGGAGTTATGGCCTCCGAACTGTAGTCAGGATGTGGTGCACAAGATATACCTGGAGATAGAAAAGGCATGCAAGAAAGGCAAGGTTACAGTGATCATGGGGGATTTCAATATGCAGGTAGACTGGAAAAATCAAGTTGGTAGTGGATCCCAAGGAAAAGAATTTGTAGAATGTCTACGAGATGGCTTTTTGGAGCAGCTTGTGATGGAGCCCACTAGGGAACAGGCAATTCTAGATTTAGTGATGTGTAATGAGGCAGATTTGATAAGGGAGCTTAAGGTGAAGGAACCTTTAGGACCATATTATGATAAAATTTACCCTGAAATTTGAGAGGAAAAAGCTGGAATCAGATGTAACGGTATTACAGTTGAATAAAATCAAATACAGCGGCATGAGGGAGGAGCTGGCCAGAATTGACTGGGAGATGAGCCTAGCAGGAAAGACAGTGGAACAGCAATGGCAGGAGTTTCTGGAAGTAATTTGGGAGACACAGCAAAAATTCATCCCTAGGAAGAAGAAGCGTACTAAAGGGAGGACGAGGCAACCATGGCTGACAAGGGAAGTCAGGGACAGCATAAAAGCTAAAGAGAAAGCATACAATGTGGCGAAGAGCAGTGGGAAACCAGGGGATTGGGAAGCTTACAAAGACCAACAGAGGACAACTAAAAAAGAAATGAGGGAGGAGATTAAATATGAGGTTAAACTAGCCAGTAATATAGAAGAAGATTGCAAGAGTGTTTTTAGATATATAAAGGTTAAGAGAGAGGCAAAAGTGGACATTGGGCTGCTGGAAAATGACACTGGAGAATTAGTAGTGGGGAACAAAGAAATGGCGGAGGAACTGAATAGGTACTTTGTGTCAGTCTTCACGGTGGAAGACACGAGTAACATTCCCAAAGTTCAAGAGAGTTGGGGGGCAGAGGTGAGTATGGTGGCCATTACCAAGGAGAAGGTGCTAGGAAAACTGAAAGGTCTGAAGGTGGATAAATCACCTGGACCAGATGGATTACACCCCAGAGTTCTGAAGGAGATAGCTGAAGAGATAGTGGAGGCGTTAGTGGTGATCTTTCAGGAATCACTGGAGTCAGGGAGGTCCCAGAGGACTGCAAAATTGCTAATGTAACCCCCCTGTTTAAGAAGGGAGTGAGGCAAAAGACAGGAAATTACAGGCCGATTAGCCTGACCTCGGTCGTTGGTAAGATTTTAGAGTCCATTATTAAGGATGAGATTTCAGAATACTTGGAAGTGCATAGTAAAATAGGGCAAAGTCAGCATGGTTTCATCAAGGGGAGGTCATGCCTGACAAATCTGTTAGAATTCTTTGAGGAGGTAACGAGTAGGTTAGACAAAGGAGAGCCAATGGATGTTATCTACTTGGACTTCCAGAAGGCCTTTGACAAAGTGCCGCACAGGAGGCTGCTCAGTAAGATAAGAGCCCATGGTGTTAGAGGCAAGGTACTAGCATGGATAGAAGATTGGCTGTGTGGCAGGAGGCAGAGAGTGGGGATAAGGGGGTCCTTCTCAGGATGGCAGCCGGTGACTAGTGTTCCGCAGGGGTCAGTGTTGGGACCACAACTTTTCACTTTATACATTAATGATCTAGATGAAGGAACTGAGGGCATCCTGGCTAAGTTTGCAGATGATACAAAGATAGGTGGAGGGACAGGTAGTATTGAGGAGGTGGGGAGGCTGCAGAAGGATTTGGACAGGCTAGGAGAATGGGAAAAGAAGTGGCAGATGGACTACAACGTGGGGAAGTGTGAGGTCATGCACTTTGGTAGGAAGAATAGAGGCATAGACTATTTTCTAAATGGGGAGAGAATTCAGAAATCTGGAGTGCAAAGGGACTTGGGAGTCCTAGTCCAGGATTCTCTTAAGGTTAACTTGCAGGTTGAGTCGGTAGTTAGGAAGGCAAATGCAATGTTGGCATTTATTTCGAGAGGACTAGAATATAAAAGCAGGGATGTGCTGCTGAGGCTTTATAAGGCTCTGGTCAGACTACATTTAGAATATTGTGAGCAATTTTGGGCCCCATATCTCAGGAAGGATGTGCTGGCCCTGGAGAGGGTCCAGAGGAGGTGCACGAGAATGATCCCAGGAATGAAAGGCTTAACATATGAGTAACTTTGAGGACTCTGGGTCTATACTCGATGGAGTTTAGAAGGATGAGGGGGGATCTGATTGAAACTTGCAGAATACTGAAAGGCCTGGATAGAGTGGACGTGGGCAGGATGTTTCCATTAGTAGGAGAGACTACGACATGAGGGCACAGCCTCAGAGTACAGGGAAGACCTTTTAGAACAGAGATGAGGAGAAACATCTTTAGCCAGAGAGTGGTGAATCTATGGAATTCATTGCCACAGAAGGCTGTGGACGCCAGGTCATTGAGTGTATTTAAGACTGAGATAGATAGGTTCTTGATTCGTAAGGGGATCAAAGGTTACAGGGAGAAGGCAGGAGAATGGGGTTGAGAAACTTATCAGCCATGATTGAATGGCAGAGCAGACTCAATGGGCCGAATGACCTAATTTCTGCTCCTATGTCTTATGGTCTTACAGATTCATCCTCCCCACCTGTTGATCATCTCTCACAATTCGAAATTATTGGCATGTTGTAAATATATCTGGTTCAAACAGAAGTTCATGCACGGACTTTAAAGATTCTCCGGCTCTCTGTTCACCTGCATCCACCTTGTGGATATTTTCTAAATCCAGATTCTATTTCCCTCTTCAATTTAACTTCATTCTGTTTAATAGATACGAGTGTGTTTAATTCAATGCTGATTGTTTTATAGTTAGTTTCACTATGGAGTGTGTGTTAATGTCCTGATGATTTAAAATGTCTCATTCAATTTTCCACAATAATCACTCCATGTTGTTCTGTTGTCGAGTAGCTGGGCATGTCTGGGACCTGCTCTTCAGTGCAGGGTCACCTTGCATTTCCACATGTTAATTACACCACATGTAACATATCACATCTGCACACTCATGCTGTATCCCAATACCATGTTGCATGTGCCAACCTACGCAAGTCACTCTTGGTCTTTCAGGTGATCTTATCAAAATATCAATGGGGTGTCTGCCTGAAGATCTTTGCTGATCGAACCCTGCCTGGTTCTGGAGACTCGGATAGTGGCCAGACTATCAAATTCAGTTTCTTTTAAAATACAGAGGCAAGGACACAAATATCACCAAGAGAAATCTCTGTTTACTGTTCTCATCTACACTTCCCTGACTTTAACTAGAATGTACATGTACATTAGATTGATTATTCCATTGAACTATACCCAGGTGAATTATTCCATTTCCCAACTGGTGGTGTGATTTTCTTTATCTTTTATTCTAAATGCAACATTTCATGAATTACTATTCTATCTCATTCAGGAGCACTGGAGGAACGATATTGTCCCATTTAATACTCACATAATATGGTGTTTGTAGATCAGAGACAGAAGTACAGGTACTTGCAATCAGATTGTAGATCACTCCCATTTCTCCCGTTCCCAGGCACTTTGTCCTGAATGATAACAAATGGGATGAAGCCAAATCTTTAAAAAGCAAAGCCTTTTGTTTAAATTGTCACCGTGCTGTCAGTGGAAAGGGTTAACTTCTCAGCTTGTTAGTAAAGGGGCTGGAGAAACATTCTCAAATGTGCACACTTGTGTCAACTTTATGTAACTTCATTTTCAGATCAAGGATGAACCAAATCCCATTTCAATCTTTGTTTTTCCAATTCTCTTGATATTTTTATCAGCTTTTCCAAAATGTTATTATTTTCTTCTTCCCCAGGCACCTTTCCAAATGACGGTAATAAAACTGAAGAAAAGTAAAACTGAAAAAGTTCCCTTTCACAGGCAAAAGGAGCTTCAACCTTCTGAGACTGAAAAGAGTTAAAGAGGGTGGAGCTTCCCACAGCTTGTGAGCTCCGGAACACAACCTCAAGGCTGAAGCTTATCTTTAGGGAATCAAACTTTTCGATGCCTTTTACAATTGTACAAGTTCATTGTGATTCATACTTAAAGGTTTACTTTCACTCAGTCATTATAACCTTTCACTTTCCTCAGCACAGAAGCTGGCAGCTTTTTAGATTCAATCCCAATTGTAAACTTCTCTTGTAGCTGGCGTATGGAGAAGATCATGTCCACTGTAGATCTGCCAGCACAGAAACCGCACTGTGCTTCTGGATACACTCGGTCTGCAAGTAGATGGAGTCTTTTAGGCCTGACCCTAGTGAAGGTCGTCCCTGTGATGCTGAGGAGTGAGATGTCCCTGTAGTTGTTGCAATCTCCTCTGTCAACTTTCATTTTGTATATTGTAATCATTCTTCAATCACACGTGTCGTGTGGAAAGGATCCTACATCCCAACAGAGAAGGAGGAGCTCATGAAGCTGTGACAGTCGATGGGACTTTCTGGGCTAGAGCAGTTCAGCTGGAATTCCATCCTTGCCGGGTGCCTATCTGCTTGCTAAACAATTAATGGCCTTTTCGAGCTCACATGATGAGGGTTCCTCGTCCAACCCAATCATGACAGGAAGCTGCAGGAGGGAGTCAAACAGAGACTGGGAGATGTCCTTCTCACAGGAGTACAGCTCACAGCAGTTTCAACCCAATGGGACATCTGTTTACGTCTGTCAGTGAGAACTTCACCCTCCATTTGGTGATGGTCAGACCAAGCGCCCTCCTGATCCCATCATACACACCACGTAGATTTCCATTGTCACGGGCAGTTTGGATTTCTTGACGTCGGCTGTTCCAGTGTTTATTTACATAGTATCTCCCTGTCTTTTAACAACTGTCTTAGCTACTTGCAAGTTACATAATGTTCTAGTTGTTGGGTTTATGTTGTAATCAGGTAGGCTTTGCTTTTTGCTTCAATGACAGATTCATCTCTGCTGAGTGGGTCTCAAACCAGTCTTTGTTGTGGGCTCCACCTTTCCCAAATGTTGCTGCTGCTGGGTCAGAAATGATTGAACTCAGCGCCTTCCAAGATTCAACAATATCAGTGTTGACTGCTGAAGCTTTTATCGATGTGCATGTAAAATATTTTACTGTTTTGCTTATGTTCCTTGATAAATTCATTTAATCATGGAGGTATCTCTGTGTGGAATGTACAAGTCAGTAAGAATTGTCAGCAAGGATTAATCAGCACTCTCTAACTGGAGATGTTAATCAGTGGAACCTCTCAGACACTGAATTGTAGTCTTTGCTCCAAAGGTCAGTTTAGGATTGAAGTAAAAATTCATAATTTTATTGTAATCAAGTTCTTGAATTAAGAGGAAAGATCACAGATGGTGCTTTTAAAAAGGGACACTGCAGCTCAGATAATGAGTGACAGATCCAGAAAATTAAACTCCAGCCAGTTATAGGGTTGTTAATATCAGCAGAATCAAAGCTAATACTATCTGACTATCAGTCCTGGATGTGACTAACAGCAGCAATAACAGCAAAATCCAATACCTGCAGTCACTTGTGAATTCGCTGGTGTGACAGCAGGTTGGCTGACTGAGTGAATCCCTTCCCACACACAGTGCAGGTGAATGGCCTCTCCCCAGTGTGAACTCGCTTGTGTACTTTAAGATTAGATGGAGACCTGAACCTCTTTCCACAGGAAGTGCAGCTGAATGGCTTCTCCCCAGTGTGAGCTTGCTGGTGTGAACTTGCTGGTGTGACTTAAGGCTGGCTGACTGAGTGAATCCTTCGCACACACAGAGCAGGTGAATGGTTTCTCCCCAGTGTGAACTCGCTGGTGTGGCAGCAGGTTGGCTGACTGAGTGAATCCCTTCCCACACACAGTGCAGGTGAATGGCCTCTCCCCAGAGTGAACTCGCTTGTGTACTTTAAGATTAGATGGAGACCTGAACCTCTTTTCACAGGAATTGCAGCTGAATGGCTTCTCCCCAGTGTGAGCTTGCTGGTGTGAACTTGCTGGTGTGACTTAAGGCTGGCTGACTGAGTGAATCCTTCGCACACACAGAGCAGGTGAATGGTTTCTCCCCAGTGTGAACTCGCTGGTGTGACTGAAGGCTGGCTGACTGAGTGAATCCCTTCGCACACACAGAGCAGATGAATGGTTTCTCCCCAGAGTGAACTCGCTGGTGTGCAGTGAGGTCGGAGGAATGCCTGAACTTCTTTCCACAGGAACTGCAGCTGAACAGCCTCTCCTCAGTGTGAATTTGCTGGTGTTTTACTAGGTTGGAGGGCACAGTGAATCCCTTTCCACACACGGAGCAGGTGAATGGCCTCTCCCCAGTGTGAAATCGCTGGTGTCCACTCAGGTGGGATGAAGACCTGAACCTCTTATCACAGTAAGTGCAGCTGAAGGGCCTCTCCCCAGTGTGACCTCGCTGATGTGTCAGCAGAGTGGATGACTGAGTGAATCCCTTGCCACACACAGAGCAGGTGAACGGCTTCTCTCCAGTGTGAATACATTAATGGCTTCTCAGCAAAGATGGATAATTGAATCCTTTCCCACAGTCCCCACATTCCCACGGTTTCACCATGGTGTTGGCCCCAGTGTGAGTGCGTCAATGAAATTCCAGCTGGGATGGATAACTGAATAGCTTCACACCATTCTCACATTTTCTCATCCACACACAGAACACGTGTACAGTTTCTCCCCACTGTGAATGGTGCAATGTTTCTTCAGGCTGTGTAACTGGTTAAAGCTCTTTCCGCAGTGAGTTCACTGGAACACTCTCAGTCGGGTGTGTGTGTGTCTCGGTGCTTTCCCAGTCACACTGATGTTTGAAATCTTTTCCCATAGAAAGAACAGACAAACATTTCCCCTTCCACATTCAAAGGTCAATTCTATTCAGGTCTTGATGAATCGAGTGACTCAGTCAGATGTTGATGTGATGTTTGGTTTGCGTTTCCAATCTACAAATCTTAATATTTGATGATGTTTAGCATCTGAAAATCCTTCCCTTCTAAGACCCTGTAAAAGGAGTTAATAAAAGTCATCACTGTCAGTCCAGCATGGAAATTAGTAATTGACAATTCCACTTGCTACAGAATATTTCTTCCTCTCATCTCCCCTCCCCCATCCCAAACTGTAAATCACAGTCCCACACACACTCTCCTTCCTGTGATGAGAAATCCAAACCAAGAGATCCAATCTTCACCATTTCTTTCCTCTCCCAGTTTTCTCTCTCCCTCTGCTCTGGCTGGGTTCAGTTCTACAGCCCTGCTGTAAAAGGAATTGGAAAAAGAGACTGTAAGTTCAAGATTAGAAACTGAGAAGAGACAAACATTTCTCTTGGTCTGAGTTTGCTGAGTGTAAATCCTCCCCTTCTAAGCCCTGTAAAAGGAGTTTCCAAAATCCATCCCTGTCAGTCCAGGATAGAAAATCACAACATTCTCTTCTCCTGCTGCCTGGACCAGGATGACCGCGCATGCGCCCTGCTGCACATCGCCCCCTATAAAGATGGCGGCCGTTACCCGGGCCTGCCGAAGGGAGAAATCCAGACTTTTTCGGCCCGTTCTCTGCAAACACAGGACCGATACCTTGTTATTTAGAGTCTGCTGTCTGCACTGTGTCTTTATGAAGCCTCCCTGCCCACTCCGCTGGCTCCATTCCTCCTCACACACACACTAACTCTGTTAGTTTGCTCCACTCAACATTCTCGCAACCGCGATGAGCAGCTTCAGTCACAGACCAGCACTGCGCATGCTCATGAAACAGACAGTAAAGCGCATGCGCAGGGAGCTGTGGCTTTGACGATAGGGCACATTCTTCTCCCATTTGAATGCTGGGTGGTCCCGCCGCCATTGAAAGCCCTTTTCTTTTGCACAGCAACTTATGGTTTGTGATCCGATAACGACTGGATGCCAGTGTCAAGATATAATGTTATTTATCAATTGATATAACAAACAAAGTGCATGGGTTTCTGCTCTAGTTCTGTCCTGGGTGCAAATAGCAGAACAATCCTCTACAGTTCAGTGTGAACTCTCTGGAGTCTTAGTCCGCAGTGCGAACCAAATATTTCTTCCCGTAAATAGAACTTTTAAACTTAGTTTTTGTTAGTAAAAGACGAACATATGAACATACGAACAAGCAGTAGGAGAAGGGGTATATGCCCCCTTGAGCCTGTTCTACCTTTTAATAAGATCATGGCTGATCTGGCAGTCACCTCAAATCTGCATCCCTCTTCCCGCCAATAATATATCACCCCCCCTTGCTCATCAAGAATCTATCCACCTCTGCCTTAAAAATATTCAAAGATTCTGCTTCCACCACACTTTCAGGAAGAGAGTTCCAAAGAATCACGATCCTCTGAGAGAGAAAAAATCACCTCTTCTCCATTTTAAAGAGGTGATCTCTTATTTTTAAACAGTCAGAGAATGACCAGACTTTAGCACGGGGCCAGTGGAAAGTTCAGTTAACATGATTGTCAAGCAGCGATGAAGGGAATTTTCAATTCATGTGCACCTTGTTTGTGCATTTTTCAGATTAAAACTTGAATTGAATCCATTGTTCTCCATCATAAGAGCATTCAAGGTGGAAAGTCATAAATACTTGGACACTCAGGGAATCAATGGATATGGGGGTAGGGTGAAAGTAAAGTGGAGCTGGAAGATCATTCAAAGGTGGAGCAGGTTCAATCATTAGTCTATCCATCAATGGTCTATCCCTGCTCCAATTTCTTGTGTTTTTTTGAACATCACTATGAATCACTGTGATCCTTTAAAAGCGGAGGCTGGTGGGGGAAAAGTGAGGGGACAGCAACCCAATCATGGTTCTGGAAGTGATAAATAAATGAAACTGGCGATAAGGAGAGCTTTGAGATTGGATGGGTCGGTGCTGCTGGAGGGAAAGATCGAGTGTGTACATACGGCGGTGCATGGCACTGAGGGTGGATCTCAAAGTGAGGTGAGAACAGCAGTGCAAGGAGCATTCTATGTCCCGGAGATACCTGTCTTCCTGGGTGGATTCAAAACATGAGGGATGCAACTTCAATTGAATCCACACGGGGTAAGTCAGAGACGGAGACAGTCACTAAGGAAGGAGCCATGGTAGGGTCTCCCTTGTCCTCACTTTTCACCCCACCAGCCTCCACATTCAGAGGATCATCCTCCGTCACTTCTGCCAACTCCAGCATGATGCCACCACCAAACACATCTTCGCCTCACCAACCCCATCAGCATTTCATAGGGACTACTCTGGGACACCCTGGTCAACTCCTCCATCACTCCTAACACCTCATCCCCTTCTCAAGGCACCTTCGCATGCAATCATGAAAGGTGCAACACCAGCACCTTTATCACCTCCTTTCTCACTGTCCAAGGGGCCAAATACTCCTCTTCAGAGAAGCATCACTTCACTTGCACTTCCCTCAATTTAGTCTACTGCATTTTCTGCTCCCAATGTGGTTTCCTCTACATTGGAGAGACCAAATGCAGACATGGTGACTGCTTTGAGGAACACCTTCGGTCAGTCCGCAATCATGACACAGACCTCCCTGTCGCTTGCCAATTCAACACACCACCCTGTTCTCATGCCCACATGTCTGTCCTTGGCCTGCTGCTATGTTCCATTGAATCTCAATGCAAACTGGAGGAACGGCACCTCCTCTTCCGAGTAGGCACTTTACAGCCTTCTGGATTTAACATCGAGTTCAACAACTTCATGGCATCTACTCTCTCCTCTATCCTCCTCCCTTTTTCACCCATTAAAAAAAAAATATTTTATTTTTTATCCACTTATTGTCATTTTTATTCATTTATTCATGTTTTATTCCCTTTTACATCATCTTTCATTTTGTCCATGACATCTTTGTCAATCTCTCCTTAGCCCCACCTATTGCTGGCCCTCGATCTAGCTTCACCTGCTCCACCCCTGCAACCACCTTAAAACAGTATACATTTTGTCACATTTCTACTTCTCTTTAGCTCTGAAGAAGGGTCAAACAGACTCAAAGCATTAACTGTGTTTCTCACTCCACAGATGATGTCAGACCAGCTGAGATTTTCCAGCATTTTCTGTTTTTATCTCTGAATTACTAGTCTAGTGACAATATCACTATTGGATTGGCTCCCCCTCTTGTGGTAAACTAATTTCTAATGAGAGTTCCTGAATTATGGGGAAGGATCAGAGACAGCGGTTCTTAAAGGGACACGGCAGCCCCGAGAACACAACCAGCAAATGATCCAGAATATTAAACTCCAGCCCAGTAACAGGGATTTTTAACATCAGCAGAAACAAACCCCAACTGTCAGAATGAACATGGTTCAGCCCTGGATGTGGTTAACAAAGAACAAAGAAAAGTACAGCACAGGAACAGGCCCTTTGGCCCTCCAAGCCTGTGCCGATCATATTGCCCGTCAACTAAAACATTTTGCACTTCCGGGGTCCGTATCCCTCTATTCCCATTCTATTCACGTATTTGTCAAGCTGCCTCTTAAACATCACTATCGTACCTGTTTCCACAACCTCCTCTGGCAGCGAATTCCAGACACAGCAGTAATAACAGCAGAATCCAACTTCTGTAGTCACTTGTGAACTCGCTGGTGTCTCAGCAAGTTGGATGACTGAGTGAATTCCTTCCCACACTTGGAGCAGGTGAATGGCCTCTCCCCAGTGTGAAGTCGCTGGTGTACAATGAGGCTGAATGAAGACCTGAATCTCTTTCCTCAAGAAGTACAGCTGAACAGCCTCTCCCCAGTGTGAATTCGCTGGTGTGTTAGCAGGTCAGATGACCGAGTGAAACCCTTCCCACACTCAGAGCAGGTGAATGGAATAAGAGAGGGAGAGAAGGAAGGAAGGAAACCCTAGGAGGTTTGGAGAAACCACCTTCATGATCGCTCATTAAACTCCACACAGTAAGTTTTAGACACAAGGTTAACGTCAGCTATACTGTATGGTCGGTCAGGGGGTTTCAGATTGATGTATTGTCACGAGTAAGGACTGAAGTGAATGATCAAACATCTTGTTATCTCCAGTTGCACAAATTTGGTTGAGCAGATACAGAAAGAATTGTGCAAATCTCTATTTGGTTTTCAGCACCACCCCCCCCCCCCCACCACCGAGACTATGTCCCTAAACCCACCACCCACCCACCCAACCCCCCCGAGACTATGTCCCTAAACCCACCACCCACCCACCCACCCTCCCCCCCGAGACTATGTCCCTAAACCCACCACTGACCCACCCACACCCCCCCGAGACTATGTCCCTAAACCCACCACTGACCCACCCACACCCCCCCGAGACTATGTCCCTAAACCCACCACACACCCACCCACCCTCCCCCCCGAGACGATGTCCCTAAACCCACCACCCACCCACCCACACCCCCCACCGCCCCCCCAAGACTATGTCCCTAAACCCACCACCCACCCACCCCCCCCCCAAACCCCCCGAGACTATGTCCCTAAACCCACCACCCACCCACCCAACCCCCCCCAAACCCCCCGAGACTATGTCCCTAAACCCACCACCCACCCACCACCCCCGACACCCGCGAGACTATGTCCCTAAACCCACCACCCACCCACCCAACCCCACCCACCCCCCCGAGACTATGTCCCTAAACCCACCACCCACCCACCCACCCCCCCACCCCCCCGAGACTATGTCCCTAAACCCACCACCCACCCACCCACCCCCCCACCCCCCCGAGACTATGTCCCTAAAGCCACCACCCACCCACCCAACCCCCCCACCCCCCCGAGACTATGTCCCTAAACCCACCACCCACCCACAAACACCCCCACCCCACCACGAGACTATGTCTCTAAACCCACCACCCACCCAAACCCCCCCACCCCGCCTGAGACTATGTCCCTAAACCCACCACCCACCCACCCACCCACCCCCCCGAGACTTTGTCCCTAAACTCACCGCACACCCATCCACCTCCCCCACACCCCCACGAGACTATGTCCCTAAACCCACCACCCCACCCCCCCGAGGTTATGTCCCTAAACCCACCACACACCCATCCACCCCCCACACCCCCTAGACGATGTCCCGAAACCCACCACGCACCCACCCCCGAGACTATATACCTAAACCCACCACGCACCCACCCAACCCCCACCCCCCCGAGACTATGTCCCTAAACCCACCACCCACCCACCCACACCCCCACCTCCCCGAGACTATGTCCCTAAACCTACCATCCACCCACCCAACCCCCCCCACCCCCCGAGACTATGTCCCTAAACCCACCACCCACCCACCCACCCCCCGAGACTGTCCCTAAACCCACCACCCACCCACCCACCCCCCAACCCCCCGAGACTATGTCCCTAAAACCACCACCCACCCATCCACCCCCCCCACCCCCACCGAGACTATGTCCCAAAACCCACCACCCACCCACCCACACCTCCCCACACCCCCCGAGACTATGTCCCTAAACCCACCACCCACCCACCCACCCCCCACCCCCCCCGAGACTATGTCCCTAAACCTACCACCCACCCACCCAACCCCCACCCCGCCCGAGACTATGTCCCTAAACCCACCACCCACCCACCCACCCCAACCACCCCCCCGAGACTATGTCCCTAAACCCACCACCCACCCACACACCCCCCACACCCACCCGAGTCTTTGCCCCTAAACCCACCACCCACCCACCCACCCCGAGACTATGTCCATAAACCCACAACCCACCCTCCCACCACCCCACACCCACCGAGACTATGTCCCTAAACCCACCACCAACAGAGTTAAACAGAGTTAAAGAGAGCCTAACAGAGGAAAACAGGGTGAAACAGAGTTAAACCGAGGCAAACAGATTTAAACAGAGTTGAACAGAGTCAAAATGTGTTAAATAGAGTTAAACAGTGGCAAACAGATTTAAACAGAGTTAAAAAGAGTTAAACAGAGTTAAACAGAGGCGAACAGAGTTAAACAGAGTTACACATAGGCAAACAGAGTTCAACAGAGTTAAACAGAGTTAAACAGAAGCAAACAGAGGTAAACTGAGTGAAACAGAGTTAAACAGAGGCGTAGAGAGTTAAACAGAGTTGAACAGAGGCAAACAGAGTTAAACAGAGTTAAACAGAGGCAAACAGAGTTAAGCAGAGGCAAACAGAGTTAAACGAGTTAAACAGAGGCATACAGAGTTAAACAGATTTAAACAGAGGCAAACAGAGTTAAATAGCGTTAAACAGAGGCAAACAGATTTAAATCGAGTTAAACAGATGCAATCAGAGTTAAACAGTATTAAACAGAGGCAAACAGAGTTAAATAGATTGAAACAGATGCAAACAGAGTTTCACAGAGATAAGCAGAGTTCAACAGACTTAAACAGAGTTAGACAGATGAAAACAGAGGGAAACAGAGTGAAAAAGAGTTAAACAGAGTTGAACAGAGGCAAACAGATTTAAATAGATTGAAACAGAGGGAAACAGAGTTCAACAGAGATGAACAGAGTTCAACAGAGTTAAACAGAGTTAAACAGAGGCAAACAGAGGGAAACAGAGTGAAACAGAGTTAAACAGAGGCAAACAGAGTTAAACAGATTTAAACAGAGACAAACAGAGTTAAACAGAGTTAAACAGAGTTAAACAGATTTGAACAGAGGCATAGAGAGTTAAATAGATTGAAACAGATTCAAACAGAGTTGAACAGATATAAACAGAGTGCAACAGAGTTAAACAGAGTTAAACAGAGGGAAACGGTGTTAAACAGAGTTAAACCGAGGCACACAGAGTTAAAAAGAGTTGAACAGAGGCAAACAGAGTTAAACAGAGTTAAACAGAGGCAAACAGAGTTAAACAGAGTGAAACAGAGGCGAACAGAGTTAAATAGAGTTAAACATAGGCAAACAGAGTTCAACAGAGGTAAACAGAGTTAAACAGAGGCAAGCAGAGTTAAACAGAGTTAAACAGAGGCAAACAGAGTTAAGCAGAGTTAACCAGAGGCATACAGAGTTCAACAAAGTTAAACAGAGGCAAACAGAGTTAGACAGCGTGAAACAGAGGCAAACAGAGTTAAATACAGTTAAACAGAGGCAAACAGAGTTAAACAGAATTAAACAGAGGCAAACAGAGTTCAACAGAGGCAAACAGAGGGAAATAGAGTGAAACAGATTTAAACAGACACAAACAGAGTTAAACAGAGTTGAACGGAGGCAAACAGAGTTAAACAGAGGCAAACAGAGTTATGCAGAGTTAAACAGAGGCATACAGAGTTAAAAAGATTGAAACAGAGGCATACAGAGTTAAACAGAGTTGAACAGAGGCAAACAGAGTTAAATAGATTGAAACAGAGGCAGACAGAGTTCAACAGAGATAAAACGAGTTAAACAGAGTTAAACAGAGGCAAACAGAGGGAAACAGAGTGAAACAGAGTAAAACAGAAACAACCAGAGTTAAACAGAGTTAAACAGAGGCAAACAGAGTTAAACAGAGTTAAACAGTTAAACAGAGGCGAACAGAGTTAAACAGAGTTAAATAGAGGCAAACAGAGTTAAACAGAGTTAAACAGTGGCAAACAGATGGAAACAGAGTGAAACAGAGTTAAACAGAGGCATACAGAGTTATACAGATTTAAACAGTGCTGAACAGAGGCAAACAGAGTTAAACAGAGTTAAACAGAGGCAAACAGAGTTAAACAGATTTAAACAGAGTTAAACAGAGGCGAACAGAGTTAAACAGAGTTAAACATAGGCAAACAGAATTCAAAATAGTTAAATAGAGTTAATCAGAGGCAAACAGAAGGAAACTGAGTTAAACAGAGTTAAACAGATGCAAACAGAGTTAAACAGAGTTAAACAGAGGCAAACAGAGTTAAACAAAGTTAAACAGAGGCATACAGAGTTCAACAAATGTAAACAGAGGCAAACAGTGTTAGACAGCGTTAAACAGAGGCAAACAGAGTTAAATATAGTTAAACAGAGGCAAACAGAGTTGAACAGAATTAAACAGAGGCAAACAGATTTAAACAGAGTTAAACAGAGGCAAACAGATTTAAATAGAGTTCAACAGAGGGAAATAGAGTTCAATAGAGTTAAACAGAGGCATGCAAGGTTAAGCAGAGTTAAACAGATGCAATCAGAGTTAAACAGAGTTAAACAGTGGCAAACAGAGTTAAATAGATTGAAACAGAGGCCAACAGAGTTGAACAGAGATAAACAGAGTTCAACAGAGTTAAACAGAGTTAAACAGAGGCTAACAGATTTAAACAGAGTTGAACAGAGTTAAACAGAAGCAAACAGAGGTAAACGGAGTGAAACAGAGTTAACCAGAGGCATAGAGAGTTAAACAGAGTTGAACAGAGGCAAACAGAGTTAAACAGAGTTAAACAGAGGCAAACAGAGTTAAGCAGAGGCAAACAGACTTAAACGAGTTAAACAGAGGCATACAGAGTTCAACAGATTTAAACAGAGGCAAACAGAGTTAAACAGCGTTAAACAGAGGCAAACAGATTTAAATAGAGTTAAACAGATGCAATCAGAGTTAAACAGAGGCAAACAGAGTTAAATAGATTGAAACAGTGGCAAACAGAGTTCAACAGAGATAAACAGAGTTCAACAGACTTAAACAGAGTTAGACAGATGCAAACAGAGGGAAACAGAGTGAAAAAGAGTGAAACAGAGGCATACAGATTTAAACAGAGTTGAACAGAGGCAAACAGAGTAAAACAGAGTTAAAAAAATTTAAACAGAGTTGAACAGAGGCATACAGAGTTAAATAGATTGAAACAGAGGCAAACAGAGCTGAACAGATATAAACAGAGTACAACAGAGTTAATGAGAGTTAAACAGAGGGAAACGGAGTTAAACAGAGTTAAACCGAGGCACACAGAGTTAAACAGAGTTGAACAGAGGCAAACAGAGTTAAACAGAGTTAAACAGAGGCAAACAGAGTTAAGCAGAGGCAAACAGAGTTAAACGAGTTAAACAGAGGCATACAGAGTTCAACAGATTTAAACAGAGGCAAACAGAGTTAAACAGCGTTAGACAGAGGCAAACAGTGTTAAATAGAGTTAAACAGAGGCAATCAGAGTTAAACAGAATTAAACAGAGGCAGACAGAGTTAAATAGATTGAAACAGAGGCAAACAGAGTTCCACAGAGATAAACAGAGTTCAACAGAGTTAACCAGAGGTAAACAGAGGCAAACAGAGGGAAACAGAGTGAAACAGAGTTAAACAGAGGCAACCAGAGTTAAGCAGAATTAATCAGAGGTAAACAGAGTGAAACAGATTTAAACAGACACAAACAGAGTTAAACAGAGTTGAACGGAGGCAAACAGAGTTAAACAGAGTTAAACAGAGGCAAACAGAGTTACGCAGAGTTAAACAGAGGCAAACAGAGTTAAATAGATTGAAACAGAGGCAGACAGAGTTCAACAGAGATAAAACGAGTTCAACAGAGTTAAACAGAGTTAAACAGAGGCAAACAGAGGGAAACAGAGTGAAACAGAGTTAAACAGAAACAACCAGAGTTAAACTGAGTTAAACAGAGGCAAACAGAGTTAAACAGAGTTAAACAGAGGCCAACAGAGTTAAATAGACGCAAACAGAGTTAAACAGAGTTAAACAGTGGCAAACAGATGGAAACAGAGTTAAGCAGAGGCATACAGATTTATACAGATTTAAACAGTGCTGAACAGAGGCAAACAGAGTTAAACAGAGTTGAACAGAGGCAAACAGAGTTAAACAGAGTTAAACAGAGGCAAACAGAGTTCAACAGAGTTAAACAGCGGCATACAGAGTTAAACAGAGTTCAACACAGGCAAAGAGAGTGAAAGAGCGTTAAACAGAGGGAAACAGATTTAAATAGAGTTAAACAGATGCAAACAGAGTTAAACAGAATAAAACTGAAGCAAACAGAGTTAAACAGAGTTGAACAGAGGCAAACAGAGTTCAACAGAGTTAAACAGAGGCATACAGAGTTAAACAGAGTTGAGCAGAGGGAAAGAGAGTTAAACAGAGTTAAACAGAGGCATAAGGAGTTCAGCAGAGTTAAACAGAGGCATACAGAGTAAAACAGAGTTAAGCAGAGGGAAACAGAGTTAAACAGAGTTAAACAGAGGCAGACAGAGGTAAACTGAGTGAAACAGAGTTAAACAGAGGCACACAGAGTTAAACAGAGTTGGACAGAGGCAAACAGCTTTAAACAGGGTTAAACAGAGGCAAACAGAGTTAAGCAGAGGCAAACAGAGTTAAACGAGTTAAACAGAGGCATACAGAGTTAACGAGAGGCAAACAGAGTTAAACAGCGTTAGACAGAGGCAAACAGCGTTAAATAGAGTTAAACAGAGGCAATCAGAGTTAAACAGAATTAAACAGAGGCAGACAGAATTAAATAGATTGAAACAGAGGCAAACAGAGTTCAACAGAGATAAACAGAGTTCAACAGAGTTAACCAGAGTTAAACAGAGGCAAACAGAGGGAAACAGTTTGAAACAGAGGCAAACAGAGGCAACCAGAGTTAAGCAGAGTTAATCAGAGGTAAACAGAGTGAAACAGATTTAAACAGACACAAACAGAGTTAAAGAGAGTTGAACAGAGGCAAACAGAGTTAAACAGAGGCAAACAGAGTTAAACAGATTTAAACAGAGTTAAACAGATGCGAACAGAGTTAAACAGAGTTAAACATAGGCGAACAGAATTCAAAATAGTTAAATAGAGTTAATGAGAGGCAAACAGAAGGAAACTGAGTTAAACAGAGTTAAACAGATGCAAACAGAGTTAAACAGAGTTAAACAGAGGCAAACAGAGTTAAACAAAGTTAAACAGAGGCATACAGAGTTCAACAAATTTAAACAGAGGCAAACAGAGTTAGACAGCGTTAAACAGAGGCAAACAGAGTTAAATATAGTTAAACAGAGGCAAACAGAGTTAAACAGAATTAAACAGAGGCAAACAGATTTAAACAGAGTTAAACAAGGCAAACAGATTTAAATAGAGTTCAACAGAGGGAAACAGAGTTCAATAGAGTTAAACAGAGGCATCCAAGGTTAAGCAGAGTTAAACAGATGCAATCACAGTTAAACAGAGTTAAACAGTGGCAAACAGAGTTAAATAGATTGAAACAGAGGCCAACAGAGTTGAACAGAGATAAACAGAGTTCAACAGAGTTAAACAGAGTTAAACAGAGGCTAACAGATTTAAACAGAGTTGAACAGAGTTAAACAGAAGCAAACAGAGGTAAACGGAGTGAAACAGAGTTAACCAGAGGCATAGAGAGTTAAATAGAGTTGAACAGAGGCAAACAGAGTTAAACAGTGTTAAACAGAGGCAAACAGAGTTAAGCAGAGGCAAACAGACTTAAACGAGTTAAACAGAGGCATACAGAGTTCAACAGATTTAAACAGAGGCAAACAGAGTTAAACAGCGTTAAACAGAGGCAAACAGATTTAAATAGAGTTAAACAGATGCAATCAGAGTTAAACAGAGGCAAACAGAGTTAAATAGATTGAAACAGTGGCAAACAGAGTTCAACAGAGATAAACAGAGTTCAACAGACTTAAACAGAGTTAGACAGATGCAAACAGAGGGAAACAGAGTGAAAAAGAGTGAAACAGAGGCATACAGATTTAAACAGAGTTGAACAGAGGCAAACAGAGTATAACAGAGTTAAAAAGAGTTAAACAGAGTTGAACAGAGGCATACAGAGTTAAATAGATTGAAACAGAGGCAAACAGAGCTGAACAGATATAAACAGAGTACAACAGAGTTAATGAGAGTTAAACAGAGGGAAACGGAGT
Organism: Isurus oxyrinchus; assembly: GCA_026770705.1. Classification (NCBI taxonomy): domain Eukaryota; kingdom Metazoa; phylum Chordata; class Chondrichthyes; order Lamniformes; family Lamnidae; genus Isurus; species Isurus oxyrinchus. The sequence continues at coordinate 216,745 of JANJGN010000336.1, read as the reverse complement.
TAAACAGAGTTAAACCGAGGCACACAGAGTTAAACAGAGTTGAACAGAGGCAAACAGAGTTAAACAGAGTTAAACAGAGGCAAACAGAGTTAAGCAGAGGCAAACAGAGTTAAACGAGTTAAACAGAGGCATACAGAGTTCAACAGATTTAAACAGAGGCAAACAGAGTTAAACAGCGTTAGACACAGGCAAACAGCGTTAAATAGAGTTAAACAGAGGCAATCAGAGTTAAACAGAATTAAACAGAGGCAGACAGAGTTAAATAGATTGAAACAGAGGCATACAGAGTTCCACAGAGATAAACAGAGTTCAACAGAGTTAACCAGAGTTAAACAGAGGCAAACAGAGGGAAACAGAGTGAAACAGAGTTAAACAGAGGCAACCAGAGTTAAGCAGAGTTAATCAGAGGTAAACAGAGTGAAACAGATTTAAACAGACGCAACCAGAGTTAAAGAGAGTTAAACAGAGGCAAACAGAGTTAAACAGAGGCAAACAGAGTTAAACAGAGTTAAATAGAGGCAAACAGAGTTAAACAGATTTAAACAGTGGCAAACAGATGGAAACAGAGTTAAACAGAGGCATACAGAGTTAAACAGAGGCAAACAGAGTTAAATAGATTGAAACAGTGGCAAACAGAGTTCAACAGAGATAAACAGAGTTCAACAGACTTAAACAGAGTTAGACAGATGCAAACAGAGGGAAACAGAGTGAAAAAGAGTGAACAGAGGCATACAGATTTAAACAGCGTTGAACAGAGGCAAACAGAGTAAAACAGAGTTAAAAAGAGTTAAACAGAGTTGAACAGAGGCATACAGAGTTAAATAGATTGAAACAGAGGCAAACAGAGCTGAACAGATATAAACAGAGTACAACAGATTTAATGAGAGTTAAACAGAGGGAAACGGAGTTAAACAGAGTTAAACCGAGGCACACAGAGTTAAACAGAGTTGAACAGAGGAAAACAGAGTTAAACAGAGTTAAACAGAGGCAAACAGAGTTAAGCAGAGGCAAACAGAGTTAAACGAGTTAAACAGAGGCATACAGAGTTAAGCAGAGGCAAACAGAGTTAAACAGCGTTAGACAGAGGCAAACAGCGTTAAATAGAGTTAAACAGAGGCAATCAGAGTTAAACAGAATTAAACAGAGGCAGACAGAGTTAAATGGATTGAAACAGAGGCAAACAGAGTTCAACAGAGATAAACAGAGTTCAACAGAGTTAACCAGAGTTAAACAGAGGCAAACAGAGGGAAACAGAGTGAAACAGATTTAAACAGACGCGACCAGAGTTAAAGAGAGTTGAACAGAGGCAAACAGAGTTAAACAGAGGCAAACAGAGTTAAACAGAGTTAAATAGAGGCAAACAGAGTTAAACAGAGTTAAACAGTGGCAAACAGATGGAAACAGAGTTAAACAGCGGCATACAGAGTTAAACAGAGTTCAACACAGGCAAAGAGATGAAAGAGCGTTAAACAGAGGGAAACAGATTTAAATAGAGTTAAACAGATGCAAACAGAGTTAAACAGAATAAAACTGAAGCAAACAGAGTTAAGCAGAGTTGAACAGAGTTAAACAGAGTTCAACAGAGTTAAACAGAGGCATACAGAGTTAAACAGAGTTGAGCAGAGGGAAACAGAGTTAAACAGAGGCAAACAGAGTTAAACAGAGTTAAATAGAGGCAAACAGAGTTAAACAGAGTTAAACAGTGGCAAACAGATGGAAACAGAGTTAAACAGAGGCATACAGAGTTATACAGATTTAAACAGTGCTGAACAGAGGCAAACAGAGTTAAACAGAGTTAAACAGAGGCAAACAGAGTTAAACAGAGTTAAACAGAGGCAAACAGAGTTCAACAGAGTTACACAGCGGCATACAGAGTTAAACAGAGTTCAACACAGGCAAAGAGAGTGAAAGAGCGTTAAACAGAGGGAAACAGATTTAAATAGAGTTAAACAGATGCAAACAGAGTTAAACAGAATAAAACTGAAGCAAACAGAGTTAAGCAGAGTTGAACAGAGTTAAACAGAGTTCAACAGAGTTAAACAGAGGCATACAGAGTTAAACAGAGTTGAGCAGAGGGAAACAGAGTTAAACAGAGTTAAACAGAGGCATAAGGAGTTCAGCAGAGTTAAACAGAGGCATACAGAGTTAAACAGAGTTAAGCAGAGGGAAACAGAGTTAAACAGAGTTAAACAGAGGCAAACAGAGGTAAACTGAGTGAAACAGAGTTAGACAGAGGCACACAGAGTTAAACAGAGTTGAGCAGATGGAAACAGAGTTAAACAGAGGCATAAGGAGTTCAGCAGAGTTAAACAGAGGCATACAGAGTAAAACAGAGTTAAGCAGAAGGAAACAGAGTTAAACAGAGGCAAACAGAGGTAAACTGTGTGAAACAGAGTTAAACAGAGGCACACAGAGTTAAACAGAGGCAAACAGAGTTAAACGAGTTAAACAGAGGCATATAGAGTTAACCAGAGGCATACAGAGTTAAACAGCGTTAGACAGAGGCAAACAGCGTTAAATAGAGTTAAACAGAGGCAAACAGATTTAAATAGAGTTCAACAGAGGGAAATAGAGTTCAGTAGAGTTAAACAAAGGCATGCAAGGTTAAGCAGAGTTAAACAGATGCAATCAGAGTTAAACAGAGTTAAACAGTGGCAAACAGAGTTAAATAGATTGAAACAGAGGCCAACAGAGTTGAACAGAGATAAACAGAGTTCAACAGAGTTAAACAGAGTTAAACAGAGGCTAACAGATTTAAACAGAGTTGAACAGAGTCAAACTGAGTTAAACAGAGTTAAACATAGGCAAACAGAGTTCAACAGAGTTAAACAGAGTTAAACAGAAGCAAACAGAGGTAAACGGAGTGAAACAGAGTTAACCAGAGGCATAGAGAGTTAAACAGAGTTGAACAGAGGCAAACAGAGTTAAGCAAGGCAAACAGACTTAAACGTGTTAAACAGAGGCATACAGAGTTCAACAGATTTAAACAGAGGCAAACAGAGTTAAACAGCGTTAGACAGAGGCAAACATATATAAATAGAGTTAAACAGATGCAATCAGAGTTAAAGAGAGGCAAACAGAGTTAAATAGATTGAAACAGAGGCAAACAGAGTTCAACAGAGATAAACAGAGTTCAACAGACTTAAGCAGAGTTAGACAGATGCAAACAGAGGGAAACAGAGTGAAAAAGAGTGAAACAGAGGCATACAGATTTAAACAGAGTTAAACAGAGGCAAACAGAGTAAAACAGAGCTAAAAAGAGTTAAACAGAGTTGAACAGAGGCATACAGAGTTAAATAGATTGAAACAGAGGCAAACAGAGCTGAACAGATATAAACAGAGTACAACAGAGTTAATGAGAGTTAAACAGAGGGAAACGGAGTTAAACAGAGTTAAACCGAGGCACACAGAGTTAAACAGAGTTGAACAGAAGCAAACAGAGTTAAACAGAGTTAAACAGAGGCAAACAGAGTTAAGCAGAGGCAAACAGACTTAAACGTGTTAAACAGAGGCATACAGAGTTCAACAGATTTAAACAGAGGCAAACAGAGTTAAACAGCGTTAGACAGAGGCAAACAGCGTTAAATAGAGTTAAACAGAGGCAATCAGAGTTAAACAGAATTAAACAGAGGCAGACAGAGTTAAATAGATTGAAACAGAGGCATACAGAGTTCAAAAGAGGTAAACAGAGTTCAACAGAGTTAAACAGGGTTAAACAGAGGCAAACAGAGGGAAACAGAGTTCAACAGAGTTAAACAGAGGCAACCAGAGTTAAGCAGAGTTAATCAGAGGTAAACAGAGTGAAACAGATTTAAACAGACGCAAACAGAGTTAAAGAGAGTTGAACAGACGCAAAAAGAGTTAAACAGAGGCAAACAGAGTTAAACAGATTTAAACAGAGTTAAACAGAGGCGAACAGAGTTAAACAGAGTTAAACATAGGCAAACAGAATTCAAAATAGTTAAATAGAGTTAATCAGAGTCAAACAGAAGGAAACTGAGTTAAACAGAGTTAAACAGAGGCAAAGTTAAACAGAGTTAAACAGAGGCAAACAGAGTTAAACAGAGGCATACAGAGTTCAACAGAGTTAAACAGAGGCATACAGAGTTAAACAGAGTTCAACAGACTTAAACAGAGTTAGACAGATGCAAACAGAGGGAAACAGAGTTAAACAGAGTTAAACAGAGGCACACAGTGTTAAACAGAGTTGGACAGAGGCAAACAGCTTTAAACAGGGTTAAACAGAGGCAAACAGAGTTAAGCAGAGGCAAACAGAGTTAAACGAGTTAAACAGAGGCATACAGAGTTAACCAGAGGCAAACAGAGTTAAACAGCGTTAAACAGAGGCAAACAGATTTAAATAGAGTTAAACAGATGCAATCAGAGTCAAACAGAATTAAACTGAGGCAAACAGAGTTAAATAGATTGAAACAGAGGCAAACAGACTTCAACAGAGATAAACAGAGTTCAACAGACTTAAACAGAGTTAGACAGATGCAAACAGATGGAAACAGAGTGAAAAAGAAGTAAACAGATGCATACAGATTGAAACCGAGTTGAACAGAGGCAAACAGAGTTAAATAGATTGAAACAGAGGTCAACAGAGTTCAACAGAGATAAACAGAGGCAAACAGAGGTAAACAGAGGCAAACAGAGTTAAACAGAGTGAAACAGAGTTAAACAGTGGCAAACAGAGTTAAACAGAGTTAAACAGAGGCAAACAGAGTAAAACAGAGTTAAAAAGAGTTAAACAGAGTTGAAAAGAGGCATATATAGTTAAATAGATTGAAACAGAGGGAAACAGAGCTGAACAGATATAAACAGAGTACAACAGAGTTAAACAGAGGGAAACGGAGTTAAACAGAGTTAAACCGAGGCACACAGAGTTAAACAGAGTTGAACAGAGGCAAACAGAGTTAAACAGAGTTAAACAGAGGCAAACAGAGTTAAGCAGAGGCAAACAGACTTAAACGAGTTAAACAGAGGCATACAGAGTTCAACAGATTTAAACAGAGGCAAACAGAGTTAAACAGCGTTAGACACAGGCAAACAGCGTTAAATAGAGTTAAACAGAGGCAATCAGAGTTGTACAGAATTAAACAGAGGCAGACAGACTTAATTAGATTGAAACAGAGGCAAACAGAGTTAAAGAGAGTTGAACAGACGCAAAAAGAGTTAAACAGAGGTAAACAGAGTTAAACAGATTTAAACATAGTTAAACGGAATTAAACAGAGGTGAACAGAGTTAAACAGAGTTAAACAGAGGCAAACAGAGTTAAACAAAGTTAAACAGAGGCATACAGAGTTCAACAAATTTAAACAGAGGCAAACAGAGTTAGACAGCGTTAAACAGAGGCAAACAGAGTTAAATAGAGTTAAACAGAGGCAAACAGATTTAAGCAGAGTTAAACAGAGGCAAACAGATTTAAATAGAGTTCAACAGAGGGAAATAGAGTTCAATAGAGTTAAACAGAGGCATGCAAGGTTAAGCAGAGTTAAACAGATGCAATCAGAGTTAAACAGTGGCAAACAGAGTTAAATAGATTGAAACAGAGGCCAACAGAGTTGAACAGAGATAAACAGAGTTCAACAGAGTTAAACAGAGTTAAACAGAGGCTAACAGATTTAAACAGAGTTGCACAGAGTCAAACTGAGTTAAATAGAGTTAAACATAGGCAAACAGAGTTCAACAGAGTTAAACAGAGTTAAACAGAAGCAAACAGAGGTAAACGGAGTGAAACAGAGTTAACCAGAGGCATAGAGAGTTAAACAGAGTTGAACAGAGGCAAACAGAGTTAAACAGAGTTAAACAGAGGCAAACAGATTTAAGCAGAGGCAAACAGACTTAAACATGTTAAACAGAGGCATACAGAGTTCAACAGATTTAAACAGAGGCAAACAGAGTTAAACAGCGTTAGACAGAGGCAAACAGATTTAAATAGAGTGAAACAGATGCAATCAGAGTTAAACAGAGGCAAACAGAGTTAAATAGATTGAAACAGTGGCAAACAGAGTTCAACAGAGATAAACAGAGTTCAACAGACTTAAACAGAGTTAGACAGATGCAAACAGAGGGAAACAGAGTGAAAAAGAGTGAAACAGAGGCATACAGATTTAAACAGAGGCAAACAGAGTAAAACAGAGTTAAAAAGAGTTAAACAGAGTTGAACAGAGGCATACCAGAGTTAAATAGATTGAAACAGAGGCAAACAGAGCTGAACAGATATAAACAGAGTACAACAGAGTTAATGAGAGTTAAACAGAGGGAAACGGAGTTAAACAGAGGCAAAGTTAAACAGAGTTAAACAGAGGCAAACAGAGTTAAATAGATTGAAACAGTGGCAAACAGAGTTCAACAGAGATAAACAGAGTTCAACAGACTTAAACAGAGTTAGACAGATGCAAACAGAGGGAAACAGAGTGAAAAAGAGTGAAACAGAGGCATACAGATTTAAACAGAGGCAAACAGAGTAAAACAGAGTTAAAAAGAGTTAAACAGAGTTGAACAGAGGCATACCAGAGTTAAATAGATTGAAACAGAGGCAAACAGAGCTGAACAGATATAAACAGAGTACAACAGAGTTAATGAGAGTTAAACAGAGGGAAACGGAGTTAAACAGAGGCAAAGTTAAACAGAGTTAAACAGAGGCAAACAGAGTTAAACAGAGGCAAACAGAGTTCAACAGAGTTAAACAGAGTTCAACAGACTTAAACAGAGTTCAACGCAGGCAAAGAGAGTGAAAGAGCGTTAAACAGAGGGAAACAGATTTAAATAGAGTTAAACAGATGCAAACAGAGTTAAACAGAATAAAACCGAAGCAAACAGAGTTAAACAGAGTTGAACAGAGGCAAACAGAGTTCAACAGAGTTAAACAGAGGCATACAGAGTTAAACAGAGTTGGGCAGAGGGAAACAGAGTTAAACAGAGTTAAACAGAGGCATAAGGATTTCAGCAGAGTTAAACAGAGGCATACAGAGTTAAACAGAGTTAAGCAGAGGGAAACAGAGTTAAACAGAGGCAAACAGAGGTAAACTGAGTGAAACAGAGTTAAACAGAGGCACACAGGGTTAAACAGAGTTGAGCAGAGGGAAACAGAGTTAAACAGAGTTAAACAGAGGCATAAGGAGTTCAGCCGAGTTAAACAGACGCATACAGAGTAAAACAGAGTTAAGCAGAGGGAAACAGAGTTAAACAGAGTTAAACAGAGGCAAACAGAGGTAAAGTGAGTGAAACAGAGTTAAACAGAGGCACACAGAGTTAAACAGAGTTGGACAGAGGCAAACAGCTTTAAACAGCGTTAAACAGAGGCAAACAGAGTGAAGCAGAGGCAAACAGAGTTAAACAGAGTTAAACAGAGGCAAACAGAGTTAAGCAGAGGCAAACAGACTGAAACGAGTTAAACAGAGGCATACAGAGTTAAACAGATTTAAACAGAGGCAAACAGTTAAACAGCGTTAAACAGAGGCAAACAGATTTAAATAGAGTTAAACAGATGCAATCAGAGTTAAACAGAGGCAAACAGAGTTACATAGATTGAAACAGAGGCAAACAGAGTTCAACAGAGATAAACAGAGTTCAACAGACTTAAACAGAGTTAGACAGATGCAAACAGAGGGAAACAGAGTGAAAAAGAGTGAAACAGAGGCATACAGATTTAAACAGAGTTGAACAGAGGCAAACAGAGTAGAGCAGAGTTAAAAAGAGTTAAACAGAGTTGAACAGAGGCATACAGAGTTAAATAGATTGAAACAGAGGCAAACAGAGCTGAACAGAAATAAACAGAGCACACCAGAGTTAATCAGAGTTAAACAGAGGGAAACGGAGTTAAACAGAGTTAAACCAAGGCACACAGAGTTAAACAGAGTTGAACAGAGGCAAACAGAGTTAAACAGAGTTAAACAGGGGCAAACAGAGTTAAGCAGAGGCAAACAGACTTAAACGTGTTAAACAGAGGCATACAGAGTTCAACAGATTTAAACAGAGGCAAACAGAGTTAAACAGCGTTAGACAGAGGCAAACAGCGTTAAATAGAGTTAAACAGAGGCAATCAGAGTTAAACAGAATTAAACAGAGGCAGACAGAGTTAAATAGATGGAAACAGAGGCATACAGAGTTCAACAGAGACAAACAGATTTCAACAGAGTTAAACAGGGTTCAACAGAGGCAAACAGAGGGAAACAGAGTGAAATAGAGTTAAACAGAGGCAACCAGAGTTAAGCAGAGTTAATCAGAGGTAAACAGAGTGAAACAGATTTAAATAGAGGCAAACAGAGTTAAAGAGAGTTGAACAGCCGCAAAAAGAGTTAAACTGAGGCAAACAGAGTTAAACAGATTTAAACAGAGTTAAACAGAGTTAAACAGAGGCGAACAGAGTTAAACAGAGTTAAACATAGGCAAACAGAATTCAAAATAGTTAAATAGAGTTAATCAGAGGCAAACAGAAGGAAACTGATTTAAACAGAGTTAAACAGAGGTAAAGTTAAACAGAGTTAAACAGAGGCAAACAGAGTTAAACAGAGTTAAACAGAGGCATACAGAGTTCAACAGAGTTAAACAGAGGCATACAGAGTTAAACAGAGTTCAACAGACTTAAACAGAGTTAGACAGATGCAAACAGAGGGAAACAGAGTTAAACAGAGGCACACAGAGTTAAACAGAGTTGAACAGAGGCAAACCGCTTTAAACAGGGTTAAACAGAGGCAAACAGAGTTAAACAGATTTAAACAGAGTTAAACAGAGTTAAACAGAGTCGAACAGAGTTAAACAGAGTTAAACATAGGCAAACAGAATTGAAAATAGTTAAATAGAGTTAATCAGAGGCAAACAGAAGGAAACTGAGTTAAACAGAGTTAAACAGAGGCAAAGTTAAACAGAGTTAAACAGAGGCAAACAGAGTTCAACAGAGTTAAACAGAGGCATACAGAGTTCAACAGAGTTAAACAGAGGCATACAGAGTTAAACAGAGTTCAACAGACTTAAACAGAGTTAGACAGATGCAAACAGAGTTAAACAGAGTTAAACAGAGGCGCACAGAGTTAAACAGAGTTGAACAGAGGCAAACAGCTTTAAACAGGGTTAAACAGAGGCAAACAGAGTTAAGCAGAGGCAAACAGAGTTAAACGAGTTAAACAGAGGCATACAGAGTTAACCAGATGCAGAGTTAAACAGCGTTGGACAGAGGCAAACAGCGTTAAACAGAGTTCAACAGAGTTAACCAGAGTTAAACAGAGGCAAACAGAGGGAAGCAGAGTGAAACAGAGGCAAACAGAGGCAACCAGAGTTAAGCAGAGTTAATCAGAGGTAAACAGAGTGAAACAGAGTTAAAGAGAGGCAACCAGAGTTAAGCAGAGTTAATCAGAGGTAAACAGAGTGAAACAGATTTAAACAGAGTTAAACAGAGTTAAAGAGAGTTGAACAGATGCAAAAAGAGTTAAACAGAGGCAAACAGAGTTAAACAGAGTTAAACATAGGCAAACAGAATTCAAAATAGTTAAATAGACTTAATCAGAGGCAAACAGTAGGAAACTGAGTTAAACAAAGTTAAACATAGGCAAAGTTAAACAGTGTTAAACAGAGGCAAACAGAGTTAAACAGAGGCAAACAGAGTTCAACAGAGTTAAACAGAGGCATACAGAGTTAAACAGAGTTCAACACAGGCAAAGAGAGTGAAAGAGCGTTAAACAGAGGGAAACAGATTTAAATAGAGTTAATCAGATGCAAACAGAGTTAAACAGAATAAAACCGAAGCAAACAGAGTTAAACAGAGTTGAACAGAGGCAAACAGAGTTCAACAGAGTTAAACAGAGGCATACAGAGTTAAACAGAGTTGGGCAGAGGGAAACAGAGTTAAACAGAGGCATAAGGATTTCAGCAGAGTTAAACAGAGGCATACAGAGTTAAACAGAGTTAAGCAGAGGGAAACAGAGTTAAACAGAGGCAAACAGAGGTAAACTGAGTGAAACAGAGTTAAACAGAGGCACACAGGGTTAAACAGAGTTGAGCAGAGGGAAACAGAGTTAAACAGAGTTAAACAGAGGCATAAGGAGTTCAGCCGAGTTAAACAGACGCATACAGAGTAAAACAGAGTTAAGCAGAGGGAAACAGAGTTAAACAGAGTTAAACAGAGGCAAACAGAGGTAAAGTGAGTGAAACAGAGTTAAACAGAGGCACACAGAGTTAAACAGAGTTGGACAGAGGCAAACAGCTTTAAACAGCGTTAAACAGAGGCAAACAGAGTTAAGCAGAGGCAAACAGAGTTAAACAGAGTTAAACAGAGGCAAACAGAGTTAAGCAGAGGCAAACAGAGTTAAACAGATTTAAACAGAGGCAAACAGTTAAACAGCGTTAAACAGAGGCAAACAGATTTAAATAGAGTTAAACAGATGCAATCAGAGTTAAACAGAGGCAAACAGAGTTACATAGATTGAAACAGAGGCAAACAGAGTTCAACAGAGATAAACAGAGTTCAACAGACTTAAACAGAGTTAGACAGATGCAAACAGAGGGAAACAGAGTGAAAAAGAGTGAAACAGAGGCATACAGATTTAAACAGAGTTGAACAGAGGCAAACAGAGTAGAGCAGAGTTAAAAAGAGTTAAACAGAGTTGAACAGAGGCATACAGAGTTAAATAGATTGAAACAGAGGCAAACAGAGCTGAACAGATATAAACAGAGCACAACAGAGTTAATCAGAGTTAAACAGAGGGAAACAGAGTTAAACAGAGTTAAACCAAGGCACACAGAGTTAAACAGAGTTGAACAGAGGCAAACAGAGTTAAACAAAGTTAAACAGAGGCAAACAGAGTTAAGCAGAGGCAAACAGACTTAAACGTGTTAAACAGAGGCATACAGAGTTCAACAGATTTAAACAGAGGCAAACAGAGTTAAACAGCGTTAGACAGAGGCAAACAGCGTTAAATAGAGTTAAACAGAGGCAATCAGAGTTAAACAGAATTAAACAGAGGCAGACAGAGTTAAATAGATTGAAACAGAGGCATACAGAGTTCAACAGAGACAAACAGATTTCAACAGAGTTAAACAGGGTTCAACAGAGGCAAACAGAGGGAAACAGAGTGAAACAGAGTTAAACAGAGGCAACGAGAGTTAAGCAGAGTTAATCAGAGGTAAACAGAGTGAAACAGATTTAAACAGACGCAAACAGAGTTAAAGAGAGTTGAACAGCCGCAAAAAGAGTTAAACTGAGGCAAACAGAGTTAAACAGATTTAAACAGATTTAAACAGAGTTAAACAGAGGCGAACAGAGTTAAACAGAGTTAAACATAGGCAAACAGAATTCAAAATAGTTAAATAGAGTTAATCAGAGGCAAACAGAAGGAAACTGAGTTAAACAGAGTTAAACAGAGGCAAAGTTAAACAGAGTTAAACAGAGGCAAACAGAGTTAAACAGAGTTAAACAGAGGCATACAGAGTTCAACAGAGTTAAACAGAGGCATACAGAGTTAAACAGAGTTCAACAGACTTAAACAGAGTTAGACAGATGCAAACAGAGGGAAACAGAGTTAAACAGAGGCACACAGAGTTAAACAGAGTTGAACAGAGGCAAACAGCTTTAAACAGGGTTAAACAGAAGCAAACAGAGTTAAGCAGAGGCAAACAGAGTTAACCGAGTTAAACGAGTTAAACAGAGGCATACAGAGTTAACCAGATGCAAACAGAGTTAAACAGCGTTAGACAGAGGCAAACAGCGTTAAATAGAGTTAAACAGAGGCAATCAGAGGTAAACAGAATTAAACAGAGGCAGACAGAGTTAAATGGATTGAAAAAGAGGCAAACAGAGTTAAAGAGAGTTGAACAGCCGCAAAAAGAGTTAAACAGAGGCAAACAGAGTTAAACAGATTTAAACAGAGTTAAACAGAGTTAAACAGAGTCGAACAGAGTTAAACAGAGTTAAACATAGGCAAACAGAATTGAAAATAGTTAAATAGAGTTAATCAGAGGCAAACAGAAGGAAACTGAGTTAAACAGAGTTAAACAGAGGCAAAGTTAAACAGAGTTAAACAGAGGCAAACAGAGTTAAACAGAGGCAAACAGAGTTCAACAGAGTTAAACAGAGTTCAACAGACTTAAACAGAGTTCAACACAGGCAAAGAGAGTGAAAGAGCGTTAAACAGAGGGAAACAGATTTAAATAGAGTTAAACAGATGCAAACAGAGTTAAACAGAATAAAGCCGAAGCAAACAGAGTTAAACAGAGTTGAACAGAGGCAAACAGAGTTCAACAGAGTTAAACAGAGGCATACAGAGTTAAACAGAGTTGGGCAGAGGGAAACAGAGTTAAACAGAGTTAAACAGAGGCATAAGGATTTCAGCAGAGTTAAACAGAGGCATACAGAGTTAAACAGAGTTAAGCAGAGGGAAACAGAGTTAAACAGAGGCAAACAGAGGTAAACTGAGTGAAACAGAGTTAAACAGAGGCACACAGGGTTAAACAGAGTTGAGCAGAGGGAAACAGAGTTAAACAGAGTTAAACAGAGGCTTAAGGAGTTCAGCCGAGTTAAACAGATGCATACAGAGTAAAACAGAGTTAAGCAGAGGGAAACAGAGTTAAACAGAGTTAAACAGAGGCAAACAGAGGTAAAGTGAGTGAAACAGAGTTAAACAGAGGCACACAGAGTTAAACAGAGTTGGACAGAGGCAAACAGCTTTAAACAGCGTTAAACAGAGGCAAACAGAGTTAAGCAGAGGCAAACAGAGTTAAACAGAGTTAAACAGAGGCAAACAGAGTTAAGCAGAGGCAAACAGACTTAAACGAGTTAAACAGAGGCATACAGAGTTAAACAGATTTAAACAGAGGCAAACAGTTAAACAGCGTTAAACAGAGGCAAACAGATTTAAATAGAGTTAAACAGATGCAATCAGAGTTAAACAGAGGCAAACAGAGTTACATAGATTGAAACAGAGGCAAACAGAGTTCAACAGAGATAAACAGAGTTCAACAGACTTAAACAGAGTTAGACAGATGCAAACAGAGGGAGACAGAGTGAAAAAGAGTGAAACAGAGGCATACAGATTTAAACAGAGTTGAACAGAGGCAAACAGAGTAGAGCAGAGTTAAAAAGAGTTAAACAGAGTTGAACAGAGGCTTACAGAGTTAAATAGATTGAAACAGAGGCAAACAGAGCTGAACAGATATAAACAGAGCACAACAGAGTTAATCAGAGTTAAACAGAGGGAAACGGAGTTAAACAGAGTTAAACCAAGGCACACAGAGTTAAACAGAGTTGAACAGAGGCAAACAGAGTTAAACAGAGTTAAACAGAGGCAAACAGAGTTAAGCAGAGGCAAACAGACTTAAACGTGTTAAACAGAGGCATACAGAGTTCAACAGATTTAAACAGAGGCAAACAGAGTTAAACAGCGTTAGACAGAGGCAAACAGCGTTAAATAGAGTTAAACAGAGGCAATCAGAGTTAAACAGAATTAAACAGAGGCAGACAGAGTTAAATAGATTGAAACAGAGGCATACAGAGTTCAACAGAGATAAACAGATTTCAACAGAGTTAAACAGGGTTCAACAGAGGCAAACAGAGGGAAACAGAGTGAAACAGAGTTAAACAGAGGCAACCAGAGTTAAGCAGAGTTAATCAGAGGTAAACAGAGTGAAACAGATTTAAACAGACGCAAACAGAGTTAAAGAGAGTTGATCAGCCGCAAAAAGAGTTAAACTGAGGCAAACAGAGTTAAACAGATTTAAACAGAGTTAAACAGAGTTAAACAGAGGCGAACAGAGTTAAACAGAGTTAAACAGAGTTAAACAGAGTTAAACAGAGGCAATCAGAGTTAAACAGAATTAAACAGAGGCAGACAGAGTTAAATAGATTGAAACAGAGGCATACAGAGTTCAACAGAGATAAACAGATTTCAACAGAGTTAAACAGGGTTCAACAGAGGCAAACAGAGGGAAACAGAGTGAAACAGAGTTAAACAGAGGCAACCAGAGTTAAGCAGAGTTAATCAGAGGTAAACAGAGTGAAACAGATTTAAACAGACGCAAACAGAGTTAAAGAGAGTTGAACAGCCGCAAAAAGAGTTAAACTGAGGCAAACAGAGTTAAACAGATTTAAACAGAGTTAAACAGAGTTAAACAGAGGCGAACAGAGTTAAACAGAGTTAAACATAGGCAAACAGAATTCAAAATAGTTAAATAGAGTTAATCAGAGGCAAACAGAAGGAAACTGAGTGAAACAAAGTTAAACATAGGCAAAGTTAAACAGAGTTAAACAGAGGCAAACAGAGTTAAACAGAGTTAAACAGAGGCATACAGAGTTCAACAGAGTTAAACAGAGGCATACAGAGTTAAACAGAGTTCAACAGACTTAAACAGAGTTAGACAGATGCAAACAGAGGGAAACAGAGTTAAACAGGGGCACACAGAGTTAAACAGAGTTGAACAGAGGCAAACAGCTTTAAACAGGGTTAAACAGAAGCAAACAGAGTTAAGCAGAGGCAAACAGAGTTAAACGAGTTAAACAGAGGCATACAGAGTTAACCAGATGCAAACAGAGTTAAACAGCGTTAGACAGAGGCAAACAGCGTTAAATAGAGTTAAACAGAGGCAATCAGAGTTAAACAGAATTAAACAGAGGCAGACAGAGTTAAATGGATTGAAAAAGAGGCAAACAGAGTTAAAGAGAGTTGAACAGCCGCAAAAAGAGTTAAACAGAGGCAAACAGAGTTAAACAGATTTAAACAGAGTTAAACAGAGTTAAACAGAGTCGAACAGAGTTAAACAGAGTTAAACATAGGCAAACAGAATTGAAAATAGTTAAATAGAGTTAATCAGAGGCAAACAGAAGGAAACTGAGTTAAACAGAGTTAAACAGAGGCAAAGTTAAACAGAGTTAAACAGAGGCAAACAGAGTTAAACAGAGGCAAACAGAGTTCAACAGAGTTAAACAGAGGCATACAGAGTTAAACAGAGTTCAACACAGGCAAAGAGAGTGAAAGAGCGTTAAACAGAGGGAAACAGATTTAAATAGAGTTAAACAGATGCAAACAGAGTTAAACAGAATAAAACCGAAGCAAACAGAGTTAAACAGAGTTGAACAGAGGCAAACAGAGTTCAACAGAGTTAAACAGAGGCATACAGAGTTAAACAGAGTTGGGCAGAGGGAAACAGAGTTAAACAGAGTTAAACAGAGGCATAAGGATTTCAGCAGAGTTAAACAGAGGCATACAGAGTTAAACAGAGTTAAGCAGAGGGAAACAGAGTTAAACAGAGGCAAACAGAGGTAAACTGAGTGAAACAGAGTTAAACAGAGGCACACAGGGTTAAACAGAGTTGAGCAGAGGGAAACAGAGTTAAACAGAGTTAAACAGAGGCATAAGGAGTTCAGCCGAGTTAAACAGACGCATACAGAGTAAAACAGAGTTAAGCAGAGGGAAACAGAGTTAAACAGAGTTAAACAGAGGCAAACAGAGGTAAAGTGAGTGAAACAGAGTTAAACAGAGGCACACAGAGTTAAACAGAGTTGGACAGAGGCAAACAGCTTTAAACAGCGTTAAACAGAGGCAAACAGAGTTAAGCAGAGGCAAACAGAGTTAAACAGAGTTAAACAGAGGCAAACAGAGTTAAGCAGAGGCAAACAGACTTAAACGAGTTAAACAGAGGCATACAGAGTTAAACAGATTTAAACAGAGGCAAACAGTTAAACAGCGTTAAACAGAGGCAAACAGATTTAAATAGAGTTAAACAGATGCAATCAGAGTTAAACAGAGGCAAACAGAGTTACATAGATTGAAACAGAGGCAAACAGAGTTCAACAGAGATAAACAGAGTTCAACAGACTTAAACAGAGTTAGACAGATGCAAACAGAGGGAAACAGAGTGAAAAAGAGTGAAACAGAGGCATACAGATTTAAACAGAGTTGAACAGAGGCAAACAGAGTAGAGCAGAGTTAAAAAGAGTTAAACAGAGTTGAACAGAGGCATACAGAGTTAAATAGATTGAAACAGAGGCAAACAGAGCTGAACAGATATAAACAGAGCACAACAGAGTTAATCAGAGTTAAACAGAGGGAAACAGAGTTAAACAGAGTTAAACCAAGGCACACAGAGTTAAACAGAGTTGAACAGAGGGAAACAGAGTTAAACAAAGTTAAACAGAGGCAAACAGAGTTAAGCAGAGGCAAACAGACTTAAACGTGTTAAACAGAGGCATACAGAGTTCAACAGATTTAAACAGAGGCAAACAGAGTTAAACAGCGTTAGACAGAGGCAAACAGCGTTAAATAGAGTTAAACAGAGGCAATCAGAGTTAAACAGAATTAAACAGAGGCAGACAGAGTTAAATAGATTGAAACAGAGGCATACAGAGTTCAACAGAGACAAACAGATTTCAACAGAGTTAAACAGGGTTCAACAGAGGCAAACAGAGGGAAACAGAGTGAAACAGAGTTAAACAGAGGCAACGAGAGTTAAGCAGAGTTAATCAGAGGTAAACAGAGTGAAACAGATTTAAACAGACGCAAACAGAGTTAAAGAGAGTTGAACAGCCGCAAAAAGAGTTAAACTGAGGCAAACAGAGTTAAACAGATTTAAACAGATTTAAACAGAGTTAAACAGAGGCGAACAGAGTTAAACAGAGTTAAACATAGGCAAACAGAATTCAAAATAGTTAAATAGAGTTAATCAGAGGCAAACAGAAGGAAACTGAGTTAAACAGAGTTAAACAGAGGCAAAGTTAAACAGAGTTAAACAGAGGCAAACAGAGTTAAACAGAGTTAAACAGAGGCATACAGAGTTCAACAGAGTTAAACAGAGGCATACAGAGTTAAACAGAGTTCAACAGACTTAAACAGAGTTAGACAGATGCAAACAGAGGGAAACAGAGTTAAACAGAGGCACACAGAGTTAAACAGAGTTGAACAGAGGCAAACAGCTTTAAACAGGGTTAAACAGAAGCAAACAGAGTTAAGCAGAGGCAAACAGAGTTAAACGAGTTAAACAGAGGCATACAGAGTTAACCAGATGCAAACAGAGTTAAACAGCGTTAGACAGAGGCAAACAGCGTTAAATAGAGTTAAACAGAGGCAATCAGAGTTAAACAGAATTAAACAGAGGCAGACAGAGTTAAATGGATTGAAAAAGAGGCAAACAGAGTTAAAGAGAGTTGAACAGCCGCAAAAAGAGTTAAACTGAGGCAAACAGAGTTAAACAGATTTAAACAGATTTAAACAGAGTTAAACAGAGGCGAACAGAGTTAAACAGAGTTAAACATAGGCAAACAGAATTCAAAATAGTTAAATAGAGTTAATCAGAGGCAAACAGAAGGAAACTGAGTTAAACAGAGTTAAACAGAGGCAAAGTTAAACAGAGTTAAACAGAGGCAAACAGAGTTAAACAGAGTTAAACAGAGGCATACAGAGTTCAACAGAGTTAAACAGAGGCATACAGAGTTAAACAGAGTTCAACAGACTTAAACAGAGTTAGACAGATGCAAACAGAGGGAAACAGAGTTAAACAGAGGCACACAGAGTTAAACAGAGTTGAACAGAGGCAAACAGCTTTAAACAGGGTTAAACAGAAGCAAACAGAGTTAAGCAGAGGCAAACAGAGTTAACCGAGTTAAACGAGTTAAACAGAGGCATACAGAGTTAACCAGATGCAAACAGAGTTAAACAGCGTTAGACAGAGGCAAACAGCGTTAAATAGAGTTAAACAGAGGCAATCAGAGGTAAACAGAATTAAACAGAGGCAGACAGAGTTAAATGGATTGAAAAAGAGGCAAACAGAGTTAAAGAGAGTTGAACAGCCGCAAAAAGAGTTAAACAGAGGCAAACAGAGTTAAACAGATTTAAACAGAGTTAAACAGAGTTAAACAGAGTCGAACAGAGTTAAACAGAGTTAAACATAGGCAAACAGAATTGAAAATAGTTAAATAGAGTTAATCAGAGGCAAACAGAAGGAAACTGAGTTAAACAGAGTTAAACAGAGGCAAAGTTAAACAGAGTTAAACAGAGGCAAACAGAGTTAAACAGAGGCAAACAGAGTTCAACAGAGTTAAACAGAGTTCAACAGACTTAAACAGAGTTCAACACAGGCAAAGAGAGTGAAAGAGCGTTAAACAGAGGGAAACAGATTTAAATAGAGTTAAACAGATGCAAACAGAGTTAAACAGAATAAAGCCGAAGCAAACAGAGTTAAACAGAGTTGAACAGAGGCAAACAGAGTTCAACAGAGTTAAACAGAGGCATACAGAGTTAAACAGAGTTGGGCAGAGGGAAACAGAGTTAAACAGAGTTAAACAGAGGCATAAGGATTTCAGCAGAGTTAAACAGAGGCATACAGAGTTAAACAGAGTTAAGCAGAGGGAAACAGAGTTAAACAGAGGCAAACAGAGGTAAACTGAGTGAAACAGAGTTAAACAGAGGCACACAGGGTTAAACAGAGTTGAGCAGAGGGAAACAGAGTTAAACAGAGTTAAACAGAGGCTTAAGGAGTTCAGCCGAGTTAAACAGATGCATACAGAGTAAAACAGAGTTAAGCAGAGGGAAACAGAGTTAAACAGAGTTAAACAGAGGCAAACAGAGGTAAAGTGAGTGAAACAGAGTTAAACAGAGGCACACAGAGTTAAACAGAGTTGGACAGAGGCAAACAGCTTTAAACAGCGTTAAACAGAGGCAAACAGAGTTAAGCAGAGGCAAACAGAGTTAAACAGAGTTAAACAGAGGCAAACAGAGTTAAGCAGAGGCAAACAGACTTAAACGAGTTAAACAGAGGCATACAGAGTTAAACAGATTTAAACAGAGGCAAACAGTTAAACAGCGTTAAACAGAGGCAAACAGATTTAAATAGAGTTAAACAGATGCAATCAGAGTTAAACAGAGGCAAACAGAGTTACATAGATTGAAACAGAGGCAAACAGAGTTCAACAGAGATAAACAGAGTTCAACAGACTTAAACAGAGTTAGACAGATGCAAACAGAGGGAGACAGAGTGAAAAAGAGTGAAACAGAGGCATACAGATTTAAACAGAGTTGAACAGAGGCAAACAGAGTAGAGCAGAGTTAAAAAGAGTTAAACAGAGTTGAACAGAGGCATACAGAGTTAAATAGATTGAAACAGAGGCAAACAGAGCTGAACAGATATAAACAGAGCACAACAGAGTTAATCAGAGTTAAACAGAGGGAAACGGAGTTAAACAGAGTTAAACCAAGGCACACAGAGTTAAACAGAGTTGAACAGAGGCAAACAGAGTTAAACAGAGTTAAACAGAGGCAAACAGAGTTAAGCAGAGGCAAACAGACTTAAACGTGTTAAACAGAGGCATACAGAGTTCAACAGATTTAAACAGAGGCAAACAGAGTTAAACAGCGTTAGACAGAGGCAAACAGCGTTAAATAGAGTTAAACAGAGGCAATCAGAGTTAAACAGAATTAAACAGAGGCAGACAGAGTTAAATAGATTGAAACAGAGGCATACAGAGTTCAACAGAGATAAACAGATTTCAACAGAGTTAAACAGGGTTCAACAGAGGCAAACAGAGGGAAACAGAGTGAAACAGAGTTAAACAGAGGCAACCAGAGTTAAGCAGAGTTAATCAGAGGTAAACAGAGTGAAACAGATTTAAACAGACGCAAACAGAGTTAAAGAGAGTTGATCAGCCGCAAAAAGAGTTAAACTGAGGCAAACAGAGTTAAACAGATTTAAACAGAGTTAAACAGAGTTAAACAGAGGCGAACAGAGTTAAACAGAGTTAAACAGAGTTAAACAGAGTTAAACAGAGGCAATCAGAGTTAAACAGAATTAAACAGAGGCAGACAGAGTTAAATAGATTGAAACAGAGGCATACAGAGTTCAACAGAGATAAACAGATTTCAACAGAGTTAAACAGGGTTCAACAGAGGCAAACAGAGGGAAACAGAGTGAAACAGAGTTAAACAGAGGCAACCAGAGTTAAGCAGAGTTAATCAGAGGTAAACAGAGTGAAACAGATTTAAACAGACGCAAACAGAGTTAAAGAGAGTTGAACAGCCGCAAAAAGAGTTAAACTGAGGCAAACAGAGTTAAACAGATTTAAACAGAGTTAAACAGAGTTAAACAGAGGCGAACAGAGTTAAACAGAGTTAAACATAGGCAAACAGAATTCAAAATAGTTAAATAGAGTTAATCAGAGGCAAACAGAAGGAAACTGAGTGAAACAAAGTTAAACATAGGCAAAGTTAAACAGAGTTAAACAGAGGCAAACAGAGTTAAACAGAGTTAAACAGAGGCATACAGAGTTCAACAGAGTTAAACAGAGGCATACAGAGTTAAACAGAGTTCAACAGACTTAAACAGAGTTAGACAGATGCAAACAGAGGGAAACAGAGTTAAACAGGGGCACACAGAGTTAAACAGAGTTGAACAGAGGCAAACAGCTTTAAACAGGGTTAAACAGAAGCAAACAGAGTTAAGCAGAGGCAAACAGAGTTAAACGAGTTAAACAGAGGCATACAGAGTTAACCAGATGCAAACAGAGTTAAACAGCGTTAGACAGAGGCAAACAGCGTTAAATAGAGTTAAACAGAGGCAATCAGAGTTAAACAGAATTAAACAGAGGCAGACAGAGTTAAATGGATTGAAAAAGAGGCAAACAGAGTTAAAGAGAGTTGAACAGCCGCAAAAAGAGTTAAACAGAGGCAAACAGAGTTAAACAGATTTAAACAGAGTTAAACAGAGTTAAACAGAGTCGAACAGAGTTAAACAGAGTTAAACATAGGCAAACAGAATTGAAAATAGTTAAATAGAGTTAATCAGAGGCAAACAGAAGGAAACTGAGTTAAACAGAGTTAAACAGAGGCAAAGTTAAACAGAGTTAAACAGAGGCAAACAGAGTTAAACAGAGGCAAACAGAGTTCAACAGAGTTAAACAGAGGCATACAGAGTTAAACAGAGTTCAACACAGGCAAAGAGAGTGAAAGAGCGTTAAACAGAGGGAAACAGATTTAAATAGAGTTAAACAGATGCAAACAGAGTTAAACAGAATAAAACCGAAGCAAACAGAGTTAAACAGAGTTGAACAGAGGCAAACAGAGTTCAACAGAGTTAAACAGAGGCATACAGAGTTAAACAGAGTTGGGCAGAGGGAAACAGAGTTAAACAGAGTTAAACAGAGGCATAAGGATTTCAGCAGAGTTAAACAGAGGCATACAGAGTTAAACAGAGTTAAGCAGAGGGAAACAGAGTTAAACAGAGGCAAACAGAGGTAAACTGAGTGAAACAGAGTTAAACAGAGGCACACAGGGTTAAACAGAGTTGAGCAGAGGGAAACAGAGTTAAACAGAGTTAAACAGAGGCATAAGGAGTTCAGCCGAGTTAAACAGACGCATACAGAGTAAAACAGAGTTAAGCAGAGGGAAACAGAGTTAAACAGAGTTAAACAGAGGCAAACAGAGGTAAAGTGAGTGAAACAGAGTTAAACAGAGGCACACAGAGTTAAACAGAGTTGGACAGAGGCAAACAGCTTTAAACAGCGTTAAACAGAGGCAAACAGAGTTAAGCAGAGGCAAACAGAGTTAAACAGAGTTAAACAGAGGCAAACAGAGTTAAGCAGAGGCAAACAGACTTAAACGAGTTAAACAGAGGCATACAGAGTTAAACAGATTTAAACAGAGGCAAACAGTTAAACAGCGTTAAACAGAGGCAAACAGATTTAAATAGAGTTAAACAGATGCAATCAGAGTTAAACAGAGGCAAACAGAGTTACATAGATTGAAACAGAGGCAAACAGAGTTCAACAGAGATAAACAGAGTTCAACAGACTTAAACAGAGTTAGACAGATGCAAACAGAGGGAAACAGAGTGAAAAAGAGTGAAACAGAGGCATACAGATTTAAACAGAGTTGAACAGAGGCAAACAGAGTAGAGCAGAGTTAAAAAGAGTTAAACAGAGTTGAACAGAGGCATACAGAGTTAAATAGATTGAAACAGAGGCAAACAGAGCTGAACAGATATAAACAGAGCACAACAGAGTTAATCAGAGTTAAACAGAGGGAAACAGAGTTAAACAGAGTTAAACCAAGGCACACAGAGTTAAACAGAGTTGAACAGAGGGAAACAGAGTTAAACAAAGTTAAACAGAGGCAAACAGAGTTAAGCAGAGGCAAACAGACTTAAACGTGTTAAACAGAGGCATACAGAGTTCAACAGATTTAAACAGAGGCAAACAGAGTTAAACAGCGTTAGACAGAGGCAAACAGCGTTAAATAGAGTTAAACAGAGGCAATCAGAGTTAAACAGAATTAAACAGAGGCAGACAGAGTTAAATAGATTGAAACAGAGGCATACAGAGTTCAACAGAGACAAACAGATTTCAACAGAGTTAAACAGGGTTCAACAGAGGCAAACAGAGGGAAACAGAGTGAAACAGAGTTAAACAGAGGCAACGAGAGTTAAGCAGAGTTAATCAGAGGTAAACAGAGTGAAACAGATTTAAACAGACGCAAACAGAGTTAAAGAGAGTTGAACAGCCGCAAAAAGAGTTAAACTGAGGCAAACAGAGTTAAACAGATTTAAACAGATTTAAACAGAGTTAAACAGAGGCGAACAGAGTTAAACAGAGTTAAACATAGGCAAACAGAATTCAAAATAGTTAAATAGAGTTAATCAGAGGCAAACAGAAGGAAACTGAGTTAAACAGAGTTAAACAGAGGCAAAGTTAAACAGAGTTAAACAGAGGCAAACAGAGTTAAACAGAGTTAAACAGAGGCATACAGAGTTCAACAGAGTTAAACAGAGGCATACAGAGTTAAACAGAGTTCAACAGACTTAAACAGAGTTAGACAGATGCAAACAGAGGGAAACAGAGTTAAACAGAGGCACACAGAGTTAAACAGAGTTGAACAGAGGCAAACAGCTTTAAACAGGGTTAAACAGAAGCAAACAGAGTTAAGCAGAGGCAAACAGAGTTAAACGAGTTAAACAGAGGCATACAGAGTTAACCAGATGCAAACAGAGTTAAACAGCGTTAGACAGAGGCAAACAGCGTTAAATAGAGTTAAACAGAGGCAATCAGAGTTAAACAGAATTAAACAGAGGCAGACAGAGTTAAATGGATTGAAAAAGAGGCAAACAGAGTTAAAGAGAGTTGAACAGCCGCAAAAAGAGTTAAACAGAGGCAAACAGAGTTAAACAGATTTAAACAGAGTTAAACAGAGTTAAACAGAGTCGAACAGAGTTAAACAGAGTTAAACATAGGCAAACAGAATTGAAAATAGTTAAATAGAGTTAATCAGAGGCAAACAGAAGGAAACTGAGTTAAACAGAGTTAAACAGAGGCAAAGTTAAACAGAGTTAAACAGAGGCAAACAGAGTTAAACAGAGGAAACAGAGTTCAACAGAGTTAAACAGAGTTCAACAGACTTAAACAGAGTTCAACACAGGCAAAGAGAGTGAAAGAGCGTTAAACAGAGGGAAACAGATTTAAATAGAGTTAAACAGATGCAAACAGAGTTAAACAGAATAAAGCCGAAGCAAACAGAGTTAAACAGAGTTGAACAGAGGCAAACAGAGTTCAACAGAGTTAAACAGAGGCATACAGAGTTAAACAGAGTTGGGCAGAGGGAAACAGAGTTAAACAGAGTTAAACAGAGGCATAAGGATTTCAGCAGAGTTAAACAGAGGCATACAGAGTTAAACAGAGTTAAGCAGAGGGAAACAGAGTTAAACAGAGGCAAACAGAGGTAAACTGAGTGAAACAGAGTTAAACAGAGGCACACAGGGTTAAACAGAGTTGAGCAGAGGGAAACAGAGTTAAACAGAGTTAAACAGAGGCTTAAGGAGTTCAGCCGAGTTAAACAGACGCATACAGAGTAAAACAGAGTTAAGCAGAGGGAAACAGAGTTAAACAGAGTTAAACAGAGGCAAACAGAGGTAAAGTGAGTGAAACAGAGTTAAACAGAGGCACACAGAGTTAAACAGAGTTGGACAGAGGCAAACAGCTTTAAACAGCGTTAAACAGAGGCAAACAGAGTTAAGCAGAGGCAAACAGAGTTAAACAGAGTTAAACAGAGGCAAACAGAGTTAAGCAGAGGCAAACAGACTTAAACGAGTTAAACAGAGGCATACAGAGTTAAACAGATTTAAACAGAGGCAAACAGTTAAACAGCGTTAAACAGAGGCAAACAGATTTAAATAGAGTTAAACAGATGCAATCAGAGTTAAACAGAGGCAAACAGAGTTACATAGATTGAAACAGAGGCAAACAGAGTTCAACAGAGATAAACAGAGTTCAACAGACTTAAACAGAGTTAGACAGATGCAAACAGAGGGAAACAGAGTGAAAAAGAGTGAAACAGAGGCATACAGATTTAAACAGAGTTGAACAGAGGCAAACAGAGTAGAGCAGAGTTAAAAAGAGTTAAACAGAGTTGAACAGAGGCATACAGAGTTAAATAGATTGAAACAGAGGCAAACAGAGCTGAACAGATATAAACAGAGCACAACAGAGTTAATCAGAGTTAAACAGAGGGAAACAGAGTTAAACAGAGTTAAACCAAGGCACACAGAGTTAAACAGAGTTGAACAGAGGCAAACAGAGTTAAACAAAGTTAAACAGAGGCAAACAGAGTTAAGCAGAGGCAAACAGACTTAAACGTGTTAAACAGAGGCATACAGAGTTCAACAGATTTAAACAGAGGCAAACAGAGTTAAACAGCGTTAGACAGAGGCAAACAGCGTTAAATAGAGTTAAACAGAGGCAATCAGAGTTAAACAGTGTTAAACATAGGCAAACAGAATTCAAAATAGTTAAATAGAGTTAATCAGAGGCAAACAGAAGGAAACTGAGTTAAACAGAGTTAAACAGAGGCAAAGTTAAACAGAGTTAAACAGAGTTAAACAGAGGCATACAGAGTTCAACAGAGTTAAACAGAGGCATACAGAGTTAAACAGAGTTCAACAGACTTAAACAGAGTTTAGACAGATGCAAACAGAGGGAAACAGAGTTAAACAGAGTTAAACAGAGGCACACAGAGTTAAACAGAGTTGAACAGAGGCAAACAGCATTAAACAGGGTTAAACAGAGGCAAACAGAGTTAAGCAGAGGCAAACAGAGTTAAACGAGTTAAACAGAGGCATACAGAGTTAACCAGATGCAGAGTTAAACAGCGTTAGACAGAGGCAAACACCGTTAAATAGAATTAAACAGAGGCAATCAGAGTTAAACAGAATTAAACAGAGGCAGACAGTGTTAAATAGATTGAAACAGAGGCAAACAGAGTTCAACAGAGATAAACAGAGTTCAACAGAGTTAACCAGAGTTAAACAGAGGCAAACAGAGGGAAGCAGAGTGAAACAGAGGCAAACAGAGGCAACCAGAGTTAAGCAGAGTTAATCAGAGGTAAACAGAGTGAAACAGAGTTAAAGAGAGGCAACCAGAGTTAAGCAGAGTTAATCAGAGGTAAACAGAGTGAAACAGATTTAAACAGACGCAAACAGAGTTAAAGAGAGTTGAACAGATGCAAAAAGAGTTAAACAGAGGCAAACAGAGTTAAACAGAGTTAAACATAGGCAAACAGAATTCAAAATAGTTAAATAGAGTTAATCAGAGGCAAACAGAAGGAAACTGAGTTAAACAAAGTTAAACATAGGCAAAGTTAAACAGTGTTAAACAGAGGCAAACAGAGTTAAACAGAGGCAAACAGAGTTCAACAGAGTTAAACAGAGGCATACAGAGTTAAACAGAGTTCAACACAGGCAAAGAGAGTGAAAGAGCGTTAAACAGAGGGAAACAGATTTAAATAGAGTTAATCAGATGCAAACAGAGTTAAACAGAATAAAACCGAAGCAAACAGAGTTAAACAGAGTTGAACAGAGGCAAACAGAGTTCAACAGAGTTAAACAGAGGCATACAGAGTTAAACAGAGTTGGGCAGAGGGAAACAGAGTTAAACAGAGGCATAAGGATTTCAGCAGAGTTAAACAGAGGCATACAGAGTTAAACAGAGTTAAGCAGAGGGAAACAGAGTTAAACAGAGGCAAACAGAGGTAAACTGAGTGAAACAGAGTTAAACAGAGGCACACAGGGTTAAACAGAGTTGAGCAGAGGGAAACAGAGTTAAACAGAGTTAAACAGAGGCATAAGGAGTTCAGCCGAGTTAAACAGACGCATACAGAGTAAAACAGAGTTAAGCAGAGGGAAACAGAGTTAAACAGAGTTAAACAGAGGCAAACAGAGGTAAAGTGAGTGAAACAGAGTTAAACAGAGGCACACAGAGTTAAACAGAGTTGGACAGAGGCAAACAGCTTTAAACAGCGTTAAACAGAGGCAAACAGAGTTAAGCAGAGGCAAACAGAGTTAAACAGAGTTAAACAGAGGCAAACAGAGTTAAGCAGAGGCAAACAGACTTAAACGAGTTAAACAGAGGCATACAGAGTTAAACAGATTTAAACAGAGGCAAACAGTTAAACAGCGTTAAACAGAGGCAAACAGATTTAAATAGAGTTAAACAGATGCAATCAGAGTTAAACAGAGGCAAACAGAGTTACATAGATTGAAACAGAGGCAAACAGAGTTCAACAGAGATAAACAGAGTTCAACAGACTTAAACAAAGTTAGACAGATGCAAACAGAGGGAAACAGAGTGAAAAAGAGTGAAACAGAGGCATACAGATTTAAACAGAGTTGAACAGAGGCAAACAGAGGAGAGCAGAGTTAAAAAGAGTTAAACAGAGTTGAACAGAGGCTTACAGAGTTAAATAGATTGAAACAGAGGCAAACAGAGCTGAACAGATATAAACAGAGCACAACAGAGTTAATCAGAGTTAAACAGAGGGAAACGGAGTTAAACAGAGTTAAACCAAGGCACACAGAGTTAAACAGAGTTGAACAGAGGCAAACAAAGTTAAACAGAGTTAAACAGAGGCAAACTGAGTTAAGCAGAGGCAAACAGACTTAAACGTGTTAAACAGAGGCATACAGAGTTCAACAGATTTAAACAGAGGCAAACAGAGTTAAACAGCGTTAGACAGAGGCAAACAGCGTTAAATAGAGTTAAACAGAGGCAATCAGAGTTAAACAGAATTAAACAGAGGCAGACAGAGTTAAATAGATTGAAACAGAGGCATACAGAGTTCAACAGAGATAAACAGATTTCAACAGAGTTAAACAGGGTTCAACAGAGGCAAACAGAGGGAAACAGAGTGAAACAGAGTTAAACAGAGGCAACCAGAGTTAAGCAGAGTTAATCAGAGGTAAACAGAGTGAAACAGATTTAAACAGACGCAAACAGAGTTAAAGAGAGTTGAACAGCCGCAAAAAGAGTTAAACTGAGGCAAACAGAGTTAAACAGATTTAAACAGAGTTAAACAGAGTTAAACAGAGGCGAACAGAGTTAAACAGAGTTAAACATAGGCAAACAGAATTCAAAATAGTTAAATAGAGTTAATCAGAGGCAAACAGAAGGAAACTGAGTTAAACAGAGTTAAACAGAGGCTTACAGAGTTCAACAGAGTTAAACAGAGGCATACAGAGTTAAACAGAGTTCAACAGACTTAAACAGAGTTAGACAGATGCAAACAGAGGGAAACAGAGTTAAACAGAGGCACACAGAGTTAAACAGAGTTGAACAGAGGCAAACAGCTTTAAACAGGGTTAAACAGAAGCAAACAGAGTTAAGCAGAGGCAAACAGAGTTAAACGAGTTAAACAGAGGCATACAGAGTTAACCAGATGCAAACAGAGTTAAACAGCGTTAGACAGAGGCAAATAGCGTTAAATAGAGTTAAACAGAGGCAAACAGAGTTAAGCAGAGGCAAACAGACTTAAACGTGTTAAACAGAGGCATACAGAGTTCAACAGATTTAAACAGAGGCAAACAGAGTTAAACAGCGTTAGACAGAGGCAAACAGCGTTAAATAGAGTTAAACAGAGGCAATCAGAGTTAAACAGTGTTAAACATAGGCAAACAGAATTCAAAATAGTTAAATAGAGTTAATCAGAGGCAAACAGAAGGAAACTGAGTTAAACAGAGTTAAACAGAGGCAAAGTTAAACAGAGTTAAACAGAGTTAAACAGAGGCATACAGAGTTCAACAGAGTTAAACAGAGGCATACAGAGTTAAACAGAGTTCAACAGACTTAAACAGAGTTTAGACAGATGCAAACAGAGGGAAACAGAGTTAAACAGAGTTAAACAGAGGCACACAGAGTTAAACAGAGTTGAACAGAGGCAAACAGCATTAAACAGGGTTAAACAGAGGCAAACAGAGTTAAGCAGAGGCAAACAGAGTTAAACGAGTTAAACAGAGGCATACAGAGTTAACCAGATGCAGAGTTAAACAGCGTTAGACAGAGGCAAACACCGTTAAATAGAATTAAACAGAGGCAATCAGAGTTAAACAGAATTAAACAGAGGCAGACAGTGTTAAATAGATTGAAACAGAGGCAAACAGAGTTCAACAGAGATAAACAGAGTTCAACAGAGTTAACCAGAGTTAAACAGAGGCAAACAGAGGGAAGCAGAGTGAAACAGAGGCAAACAGAGGCAACCAGAGTTAAGCAGAGTTAATCAGAGGTAAACAGAGTGAAACAGAGTTAAAGAGAGGCAACCAGAGTTAAGCAGAGTTAATCAGAGGTAAACAGAGTGAAACAGATTTAAACAGACGCAAACAGAGTTAAAGAGAGTTGAACAGATGCAAAAAGAGTTAAACAGAGGCAAACAGAGTTAAACAGAGTTAAACATAGGCAAACAGAATTCAAAATAGTTAAATAGAGTTAATCAGAGGCAAACAGAAGGAAACTGAGTTAAACAAAGTTAAACATAGGCAAAGTTAAACAGTGTTAAACAGAGGCAAACAGAGTTAAACAGAGGCAAACAGAGTTCAACAGAGTTAAACAGAGGCATACAGAGTTAAACAGAGTTCAACACAGGCAAAGAGAGTGAAAGAGCGTTAAACAGAGGGAAACAGATTTAAATAGAGTTAATCAGATGCAAACAGAGTTAAACAGAATAAAACCGAAGCAAACAGAGTTAAACAGAGTTGAACAGAGGCAAACAGAGTTCAACAGAGTTAAACAGAGGCATACAGAGTTAAACAGAGTTGGGCAGAGGGAAACAGAGTTAAACAGAGGCATAAGGATTTCAGCAGAGTTAAACAGAGGCATACAGAGTTAAACAGAGTTAAGCAGAGGGAAACAGAGTTAAACAGAGGCAAACAGAGGTAAACTGAGTGAAACAGAGTTAAACAGAGGCACACAGGGTTAAACAGAGTTGAGCAGAGGGAAACAGAGTTAAACAGAGTTAAACAGAGGCATAAGGAGTTCAGCCGAGTTAAACAGACGCATACAGAGTAAAACAGAGTTAAGCAGAGGGAAACAGAGTTAAACAGAGTTAAACAGAGGCAAACAGAGGTAAAGTGAGTGAAACAGAGTTAAACAGAGGCACACAGAGTTAAACAGAGTTGGACAGAGGCAAACAGCTTTAAACAGCGTTAAACAGAGGCAAACAGAGTTAAGCAGAGGCAAACAGAGTTAAACAGAGTTAAACAGAGGCAAACAGAGTTAAGCAGAGGCAAACAGAATTAAACGAGTTAAACAGAGGCATACAGAGTTAAACAGATTTAAACAGAGGCAAACAGTTAAACAGCGTTAAACAGAGGCAAACAGATTTAAATAGAGTTAAACAGATGCAATCAGAGTTAAACAGAGGCAAACAGAGTTACATAGATTGAAACAGAGGCAAACAGAGTTCAACAGAGATAAACAGAGTTCAACAGACTTAAACAAAGTTAGACAGATGCAAACAGAGGGAAACAGAGTGAAAAAGAGTGAAACAGAGGCATACAGATTTAAACAGAGTTGAACAGAGGCAAACAGAGGAGAGCAGAGTTAAAAAGAGTTAAACAGAGTTGAACAGAGGCTTACAGAGTTAAATAGATTGAAACAGAGGCAAACAGAGCTGAACAGATATAAACAGAGCACAACAGAGTTAATCAGAGTTAAACAGAGGGAAACGGAGTTAAACAGAGTTAAACCAAGGCACACAGAGTTAAACAGAGTTGAACAGAGGCAAACAAAGTTAAACAGAGTTAAACAGAGGCAAACTGAGTTAAGCAGAGGCAAACAGACTTAAACGTGTTAAACAGAGGCATACAGAGTTCAACAGATTTAAACAGAGGCAAACAGAGTTAAACAGCGTTAGACAGAGGCAAACAGCGTTAAATAGAGTTAAACAGAGGCAATCAGAGTTAAACAGAATTAAACAGAGGCAGACAGAGTTAAATAGATTGAAACAGAGGCATACAGAGTTCAACAGAGATAAACAGATTTCAACAGAGTTAAACAGGGTTCAACAGAGGCAAACAGAGGGAAACAGAGTGAAACAGAGTTAAACAGAGGCAACCAGAGTTAAGCAGAGTTAATCAGAGGTAAACAGAGTGAAACAGATTTAAACAGACGCAAACAGAGTTAAAGAGAGTTGAACAGCCGCAAAAAGAGTTAAACTGAGGCAAACAGAGTTAAACAGATTTAAACAGAGTTAAACAGAGTTAAACAGAGGCGAACAGAGTTAAACAGAGTTAAACATAGGCAAACAGAATTCAAAATAGTTAAATAGAGTTAATCAGAGGCAAACAGAAGGAAACTGAGTTAAACAGAGTTAAACAGAGGCTTACAGAGTTCAACAGAGTTAAACAGAGGCATACAGAGTTAAACAGAGTTCAACAGACTTAAACAGAGTTAGACAGATGCAAACAGAGGGAAACAGAGTTAAACAGAGGCACACAGAGTTAAACAGAGTTGAACAGAGGCAAACAGCTTTAAACAGGGTTAAACAGAAGCAAACAGAGTTAAGCAGAGGCAAACAGAGTTAAACGAGTTAAACAGAGGCATACAGAGTTAACCAGATGCAAACAGAGTTAAACAGCGTTAGACAGAGGCAAATAGCGTTAAATAGAGTTAAACAGAGGCAAACAGAGTTAAGCAGAGGCAAACAGACTTAAACGTGTTAAACAGAGGCATACAGAGTTCAACAGATTTAAACAGAGGCAAACAGAGTTAAACAGCGTTAGACAGAGGCAAACAGCGTTAAATAGAGTTAAACAGAGGCAATCAGAGTTAAACAGTGTTAAACATAGGCAAACAGAATTCAAAATAGTTAAATAGAGTTAATCAGAGGCAAACAGAAGGAAACTGAGTTAAACAGAGTTAAACAGAGGCAAAGTTAAACAGAGTTAAACAGAGTTAAACAGAGGCATACAGAGTTCAACAGAGTTAAACAGAGGCATACAGAGTTAAACAGAGTTCAACAGACTTAAACAGAGTTTAGACAGATGCAAACAGAGGGAAACAGAGTTAAACAGAGTTAAACAGAGGCACACAGAGTTAAACAGAGTTGAACAGAGGCAAACAGCATTAAACAGGGTTAAACAGAGGCAAACAGAGTTAAGCAGAGGCAAACAGAGTTAAACGAGTTAAACAGAGGCATACAGAGTTAACCAGATGCAGAGTTAAACAGCGTTAGACAGAGGCAAACACCGTTAAATAGAATTAAACAGAGGCAATCAGAGTTAAACAGAATTAAACAGAGGCAGACAGTGTTAAATAGATTGAAACAGAGGCAAACAGAGTTCAACAGAGATAAACAGAGTTCAACAGAGTTAACCAGAGTTAAACAGAGGCAAACAGAGGGAAGCAGAGTGAAACAGAGGCAAACAGAGGCAACCAGAGTTAAGCAGAGTTAATCAGAGGTAAACAGAGTGAAACAGAGTTAAAGAGAGGCAACCAGAGTTAAGCAGAGTTAATCAGAGGTAAACAGAGTGAAACAGATTTAAACAGACGCAAACAGAGTTAAAGAGAGTTGAACAGATGCAAAAAGAGTTAAACAGAGGCAAACAGAGTTAAACAGAGTTAAACATAGGCAAACAGAATTCAAAATAGTTAAATAGAGTTAATCAGAGGCAAACAGAAGGAAACTGAGTTAAACAAAGTTAAACATAGGCAAAGTTAAACAGTGTTAAACAGAGGCAAACAGAGTTAAACAGAGGCAAACAGAGTTCAACAGAGTTAAACAGAGGCATACAGAGTTAAACAGAGTTCAACACAGGCAAAGAGAGTGAAAGAGCGTTAAACAGAGGGAAACAGATTTAAATAGAGTTAATCAGATGCAAACAGAGTTAAACAGAATAAAACCGAAGCAAACAGAGTTAAACAGAGTTGAACAGAGGCAAACAGAGTTCAACAGAGTTAAACAGAGGCATACAGAGTTAAACAGAGTTGGGCAGAGGGAAACAGAGTTAAACAGAGGCATAAGGATTTCAGCAGAGTTAAACAGAGGCATACAGAGTTAAACAGAGTTAAGCAGAGGGAAACAGAGTTAAACAGAGGCAAACAGAGGTAAACTGAGTGAAACAGAGTTAAACAGAGGCACACAGGGTTAAACAGAGTTGAGCAGAGGGAAACAGAGTTAAACAGAGTTAAACAGAGGCATAAGGAGTTCAGCCGAGTTAAACAGACGCATACAGAGTAAAACAGAGTTAAGCAGAGGGAAACAGAGTTAAACAGAGTTAAACAGAGGCAAACAGAGGTAAAGTGAGTGAAACAGAGTTAAACAGAGGCACACAGAGTTAAACAGAGTTGGACAGAGGCAAACAGCTTTAAACAGCGTTAAACAGAGGCAAACAGAGTTAAGCAGAGGCAAACAGAGTTAAACAGAGTTAAACAGAGGCAAACAGAGTTAAGCAGAGGCAAACAGACTTAAACAAAAACAGAATTACCTGGAAAAACTCAGTAGGTCTGGCAGCATCGGCGGAGGAGAAAAGAGTTGACGTTTCGAGTCCTCATGACCCTTCGACAGAACTTGATTTCGAGTCCAGGAAAGAGTTGAAATATAAGCTGGTTTAAGGTGTGTGGGGGGGGGGGGGGAAGGAGAGAGAGAGAGAGACAGAGGTGCTTGTGTAGACAAACAAGCAGTGATAGAGCTTGTTTGTCTACACAAGCACCTCTGTCTCTCTCTCTCTCTCCTTCCCCCCCCCCCCCACACACCTTAAACCAGCTTATATTTCAACTCTTTCCTGGACTCGAAATCAAGTTCTGTCGAAGGGTCATGAGGACTCGAAACGTCAACTCTTTTCTCCTCCGCCGATGCTGCCAGACCTACTGAGTTTTTCCAGGTAATTCTGTTTTTGTTTTAGATTTCCAGCATCCGCAGTTTTCTTTGTTTTCAGCAAACAGACTTAAACGAGTTAAACAGAGGCATACAGAGTTAAACAGATTTAAACAGAGGCAAACAGTTAAACAGCGTTAAACAGAGGCAAACAGATTTAAATAGAGTTAAACAGATGCAATCAGAGTTAAACAGAGGCAAACAGAGTTACATAGATTGAAACAGAGGCAAACAGAGTTCAACAGAGATAAACAGAGTTCAACAGACTTAAACAAAGTTAGACAGATGCAAACAGAGGGAAACAGAGTGAAAAAGAGTGAAACAGAGGCATACAGATTTAAACAGAGTTGAACAGAGGCAAACAGAGGAGAGCAGAGTTAAAAAGAGTTAAACAGAGTTGAACAGAGGCTTACAGAGTTAAATAGATTGAAAAAGAGGCAAACAGAGCTGAACAGATATAAACAGAGCACAACAGAGTTAATCAGAGTTAAACAGAGGGAAACGGAGTTAAACAGAGTTAAACCAAGGCACACAGAGTTAAACAGAGTTGAACAGAGGCAAACAAAGTTAAACAGAGTTAAACAGAGGCAAACTGAGTTAAGCAGAGGCAAACAGACTTAAACGTGTTAAACAGAGGCATACAGAGTTCAACAGATTTAAACAGAGGCAAACAGAGTTAAACAGCGTTAGACAGAGGCAAACAGCGTTAAATAGAGTTAAACAGAGGCAATCAGAGTTAAACAGAATTAAACAGAGGCAGACAGAGTTAAATAGATTGAAACAGAGGCATACAGAGTTCAACAGAGATAAACAGATTTCAACAGAGTTAAACAGGGTTCAACAGAGGCAAACAGAGGGAAACAGAGTGAAACAGAGTTAAACAGAGGCAACCAGAGTTAAGCAGAGTTAATCAGAGGTAAACAGAGTGAAACAGATTTAAACAGACGCAAACAGAGTTAAAGAGAGTTGAACAGCCGCAAAAAGAGTTAAACTGAGGCAAACAGAGTTAAACAGATTTAAACAGAGTTAAACAGAGTTAAACAGAGGCGAACAGAGTTAAACAGAGTTAAACATAGGCAAACAGAATTCAAAATAGTTAAATAGAGTTAATCAGAGGCAAACAGAAGGAAACTGAGTTAAACAGAGTTAAACAGAGGCATACAGAGTTCAACAGAGTTAAACAGAGGCATACAGAGTTAAACAGAGTTCAACAGACTTAAACAGAGTTAGACAGATGCAAACAGAGGGAAACAGAGTTAAACAGAGGCACACAGAGTTAAACAGAGTTGAACAGAGGCAAACAGCTTTAAACAGGGTTAAACAGAAGCAAACAGTTAAGCAGAGGCAAACAGAGTTAAACGAGTTAAACAGAGGCCTACAGAGTTAACCAGATGCAAACAGATTTAAACAGCGTTAGACAGAGGCAAACAGCGTTAAATAGAGTTAAACAGAGGCAATCAGAGTTAAACAGAATTAAACAGAGGCAGACAGAGTTAAATGGATTGAAACAGAGGCAAACAGAGTTCAACAGAGATAAACAGAGTTCAACAGAGTTAACCAGAGTTAAACAGAGGCAAACAGAGGGAAACAGAGTGAAACAGAGTTAAAGAGAGGCAACCAGAGTTAAGCAGAGTTAATCAGAGGTAAACAGAGTGAAACAGATTTAAACAGACGCAAACAGTGTTAAACAGAGTTAAACAGAGGCAAACAGAGTTAAGCAGAGGCAAACAGACTTAAACGAGTTAAACAGAGGCATACAGAGTTAAACAGATTTAAAAAGAGGCAAACAGTTAAACAGCGTTAAACAGAGGCAAACAGATTTAAATAGAGTTAAACAGATGCAATCAGAGTTAAACAGAGGCAAACAGTGTTACATAGATTGAAACAGAGGCAAACAGAGTTAAACAGAGTTAAGCAGAGGGAAACAGAGTTATACAGAGGCAAACAGAGGTAAACTGAGTGAAACAGAGTTAAACAGAGTTGAGCAGAGGGAAACAGAGTTAAACAGATTTAAACAGAGGCAAACAGAGTTAAAGAGCGTTAGACAGAGGCAAACAGCGTTAAATAGAGTTAAACAGAGGCAATCAGAGTTAAACAGAATTAAACAGAGGCAGACAGAGTTAAATAGATTGAAACAGAGGCATACAGAGTTCAACAGAGATAAACAGATTTCAACAGAGTTAAACAGGGTTCAACAGAGGCAAACAGAGGGAAACAGAGTGAAACAGAGTTAAACAGAGGCAACCAGAGTTAAGCAGAGTTAATCAGAGGTAAACAGAGTGAAACAGATTTAAACAGACGCAAACAGAGTTAAAGAGAGTTGATCAGCCGCAAAAAGAGTTAAACTGAGGCAAACAGAGTTAAACAGATTTAAACAGAGTTAAACAGAGTTAAACAGAGGTGAACAGAGTTAAACAGAGTTAAACAGAGTTAAACAGAGTTAAACAGAGGCAATCAGAGTTAAACAGAATTAAACAGAGGCAGACAGAGTTAAATAGATTGAAACAGAGGCATACAGAGTTCAACAGAGATAAACAGATTTCAACAGAGTTAAACAGGGTTCAACAGAGGCAAACAGAGGGAAACAGAGTGAAACAGAGTTAAACAGAGGCAACCAGAGTTAAGCAGAGTTAATCAGAGGTAAACAGAGTGAAACAGATTTAAACAGACGCAAACAGAGTTAAAGAGAGTTGAACAGCCGCAAAAAGAGTTAAACTGAGGCAAACAGAGTTAAACAGATTTAAACAGAGTTAAACAGAGTTAAACAGAGGCGAACAGAGTTAAACAGAGTTAAACATAGGCAAACAGAATTCAAAATAGTTAAATAGAGTTAATCAGAGGCAAACAGAAGGAAACTGAGTTAAACAAAGTTAAACATAGGCAAAGTTAAAAAGAGTTAAACAGAGGCAAACAGAGTTAAACAGAGTTAAACAGAGGCATACAGAGTTCAACAGAGTTAAACAGAGGCATACAGAGTTAAACAGAGTTCAACAGACTTAAACAGAGTTAGACAGATGCAAACAGAGGGAAACAGAGTTAAACAGAGGCACACAGAGTTAAACAGAGTTGAACAGAGGCAAACAGCTTTAAACAGGGTTAAACAGAAGCAAACAGAGTTAAGCAGAGGCAAACAGAGTTAAACGAGTTAAACAGAGGCATACAGAGTTAACCAGATGCAAACAGAGTTAAACAGCGTTAGACAGAGGCAAACAGCGTTAAATAGAGTTAAACAGAGGCAATCAGAGTTAAACAGAATTAAACAGAGGCAGACAGAGTTAAATGGATTGAAAAAGAGGCAAACAGAGTTAAAGAGAGTTGAACAGCCGCAAAAAGAGTTAAACAGAGGCAAACAGAGTTAAACAGATTTAAACAGAGTTAAACAGAGTTAAACAGAGTCGAACAGAGTTAAACAGAGTTAAACATAGGCAAACAGAATTGAAAATAGTTAAATAGAGTTAATCAGAGGCAAACAGAAGGAAACTGAGTTAAACAGAGTTAAACAGAGGCAAAGTTAAACAGAGTTAAACAGAGGCAAACAGAGTTAAACAGAGGCAAACAGAGTTCAACAGAGTTAAACAGAGGCATACAGAGTTAAACAGAGTTCAACACAGGCAAAGAGAGTGAAAGAGCGTTAAACAGAGGGAAACAGATTTAAATAGAGTTAAACAGATGCAAACAGAGTTAAACAGAATAAAACCGAAGCAAACAGAGTTAAACAGAGTTGAACAGAGGCAAACAGAGTTCAACAGAGTTAAACAGAGGCATACAGAGTTAAACAGAGTTGGGCAGAGGGAAACAGAGTTAAACAGAGTTAAACAGAGGCATAAGGATTTCAGCAGAGTTAAACAGAGGCATACAGAGTTAAACAGAGTTAAGCAGAGGGAAACAGAGTTAAACAGAGGCAAACAGAGGTAAACCGAGTGAAACAGAGTTAAACAGAGGCACACAGGGTTAAACAGAGTTGAGCAGAGGGAAACAGAGTTAAACAGAGTTAAACAGAGGCATAAGGAGTTCAGCCGAGTTAAACAGACGCATACAGAGTAAAACAGAGTTAAGCAGAGGGAAACAGAGTTAAACAGAGTTAAACAGAGGCAAACAGAGGTAAAGTGAGTGAAACAGAGTTAAACAGAGGCACACAGAGTTAAACAGAGTTGGACAGAGGCAAACAGCTTTAAACAGCGTTAAACAGAGGCAAACAGAGTTAAACAGAGTTAAGCAGAGGCAAACAGAGTTAAGCAGAGGCAAACAGACTTAAACGAGTTAAACAGAGGCATACAGAGTTAAACAGATTTAAACAGAGGCAAACAGTTAAACAGCGTTAAACAGAGGCAAACAGATTTAAATAGAGTTAAACAGATGCAATCAGAGTTAAACAGAGGCAAACAGAGTTACATAGATTGAAACAGAGGCAAACAGAGTTCAACAGAGATAAACAGAGTTCAACAGACTTAAACAGAGTTAGACAGATGCAAACAGAGGGAAACAGAGTGAAAAAGAGTGAAACAGAGGCATACAGATTTAAACAGAGTTGAACAGAGGCAAACAGAGTAGAGCAGAGTTAAAAAGAGTTAAACAGAGTTGAACAGAGGCATACAGAGTTAAATAGATTGAAACAGAGGCAAACAGAGCTGAACAGATATAAACAGAGCACAACAGAGTTAATCAGAGTTAAACAGAGGGAAACAGAGTTAAACAGAGTTAAACCAAGGCACACAGAGTTAAACAGAGTTGAACAGAGGCAAACAGAGTTAAACAAAGTTAAACAGAGGCAAACAGAGTTAAGCAGAGGCAAACAGACTTAAACGTGTTAAACAGAGGCATACAGAGTTCAACAGATTTAAACAGAGGCAAACAGAGTTAAACAGCGTTAGACAGAGGCAAACAGCGTTAAATAGAGTTAAACAGAGGCAATCAGAGTTAAACAGAATTAAACAGAGGCAGACAGAGTTAAATAGATTGAAACAGAGGCATACAGAGTTCAACAGAGACAAACAGATTTCAACAGAGTTAAACAGGGTTCAACAGAGGCAAACAGAGGGAAACAGAGTGAAACAGAGTTAAACAGAGGCAACGAGAGTTAAGCAGAGTTAATCAGAGGTAAACAGAGTGAAACAGATTTAAACAGACGCAAACAGAGTTAAAGAGAGTTGAACAGCCCAAAAAGAGTTAAACTGAGGCAAACAGAGTTAAACAGATTTAAACAGAGTTAAACAGAGTTAAACAGAGGCGAACAGAGTTAAACAGAGTTAAACATAGGCAAACAGAATTCAAAATAGTTAAATAGAGTTAATCAGAGGCAAACAGAAGGAAACTGAGTTAAACAGAGTTAAACAGAGGCAAAGTTAAACAGAGTTAAACAGAGGCAAACAGAGTTAAACAGAGTTAAACAGAGGCATACAGAGTTCAACAGAGTTAAACAGAGGCATACAGAGTTAAACAGTGTTCAACAGACTTAAACAGAGTTAGACAGATGCAAACAGAGGGAAACAGAGTTAAACAGAGGCACACAGAGTTAAACAGAGTTGAACAGAGGCAAACAGCTTTAAACAGGGTTAAACAGAAGCAAACAGAGTTAAGCAGAGGCAAACAGAGTTAAACGAGTTAAACAGAGGCATACAGAGTTAACCAGATGCAAACAGAGTTAAACAGCGTTAGACAGAGGCAAACAGCGTTAAATAGAGTTAAACAGAGGCAATCAGAGTTAAACAGAATTAAACAGAGGCAGACAGAGTTAAATGGATTGAAAAAGAGGCAAACAGAGTTAAAGAGAGTTGAACAGCCGCAAAAAGAGTTAAACAGAGGCAAACAGAGTTAAACAGATTTAAACAGAGTTAAACAGAGTTAAACAGAGTCGAACAGAGTTAAACAGAGTTAAACATAGGCAAACAGAATTGAAAATAGTTAAATAGAGTTAATCAGAGGCAAACAGAAGGAAACTGAGTTAAACAGAGTTAAACAGAGGCAAAGTTAAACAGAGTTAAACAGAGGCAAACAGAGTTAAACAGAGGCAAACAGAGTTCAACAGAGTTAAACAGAGGCATACAGAGTTAAACAGAGTTCAACACAGGCAAAGAGAGTGAAAGAGCGTTAAACAGAGGGAAACAGATTTAAATAGAGTTAAACAGATGCAAACAGAGTTAAACAGAATAAAACCGAAGCAAACAGAGTTAAACAGAGTTGAACCGAGGCAAACAGAGTTCAACAGAGTTAAACAGAGGCATACAGAGTTAAACAGAGTTGGGCAGAGGGAAACAGAGTTAAACAGAGTTAAACAGAGGCATAAGGATTTCAGCAGAGTTAAACAGAGGCATACAGAGTTAAACAGAGTTAAGCAGAGGGAAACAGAGTTAAACAGAGGCAAACAGAGGTAAACTGAGTGAAACAGAGTTAAACAGAGGCACACAGGGTTAAACAGAGTTGAGCAGAGGGAAACAGAGTTAAACAGAGTTAAACAGAGGCATAAGGAGTTCAGCCGAGTTAAACAGACGCATACAGAGTAAAACAGAGTTAAGCAGAGGGAAACAGAGTTAAACAGAGTTAAACAGAGGCAAACAGAGGTAAAGTGAGTGAAACAGAGTTAAACAGAGGCACACAGAGTTAAACAGAGTTGGACAGAGGCAAACAGCTTTAAACAGCGTTAAACAGAGGCAAACAGAGTTAAGCAGAGGCAAACAGAGTTAAACAGAGTTAAACAGAGGCAAACAGAGTTAAGCAGAGGCAAACAGACTTAAACGAGTTAAACAGAGGCATACAGAGTTAAACAGATTTAAACAGAGGCAAACAGTTAAACAGCGTTAAACAGAGGCAAACAGATTTAAATAGAGTTAAACAGATGCAATCAGAGTTAAACAGAGGCAAACAGAGTTACATAGATTGAAACAGAGGCAAACAGAGTTCAACAGAGATAAACAGAGTTCAACAGACTTAAACAGAGTTAGACAGATGCAAACAGAGGGAAACAGAGTGAAAAAGAGTGAAACAGAGGCATACAGATTTAAACAGAGTTGAACAGAGGCAAACAGAGTAGAGCAGAGTTAAAAAGAGTTAAACAGAGTTGAACAGAGGCATACAGAGTTAAATAGATTGAAACAGAGGCAAACAGAGCTGAACAGATATAAACAGAGCACAACAGAGTTAATCAGAGTTAAACAGAGGGAAACAGAGTTAAACAGAGTTAAACCAAGGCACACAGAGTTAAACAGAGTTGAACAGAGGCAAACAGAGTTAAACAAAGTTAAACAGAGGCAAACAGAGTTAAGCAGAGGCAAACAGACTTAAACGTGTTAAACAGAGGCATACAGAGTTCAACAGATTTAAACAGAGGCAAACAGAGTTAAACAGCGTTAGACAGAGGCAAACAGCGTTAAATAGAGTTAAACAGAGGCAATCAGAGTTAAACAGAATTAAACAGAGGCAGACAGAGTTAAATAGATTGAAACAGAGGCATACAGAGTTCAACAGAGACAAACAGATTTCAACAGAGTTAAACAGGGTTCAACAGAGGCAAACAGAGGGAAACAGAGTGAAACAGAGTTAAACAGAGGCAACGAGAGTTAAGCAGAGTTAATCAGAGGTAAACAGAGTGAAACAGATTTAAACAGAAACAAACAGAGTTAAAGAGAGTTGAACAGCCGCAAAAAGAGTTAAACTGAGGCAAACAGAGTTCAACAGATTTAAACAGATTTAAACAGAGTTAAACAGAGGCGAACAGAGTTAAACAGAGTTAAACATAGGCAAACAGAATTCAAAATAGTTAAATAGAGTTAATCAGAGGCAAACAGAAGGAAACTGAGTTAAACAGAGTTAAACAGAGGCAAAGTTAAACAGAGTTAAACAGAGGCAAACAGAGTTAAACAGAGTTAAACAGAGGCATACAGAGTTCAACAGAGTTAAACAGAGGCATACAGAGTTAAACAGAGTTCAACAGACTTAAACAGAGTTAGACAGATGCAAACAGAGGGAAACAGAGTTAAACAGAGGCACACAGAGTTAAACAGAGTTGAACAGAGGCAAACAGCTTTAAACAGGGTTAAACAGAAGCAAACAGAGTTAAGCAGAGGCAAACAGAGTTAAACGAGTTAAACAGAGGCATACAGAGTTAACCAGATGCAAACAGAGTTAAACAGCGTTAGACAGAGGCAAACAGCGTTAAATAGAGTTAAACAGAGGCAATCAGAATTAAACAGAATTAAACAGAGGCAGACAGAGTTAAATGGATTGAAAAAGAGGCAAACAGAGTTAAAGAGAGTTGAACAGCCGCAAAAAGAGTTAAACAGAGGCAAACAGAGTTAAACAGATTTAAACAGAGTTAAACAGAGTTAAACAGAGTCGAACAGAGTTAAACAGAGTTAAACATAGGCAAACAGAATTGAAAATAGTTAAATAGAGTTAATCAGAGGCAAACAGAAGGAAACTGAGTTAAACAGAGTTAAACAGAGGCAAAGTTAAACAGAGTTAAACAGAGGCAAACAGAGTTAAACAGAGGCAAACAGAGTTCAACAGAGTTAAACAGAGTTCAGCAGACTTAAACAGAGTTCAACACAGGCAAAGAGAGTGAAAGAGCGTTAAACAGAGGGAAACAGATTTAAATAGAGTTAAACAGATGCAAACAGAGTTAAACAGAATAAAGCCGAAGCAAACAGAGTTAAACAGAGTTGAACAGAGGCAAACAGAGTTCAACAGAGTTAAACAGAGGCATACAGAGTTAAACAGAGTTGGGCAGAGGGAAACAGAGTTAAACAGAGTTAAACAGAGGCATAAGGATTTCAGCAGAGTTAAACAGAGGCATACAGAGTTAAACAGAGTTAAGCAGAGGGAAACAGAGTTAAACAGAGGCAAACAGAGGTAAACTGAGTGAAACAGAGTTAAACAGAGGCACACAGGGTTAAACAGAGTTGAGCAGAGGGAAACAGAGTTAAACAGAGTTAAACAGAGGCTTAAGGAGTTCAGCCGAGTTAAACAGACGCATACAGAGTAAAACAGAGTTAAGCAGAGGGGAACAGAGTTAAACAGAGTTAAACAGAGGCAAACAGAGGTAAAGTGAGTGAAACAGAGTTAAACAGAGGCACACAGAGTTAAACAGAGTTGGACAGAGGCAAACAGCTTTAAACAGCGTTAAACAGAGGCAAACAGAGTTAAGCAGAGGCAAACAGAGTTAAACAGAGTTAAACAGAGGCAAGCAGAGTTAAGCAGAGGCAAACAGACTTAAACGAGTTAAACAGAGGCATACAGAGTTAAACAGATTTAAACAGAGGCAAACAGTTAAACAGCGTTAAACAGAGGCAAACAGATTTAAATAGAGTTAAACAGATGCAATCAGAGTTAAACAGAGGCAAACAGAGTTACATAGATTGAAACAGAGGCAAACAGAGTTCAACAGAGATAAACAGAGTTCAACAGACTTAAACAGAGTTAGACAGATGCAAACAGAGGGAAACAGAGTGAAAAAGAGTGAAACAGAGGCATACAGATTTAAACAGAGTTGAACAGAGGCAAACAGAGTAGAGCAGAGTTAAAAAGAGTTAAACAGAGTTGAACAGAGGCATACAGAGTTAAATAGATTGAAACAGAGGCAAACAGAGCTGAACAGATATAAACAGAGCACAACAGAGTTAATCAGAGTTAAACAGAGGGAAACAGAGTTAAACAGAGTTAAACCAAGGCACACAGAGTTAAACAGAGTTGAACAGAGGCAAACAGAGTTAAACAAAGTTAAACAGAGGCAAACAGAGTTAAGCAGAGGCAAACAGACTTAAACGTGTTAAACAGAGGCATACAGAGTTCAACAGATTTAAACAGAGGCAAACAGAGTTAAACAGCGTTAGACAGAGGCAAACAGCGTTAAATAGAGTTAAACAGAGGCAATCAGAGTTAAACAGTGTTAAACATAGGCAAACAGAATTCAAAATAGTTAAATAGAGTTAATCAGAGGCAAACAGAAGGAAACTGAGTTAAACAGAGTTAAACAGAGGCAAAGTTAAACAGAGTTAAACAGAGTTAAACAGAGGCATACAGAGTTCAACAGAGTTAAACAGAGGCATACAGAGTTAAACAGAGTTGAACAGACTTAAACAGAGTTTAGACAGATGCAAACAGAGGGAAACAGAGTTAAACAGAGTTAAACAGAGGCACACAGAGTTAAACAGAGTTGAACAGAGGCAAACAGCATTAAACAGGGTTAAACAGAGGCAAACAGAGTTAAGCAGAGGCAAACAGAGTTAAACGAGTTAAACAGAGGCATACAGAGTTAACCAGATGCAGAGTTAAACAGCGTTAGACAGAGGCAAACACCGTTAAATAGAGTTAAACAGAGGCAATCAGAGTTAAACAGAATTAAACAGAGGCAGACAGTGTTAAATAGATTGAAACAGAGGCAAACAGAGTTCAACAGAGATAAACAGAGTTCAACAGAGTTAACCAGAGTTAAACAGAGGCAAACAGAGGGAAGCAGAGTGAAACAGAGGCAAACAGAGGCAACCAGAGTTAAGCAGAGTTAATCAGAGGTAAACAGAGTGAAACAGAGTTAAAGAGAGGCAACCAGAGTTAAGCAGAGTTAATCAGAGGTAAACAGAGTGAAACAGATTTAAACAGACGCAAACAGAGTTAAAGAGAGTTGAACAGATGCAAAAAGAGTTAAACAGAGGCAAACAGAGTTAAACAGAGTTAAACATAGGCAAACAGAATTCAAAATAGTTAAATAGAGTTAATCAGAGGCAAACAGAAGGAAACTGAGTTAAACAAAGTTAAACATAGGCAAAGTTAAACAGTGTTAAACAGAGGCAAACAGAGTTAAACAGAGGCAAACAGAGTTCAACAGAGTTAAACAGAGGCATACAGAGTTAAACAGAGTTCAACACAGGCAAAGAGAGTGAAAGAGCGTTAAACAGAGGGAAACAGATTTAAATAGAGTTAATCAGATGCAAACAGAGTTAAACAGAATAAAACCGAAGCAAACAGAGTTAAACAGAGTTGAACAGAGGCAAACAGAGTTCAACAGAGTTAAACAGAGGCATACAGAGTTAAACAGAGTTGGGCAGAGGGAAACAGAGTTAAACAGAGGCATAAGGATTTCAGCAGAGTTAAACAGAGGCATACAGAGTTAAACAGAGTTAAGCAGAGGGTAACAGAGTTAAACAGAGGCAAACAGAGGTAAACTGAGTGAAACAGAGTTAAACAGAGGCACACAGGGTTAAACAGAGTTGAGCAGAGGGAAACAGAGTTAAACAGAGTTAAACAGAGGCATAAGGAGTTCAGCCGAGTTAAACAGACGCATACAGAGTAAAACAGAGTTAAGCAGAGGGAAACAGAGTTAAACAGAGTTAAACAGAGGCAAACAGAGGTAAAGTG
This sequence comes from Isurus oxyrinchus, assembly GCA_026770705.1. Classification (NCBI taxonomy): domain Eukaryota; kingdom Metazoa; phylum Chordata; class Chondrichthyes; order Lamniformes; family Lamnidae; genus Isurus; species Isurus oxyrinchus. The sequence continues at coordinate 172,297 of JANJGN010000336.1, read as the reverse complement.
AGTGAAACAGAGTTAAACAGAGGCACACAGAGTTAAACAGAGTTGGACAGAGGCAAACAGCTTTAAACAGCGTTAAACAGAGGCAAACAGAGTTAAGCAGAGGCAAACAGACTTAAACGAGTTAAACAGAGGCATACAGAGTTAAACAGATTTAAACAGAGGCAAACAGTTAAACAACGTTAAACAGAGGCAAACAGATTTAAATAGAGTTAAACAGATGCAATCAGAGTTAAACAGAGGCAAACAGAGTTACATAGATTGAAACAGAGGCAAACAGAGTTCAACAGAGATAAACAGAGTTCAACAGACTTAAACAAAGTTAGACAGATGCAAACAGAGGGAAACAGAGTGAAAAAGAGTGAAACAGAGGCATACAGATTTAAACAGAGTTGAACAGAGGCAAACAGAGTAGAGCAGAGTTAAAAAGAGTTAAACAGAGTTGAACAGAGGCTTACAGAGTTAAATAGATTGAAAAAGAGGCAAACAGAGCTGAACAGATATAAACAGAGCACAACAGAGTTAATCAGAGTTAAACAGAGGGAAACGGAGTTAAACAGAGTTAAACCAAGGCACACAGAGTTAAATAGAGTTGAACAGAGGCAAACAGAGTTAAACAGATTTAAACAGAGGCAAACAGAGTTAAGCAGAGGCAAACAGACTTAAACGTGTTAAACAGAGGCATACAGAGTTCAACAGATTTAAACAGAGGCAAACAGAGTTAAACAGCGTTAGACAGAGGCAAACAGCGTTAAATAGAGTTAAACAGAGGCAATCAGAGTTAAACAGAATTAAACAGAGGCAGACAGAGTTAAATAGATTGAAACAGAGGCATACAGAGTTCAACAGAGATAAACAGATTTCAACAGAGTTAAACAGGGTTCAACAGAGGCAAACAGAGGGAAACAGAGTTAAACAGAGGCAACGAGAGTTAAGCAGAGTTAATCAGAGGTAAACAGAGTGAAACAGATTTAAACAGACGCAAACAGAGTTAAAGAGAGTTGAACAGCCGCAAAAAGAGTTAAACTGAGGCAAAGAGAGTTAAACAGATTTAAACAGAGTTAAACAGAGTTAAACAGAGGCGAACAGAGTTAAACAGAGTTAAACATAGGCAAACAGAATTCAAAATAGTTAAATAGAGTTAATCAGAGGCAAACAGAAGGAAACTGAGTTAAACAAAGTTAAACATAGGCAAAGTTAAACAGAGTTAAACAGAGGCAAACAGAGTTAAACAGAGGCAAACAGAGTTCAACAGAGTTAAACAGAGGCATACAGAGTTAAACAGAGTTCAACACAGGCAAAGAGAGTGAAAGAGCGTTAAACAGAGGGAAACAGATTTAAATAGAGTTAAACAGATGCAAGCAGAGTTAAACAGAATAAAACCGAAGCAAACAGAGTTAAACAGAGTTGAACAGAGGCAAACAGAGTTCAACAGAGTTAAACAGAGGCATACAGAGTTAAACAGAGTTGGGCAGAGGGAAACAGAGTTAAACAGAGTTAAACAGAGGCATAAGGATTTCAGCAGAGTTAAACAGAGGCATACAGAGTTAAACAGAGTTAAGCAGAGGGAAACAGAGTTAAACAGAGGCAAACAGATGTAAACTGAGTTAAACAGAGTTAAACAGAGGCACACAGGGTTAAACAGAGTTGAGCAGAGGGAAACAGAGTTAAACAGAGTTAAACAGAGGCATAAGGAGTTCAGCCGAGTTAAACAGACGCATACAGAGTAAAACAGAGTTAAGCAGAGGGAAACAGAGTTAAACAGAGTTAAACAGAGGCAAACAGAGGTAAAGTGAGTGAAACAGAGTTAAACAGAGGCACACAGAGTTAAACAGAGTTGGACAGAGGCAAACAGCTTTAAACAGCGTTAAACAGAGGCAAACAGAGTGAAGCAGAGGCAAACAGAGTTAAACAGAGTTAAACAGAGGCAAACAGAGTTAAGCAGAGGCAAACAGACTTAAACGAGTTAAACAGAGGCATACAGAGTTAAACAGATTTAAACAGAGGCAAACAGTTAAACAGCGTTAAACAGAGGCAAACAGATTTAAATAGAGTTAAACAGATGCAATCAGAGTTAAACAGAGGCAAACAGTGTTACATAGATTGAAACAGAGGCAAACAGAGTTCAACAGAGATAAACAGAGTTCAACAGACTTAAACAGAGTTAGACAGATGCAAACAAAGGGAAACAGAGTGAAAAAGAGTGAAACAGAGGCATACAGATTTAAACAGAGTTGAACAGAGGCAAACAGAGTAGAGCAGAGTTAAAAAGAGTTAAACAGAGTTGAACAGAGGCATACAGAGTTAAATAGATTGAAACAGAGGCAAACAGAGCTGAACAGATATAAACAGAGCAGAACAGAGTTAATCAGAGTTAAACAGAGGGAAACAGAGTTAAACAGAGTTAAACCAAGGCACACAGAGTTAAACAGAGTTGAACAGAGGCAAGCAGAGTTAAACAGAGTTAAACAGAGGCAAACAGAGTTAAGCAGAGGCAAATAGACTTAAACGTGTTAAACAGAGGCATACAGAGTTCAACAGATTTAAACAGAGGCAAACAGAGTTAAACAGCGTTCGACAGAGGCAAACAGCGTTAAATAGAGTTAAACAGAGGCAATCAGAGTTAAACAGAATTAAACAGAGGCAGACAGAGTTAAATAGATTGAAACAGAGGCATACAGAGTTCAACAGAGATAAACAGATTTCAACAGAGTTAAACAGGGCTCAACAGAGGCAAACAGAGTGAAACAGAGTTAAACAGAGGCAACCAGAGTTAAGCAGAGTTAATCAGAGGTAAACAGAGTGAAACAGATTTAAACAGACGCAAACAGAGTTAAAGAGAGTTGATCAGCCGCAAAAAGAGTTAAACAGAGGCAAACAGAGTTAAACAGATTTAAACAGAGTTAAACAGAGTTAAACAGAGGCGAACAGAGTTAAACAGAGTTACACATAGGCAAACAGAATTCAAAATAGTTAAATAGAGTTAATCAGAGGCAAACAGAAGGAAACTGAGTTAAACAAAGTTAAACATAGGCAAAGTTAAACAGAGTTAAACAGAGGCAAACAGAGTTAAACAGAGGCAAACAGAGTTCAACAGAGTTAAACAGAGGCATACAGAGTTAAACAGAGTTCAACACAGGCAAAGAGAGTGAAAGAGCGTTAAACAGAGGGAAACAGATTTAAATAGAGTTAAACAGATGCAAACAGTGTTAAACAGAATAAAACCGAAGCAAACAGAGTTAAACAGAGTTGAACAGAGGCAAACAGAGTTCAACAGAGTTAAACAGAGGCATACAGAGTTAAACAGAGTTGCGCAGAGGGAAACAGAGTTAAACAGAGGCATAAGGATTTCAGCAGATTTAAACAGAGGCATACAGAGTTAAACAGAGTTAAGCAGAGGGAAACAGAGTTAAACAGAGGCAAACAGAGGTAAACTGAGTGAAACAGAGTTAAACAGAGGCACACAGGGTTAAACAGAGTTGAGCAGAGGGAAACAGAGTTAAACAGAGTTAAACAGAGGCATATGGAGTTCAGCCGAGTTAAACAGACGCATACAGAGTAAAACAGAGTTAAGCAGAGGGAAACAGAGTTAAACAGAGTTAAACAGAGGCAAACAGATGTAAAGTGAGTGAAACAGAGTTAAACAGAGGCACACAGAGTTAAACAGAGTTGGACAGAGGCAAACAGCTTTAAACAGCGTTAAACAGAGGCAAACAGAGTTAAGCAGAGGCAAACAGAGTTAAACAGAGTTAAACAGAGGCAAACAGAGTTAAGCAGAGGCAAACAGACTTAAACGAGTTAAACAGAGGCATACAGAGTTAAACAGATTTAAACAGAGGCAAACAGTTAAACAGCGTTAAACAGAGGCAAACAGATTTAAATAGAGTTAAACAGATGCAATCAGAGTTAAACAGAGGCAAACAGAGTTAAACAGATTTAAATAGAGTTAAACAGAGTTAAACAGAGGCGAACAGAGTTAAACAGAGTTAAACATAGGCAAACAGAATTCAAAATAGTTAAATAGAGTTAATCAGAGGCAAACAGAAGGAAACTGAGTTAAACAGAGTTAAACAGAGGCAAAGTTAAACAGAGTTAAACAGAGGCAAACAGAGTTCAACAGAGTTAAACAGAGGCATACAGAGTTAAACAGAGTTCAACAGACTTAAACGGAGTTAGACAGATGCAAACAGAGGGAAACAGAGTTAAACAGAGTTAAAGAGAGTTGAACAGAGACAAACAGAGTTAAACAGAGGCAAACAGAGTTAAACAGATTTAAACAGAGTTAAACAGAGTTAAACAGAGGCGAACAGAGTTCAAAAGATTTAAACAGAGGCAAACAGTGTTAAACAGCGTTAGACAGAGGCAAACAGCGTTAAATAGAGTTAAACAGAGGCAATCAGAGTTAAACAGAATTAAACAGAGGCAGACAGAGTTAAATAGATTGAAACAGATGCAAACAGAGTTCAACAGATATAAACATGTTCAACAGATTTAAACAGAGTTGAACAGAGGCAAACAGAGGGAAACAGAGTGAAACAGAGTTAAAGAGAGGCAACCAGAGTTAAGCAGAGTTAATCAGAGGTAAACAGAGTGAAACAGATTTAAACAGACGCAAACAGAGTTAAAGAGAGTTGAACAGATGCACAAAGAGATGGACAGAGGCAAACAGAGTTAAACAGATTTAAACAGAGTTTAACAGAGTTAAACAGAGGTGAACAGAGTTAAACAGAGTTAAACATAGGCAAACAGAATTCAATATAGTTAAATAGAGTTATTCAGAGGCAAACAGAAGGAAACTGAGTTAAACAGAGTTAAACAGAGGCAAAGTTAAACAGAGTTAAACAGAGGCAAACAGAGTTCAACAGAGTTAAACAGAGGCATACAGAGTTAAACAGAGTTCAACAGACTTAAACAGAGTTAGACAGATGCAAACAGAGGGAAACAGAGTTAAACAGAGTTGAACAGAGTTGAACAGAGGCAAACAGCTTTAAACAGGGTTTAACAGAGGCAAACAGAGTTAAGCAGAGGCAAACAGAGTTAAACGAGTTAAACAGAGGCATACAGAGTTAACCAGATGCAGAGTTAAACAGCGTTAGACAGAGGCAAACAGCGTTAAATAGAGTTAAACAGAGGCAATCAGAGTTAAACAGAATTAAACAGAGGCAGACAGAGTTAAATGGATTGAAACAGAGGCAAACAGAGTTCAACAGAGATAAACAGAGTTCAACAGAGTTAACCAGAGTTAAACAGATGCAAACAGAGGGAAACAGAGTGAAACGGAGTTAAAGAGAGGCAACCAGAGTTAAGCAGAGTTAATCAGAGGTAAACAGAGTGAAACAGATTTAAACAGACGCAAACAGAGTTAAAGAGAGTTGAACAGAGACAAACAGAGTTAAACAGAGGCAAACAGAGTTAAACAGATTTAAACAGAGTTAAACAGAGTTAAACAGAGGCGAACAGAGTTCAAAGGATTTAAACAGAGGCAAACAGAGTTAAACAGCGTTAGACAGAGGCAAACAGCATTAAATAGAGTTAAACAGAGGCAATCAGAGTTAAACAGAATTAAACAGAGGCAGACAGAGTTAAACAGAGTTCAACAGACTTAAACGGAGTTAGACAGATGCAAACAGAGGGAAACAGAGTTAAACAGAGTTAAAGAGAGTTGAACAGAGACAAACAGAGTTAAACAGAGGCAAACAGAGTTAAACAGATTTAAACAGAGTTAAACAGAGTTAAACAGAGGCGAACAGAGTTCAAAAGATTTAAACAGAGGCAAACAGTGTTAAACAGCGTTAGACAGAGGCAAACAGCGTTAAATAGAGTTAAACAGAGGCAATCAGAGTTAAACAGAATTAAACAGAGGCAGACAGAGTTAAATAGATTGAAACAGATGCAAACAGAGTTCAACAGATATAAACATGTTCAACAGATTTAAACAGAGTTGAACAGAGGCAAACAGAGGGAAACAGAGTGAAACAGAGTTAAAGAGAGGCAACCAGAGTTAAGCAGAGTTAATCAGAGGTAAACAGAGTGAAACAGATTTAAACAGACGCAAACAGAGTTAAAGAGAGTTGACCAGATGCACAAAGAGTTAAACAGAGGCAAACAGAGTTAAACAGATTTAAACAGAGTTTAACAGAGTTAAACAGAGGTGAACAGAGTTAAACAGAGTTAAACATAGGCAAACAGAATTCAATATAGTTAAATAGAGTTATTCAGAGGCAAACAGAAGGAAACTGAGTTAAACAGAGTTAAACAGAGGCAAAGTTAAACAGAGTTAAACAGAGGCAAACAGAGTTCAACAGAGTTAAACAGAGGCATACAGAGTTAAACAGAGTTCAACAGACTTAAACAGAGTTAGACAGATGCAAACAGAGGGAAACAGAGTTAAACAGAGTTAAACAGAGTTGAACAGAGGCAAACAGCTTTAAACAGGGTTTAACAGAGGCAAACAGAGTTAAGCAGAGGCAAACAGAGTTAAACGAGTTAAACAGAGGCATACAGAGTTAACCAGATGCAGAGTTAAACAGCGTTAGACAGAGGCAAACAGCGTTAAATAGAGTTAAACAGAGGCAATCAGAGTTAAACAGAATTAAACAGAGGCAGACAGAGTTAAATGGATTGAAACAGAGGCAAACAGAGTTCAACAGAGATAAACAGAGTTCAACAGAGTTAACCAGAGTTAAACAGAGGCAAACAGAGGGAAACAGAGTGAAACAGAGTTAAAGAGAGGCAACCAGAGTTAAGCAGAGTTAATCAGAGGTAAACAGAGTGAAACAGATTTAAACAGACGCAAACAGAGTTAAAGAGAGTTGAACAGAGACAAACAGAGTTAAACAGAGGCAAACAGAGTTAAACAGATTTAAACAGAGTTAAACAGAGTTAAACAGAGGCGAACAGAGTTCAAAGGATTTAAACAGAGGCAAACAGAGTTAAACAGCGTTAGACAGAGGCAAACAGCATTAAATAGAGTTAAACAGAGGCAATCAGAGTTAAACAGAATTAAACAGAGGCAGACAGAGTTAAATAGATTGAAACAGATGCAAACAGAGTTCAACAGATATAAACAGAGTTCAACAGATTTAAACAGAGTTAATCAGAGGCAAACAGAGGGAAACAGAGTGAAACAGAGTTAAAGAGAGGCAACCAGAGTTAAGCAGAGTTAATCAGAGGTAAACAGAGTGAAACAGATTTAAACAGACGCAAACAGAGTTAAAGAGAGTGGAACAGATGCAAAAAGAGTTAAACAGAGGCAAACAGAGTTAAACAGATTTAAACAGAGTTAAACAGAGTTAAACAGAGGCGAACAGAGTTAAACAGAGTTAAACATAGGCAAACAGAATTCAAAATAGTTAAATAGAGTTAATCAGAGGCAAACAGAAGGAAACTGAGTTAAACAGAGTTAAACAGAGGCAAAGTTAAACAGAGTTAAACAGAGGCAAACAGAGTTCAACAGAGTTAAACAGAGGCATACAGAGTTAAACAGAGTTCAACACAGGCAAAGAGAGTGAAAGAGCGTTAAACAGAGGGAAACAGATTTAAATTGAGTTAAACAGATGCAAAAAGAGTTAAACAGAATAAAACTGAAGCAAACAGAGTTAAACAGAGTTGAACAGAGGCAAACAGAGTTCAACAGAGTTAAACAGAGGCATACAGATTTAAACAGAGTTGGGCAGAGGGAAACAGAGTTAAACAGAGTTAAACAGAGGCATAAGGATTTCAGCAGAGTTAAACAGAGGCATACAGATTTAAACAGAGTTAAGCAGAGGGAAACAGAGTTAAACAGAGGCAAACAGAGGTAAACTGAGTGAAACAGAGTTAAACAGAGGCACACAGAGTTAAACAGAGTTGAGCAGAGGGAAACAGAGTTAAACAGAGTTAAACAGAGGCATAAGGAGTTCAGCCGAGTTAAACAGAGGCATACACAGGTAAAGTGAGTGATACAGAGTTAAACAGAGGCACACAGAGTTAAACAGAGTTGGACAGAGGCAAACAGCTTTAAACAGCGTTAAACAGAGGCAAACAGAGTTGAGCAGAGGCAAACAGAGTTAAACAGAGGCAAACAGAGGTAAAGTGAGTGAAACAGAGTTAAACAGAGGCACACAGAGTTAAACAGAGTTGGACAGAGGCAAACAGCTTTAAACAGCGTTAAACAGAGGCAAACAGAGTTGAGCAGAGGCAAACAGAGTTAAACAGAGTTAAACAGAGGCAAACAGAGTTAAGCAGAGGCAAACAGACTTAAACGAGTTAAACAGAGGCATACAGAGTTAAATAGATTTAAACAGAGGCAAACAGTTAAACAGCGTTAAACAGAGGCAAACAGATTTAAATAGAGTTAAACAGATGCAATCAGAGTTAAACAGAGGCAAACAGAGTTACATATATTGAAACAGAGGCAAACAGAGTTCAACAGAGATAAACAGAGTTCAACAGACTTAAACAGAGTTAGACAGATGCAAACAGAGGGAAACAGAGTGAAACAGAGTTAAACAGAGGCAACCAGAGTTAAGCAGAGTTAATCAGAGGTAAACAGAGTGAAACAGTTTTAAACAGACGCAAACAGAGTTAAAGAGAGTTGAACAGATGCACAAAGAGTTAAACAGAGGCAAACAGAGTTAAACAGATTTAAACAGAGTTTAACAGAGTTAAACAGAGGTGAACAGAGTTAAACAGAGTTAAACATAGGCAAACAGAATTCAATATAGTTAAATAGAGTTATTCAGAGGCAAACAGAAGGAAACTGAGTTAAACAGAGTTAAACAGAGGCAAAGTTAAACAGAGTTAAACAGAGGCAAACAGAGTTCAACAGAGTTAAACAGAGGCATACAGAGTTAAACAGAGTTCAACAGACTTAAACAGAGTTAGACAGATGCAAACAGAGGGAAACAGAGTTAAACAGAGTTAAACAGAGTTGAACAGAGGCAAACAGCTTTAAACAGGGTTTAACAGAGGCAAACAGAGTTAAGCAGAGGCAAACAGAGTTAAACGAGTTAAACAGAGGCATACAGAGTTAACCAGATGCAGAGTTAAACAGCGTTAGACAGAGGCAAACAGCGTTAAATAGTGTTAAACAGAGGCAATCAGAGTTAAACAGAATTAAACAGAGGCAGACAGAGTTAAATGGATTGAAACAGAGGCAAACAGAGTTCAACAGAGATAAACAGAGTTCAACAGAGTTAACCAGAGTTAAACAGAGGCAAACAGAGGGAAACAGAGTGAAACAGAGTTAAAGAGAGGCAACCAGAGTTAAGCAGAGTTAATCAGAGGTAAACAGAGTGAAACAGATTTAAACAGACGCAAACAGAGTTAAAGAGAGTTGAACAGAGACAAACAGAGTTAAACAGAGGCAAACAGAGTTAAACAGATTTAAACAGAGTTAAACAGAGTTAAACAGAGGCGAACAGAGTTCAAAGGATTTAAACAGAGGCAAACAGAGTTAAACAGCGTTAGACAGAGGCAAACAGCATTAAATAGAGTTAAACAGAGGCAATCAGAGTTAAACAGAATTAAACAGAGGCAGACAGAGTTAAATAGATTGAAACAGATGCAAACAGAGTTCAACAGATATAAACAGAGTTCAACAGATTTAAACAGAGTTAATCAGAGGCAAACAGAGGGAAACAGAGTGAAACAGAGTTAAAGAGAGGCAACCAGAGTTAAGCAGAGTTAATCAGAGGTAAACAGAGTGAAACAGATTTAAACAGACGCAAACAGAGTTAAAGAGAGTGGAACAGATGCAAAAAGAGTTAAACAGAGGCAAACAGAGTTAAACAGATTTAAACAGAGTTAAACAGAGTTAAACAGAGGCGAACAGAGTTAAACAGAGTTAAACATAGGCAAACAGAATTCAAAATAGTTAAATAGAGTTAATCAGAGGCAAACAGAAGGAAACTGAGTTAAACAGAGTTAAACAGAGGCAAAGTTAAACAGAGTTAAACAGAGGCAAACAGAGTTCAACAGAGTTAAACAGAGGCATACAGAGTTAAACAGAGTTCAACACAGGCAAAGAGAGTGAAAGAGCGTTAAACAGAGGGAAACAGATTTAAATTGAGTTAAACAGATGCAAAAAGAGTTAAACAGAATAAAACTGAAGCAAACAGAGTTAAACAGAGTTGAACAGAGGCAAACAGAGTTCAACAGAGTTAAACAGAGGCATACAGATTTAAACAGAGTTGGGCAGAGGGAAACAGAGTTAAACAGAGTTAAACAGAGGCATAAGGATTTCAGCAGAGTTAAACAGAGGCATACAGATTTAAACAGAGTTAAGCAGAGGGAAACAGAGTTAAACAGAGGCAAACAGAGGTAAACTGAGTGAAACAGAGTTAAACAGAGGCACACAGAGTTAAACAGAGTTGAGCAGAGGGAAACAGAGTTAAACAGAGTTAAACAGAGGCATAAGGAGTTCAGCCGAGTTAAACAGAAGCATACACAGGTAAAGTGAGTGATACAGAGTTAAACAGAGGCACACAGAGTTAAACAGAGTTGGACAGAGGCAAACAGCATTAAACAGCGTTAAACAGAGGCACACAGAGTTAAACAGAGTTGGACAGAGGCAAACAGCTTTAAACAGCGTTAAACAGAGGCAAACAGAGTTGAGCAGAGGCAAACAGAGTTAAACAGAGTTAAACAGAGGCAAACAGAGTTAAGCAGAGGCAAACAGACTTAAACGAGTTAAACAGAGGCATACAGAGTTAAATAGATTTAAACAGAGGCAAACAGTTAAACAGCGTTAAACAGAGGCAAACAGATTTAAATAGAGTTAAACAGATGCAATCAGAGTTAAACAGAGGCAAACAGAGTTACATATATTGAAACAGAGGCAAACAGAGTTCAACAGAGATAAACAGAGTTCAACAGACTTAAACAGAGTTAGACAGATGCAAACAGAGGGAAACAGAGTGAAACAGAGTTAAACAGAGGCAACCAGAGTTAAGCAGAGTTAATCAGAGGTAAACAGAGTGAAACAGTTTTAAACAGACGCAAACAGAGTTAAAGAGAGTTGAACAGATGCACAAAGAGTTAAACAGAGGCAAACAGAGTTAAACAGATTTAAACAGAGTTTAACAGAGTTAAACAGAGGTGAACAGAGTTAAACAGAGTTAAACATAGGCAAACAGAATTCAATATAGTTAAATAGAGTTATTCAGAGGCAAACAGAAGGAAACTGAGTTAAACAGAGTTAAACAGAGGCAAAGTTAAACAGAGTTAAACAGAGGCAAACAGAGTTCAACAGAGTTAAACAGAGGCATACAGAGTTAAACAGAGTTCAACAGACTTAAACAGAGTTAGACAGATGCAAACAGAGGGAAACAGAGTTAAACAGAGTTAAACAGAGTTGAACAGAGGCAAACAGCTTTAAACAGGGTTTAACAGAGGCAAACAGAGTTAAGCAGAGGCAAACAGAGTTAAACGAGTTAAACAGAGGCATACAGAGTTAACCAGATGCAGAGTTAAACAGCGTTAGACAGAGGCAAACAGCGTTAAATAGTGTTAAACAGAGGCAATCAGAGTTAAACAGAATTAAACAGAGGCAGACAGAGTTAAATGGATTGAAACAGAGGCAAACAGAGTTCAACAGAGATAAACAGAGTTCAACAGAGTTAACCAGAGTTAAACAGAGGCAAACAGAGGGAAACAGAGTGAAACAGAGTTAAAGAGAGGCAACCAGAGTTAAGCAGAGTTAATCAGAGGTAAACAGAGTGAAACAGATTTAAACAGACGCAAACAGAGTTAAAGAGAGTTGAACAGAGACAAACAGAGTTAAACAGAGGCAAACAGAGTTAAACAGATTTAAACAGAGTTAAACAGAGTTAAACAGAGGCGAACAGAGTTCAAAGGATTTAAACAGAGGCAAACAGAGTTAAACAGCGTTAGACAGAGGCAAACAGCATTAAATAGAGTTAAACAGAGGCAATCAGAGTTAAACAGAATTAAACAGAGGCAGACAGAGTTAAATAGATTGAAACAGATGCAAACAGAGTTCAACAGATATAAACAGAGTTCAACAGATTTAAACAGAGTTAATCAGAGGCAAACAGAGGGAAACAGAGTGAAACAGAGTTAAAGAGAGGCAACCAGAGTTAAGCAGAGTTAATCAGAGGTAAACAGAGTGAAACAGATTTAAACAGACGCAAACAGAGTTAAAGAGAGTGGAACAGATGCAAAAAGAGTTAAACAGAGGCAAACAGAGTTAAACAGATTTAAACAGAGTTAAACAGAGTTAAACAGAGGCGAACAGAGTTAAACAGAGTTAAACATAGGCAAACAGAATTCAAAATAGTTAAATAGAGTTAATCAGAGGCAAACAGAAGGAAACTGAGTTAAACAGAGTTAAACAGAGGCAAAGTTAAACAGAGTTAAACAGAGGCAAACAGAGTTCAACAGAGTTAAACAGAGGCATACAGAGTTAAACAGAGTTCAACACAGGCAAAGAGAGTGAAAGAGCGTTAAACAGAGGGAAACAGATTTAAATTGAGTTAAACAGATGCAAAAAGAGTTAAACAGAATAAAACTGAAGCAAACAGAGTTAAACAGAGTTGAACAGAGGCAAACAGAGTTCAACAGAGTTAAACAGAGGCATACAGATTTAAACAGAGTTGGGCAGAGGGAAACAGAGTTAAACAGAGTTAAACAGAGGCATAAGGATTTCAGCAGAGTTAAACAGAGGCATACAGATTTAAACAGAGTTAAGCAGAGGGAAACAGAGTTAAACAGAGGCAAACAGAGGTAAACTGAGTGAAACAGAGTTAAACAGAGGCACACAGAGTTAAACAGAGTTGAGCAGAGGGAAACAGAGTTAAACAGAGTTAAACAGAGGCATAAGGAGTTCAGCCGAGTTAAACAGAAGCATACACAGGTAAAGTGAGTGATACAGAGTTAAACAGAGGCACACAGAGTTAAACAGAGTTGGACAGAGGCAAACAGCATTAAACAGCGTTAAACAGAGGCAAACAGAGTGAAGCAGAGGCAAACAGAGTTAAACAGAGGCAAACAGAGTTAAGCAGAGGCAAACAGACTGAAACGAGTTAAACAGAGGCATACAGAGTTAAACAGATTTAAACAGAGGCAAACAGTTAAACAGCGTTAAACAGAGGCAAACAGATTTAAATAGAGTTAAACAGATGCAATCAGAGTTAAACAGAGGCAAACAGAGTTACATATATTGAAACAGAGGCAAACAGAGTTCAACAGAGATAAACAGAGTTCAACAGACTTAAACAGAGTTAGACAGATGCAAACAGAGGGAAACAGAGTGAAAAAGAGTGAAACAGAGGCATACAGATTTAAACAGAGTTGAACAGAGGCAAACAGAGTAGAGCAGAGTTAAAAAGAGTTAAACAGAGTTGAACAGAGGCATACAGAGTTAAATAGATTGAAACAGAGGCAAACAGAGCTGAACAGATATAAACAGAGCACAACAGAGTTAATCAGAGTTAAACAGAGGGATACGGAGTTAAACAGAGTTAAACCAAGGCACACAGAGTTAAACAGAGTTGAACAGAGGCAAACAGAGTTAAACAGCGTTAGACAGAGGCAAACAGCATTAAATAGAGTTAAACAGAGGCAATCAGAGTTAAACAGAATTAAACAGAGGCAGACAGAGTTAAATAGATTGAAACAGATGCAAACAGAGTTCAACAGATATAAACAGAGTTCAACAGATTTAAACAGAGTTAATCAGAGGCAAACAGAGGGAAACAGAGTGAAACAGAGTTAAAGAGAGGCAACCAGAGTTAAGCAGAGTTAATCAGAGGTAAACAGAGTGAAACAGATTTAAACAGACGCAAACAGAGTTAAAGAGAGTGGAACAGATGCAAAAAGAGTTAAACAGAGGCAAACAGAGTTAAACAGATTTAAACAGAGTTAAACAGAGTTAAACAGAGGCGAACAGAGTTAAACAGAGTGAAACATAGGCAAACAGAATTCAAAATAGTTAAATAGAGTTAATCAGAGGCAAACAGAAGGAAACTGAGTTAAACAGAGTTAAACAGAGGCAAAGTTAAACAGAGTTAAACAGAGGCAAACAGAGTTCAACAGAGTTAAACAGAGGCATACAGAGTTAAACAGAGTTCAACACAGGCAAAGAGAGTGAAAGAGCGTTAAACAGAGGGAAACAGATTTAAATTGAGTTAAACAGATGCAAAAAGAGTTAAACAGAATAAAACTGAAGCAAACAGAGTTAAACAGAGTTGAACAGAGGCAAACAGAGTTCAACAGAGTTAAACAGAGGCATACAGATTTAAACAGAGTTGGGCAGAGGGAAACAGAGTTAAACAGAGTTAAACAGAGGCATAAGGATTTCAGCAGAGTTAAACAGAGGCATACAGATTTAAACAGAGTTAAGCAGAGGGAAACAGAGTTAAACAGAGGCAAACAGAGGTAAACTGAGTGAAACAGAGTTAAACAGAGGCACACAGAGTTAAACAGAGTTGAGCAGAGGGAAACAGAGTTAAACAGAGTTAAACAGAGGCATAAGGAGTTCAGCCGAGTTAAACAGAGGCATACACAGGTAAAGTGAGTGATACAGAGTTAAACAGAGGCACACAGAGTTAAACAGAGTTGGACAGAGGCAAACAGCTTTAAACAGCGTTAAACAGAGGCAAACAGAGTTAAGCAGAGGCAAACAGAGTTAAACAGAGTTAAACAGAGGCAAACAGAGTTAAGCAGAGGCAAACAGACTTAAACGAGTTAAACAGAGGCATACAGAGTTAAACAGATTTAAACAGAGGCAAACAGTTAAACAGCGTTAAACAGAGGCAAACAGATTTAAATAGAGTTAAACAGATGCAATCAGAGTTAAACAGAGGCAAACAGAGTTAAACAGATTTAAATAGAGTTAAACAGAGTTAAACAGAGGCGAACAGAGTTAAACAGAGTTAAACATAGGCAAACAGAATTCAAAATAGTTAAATAGAGTTAATCAGAGGCAAACAGAAGGAAACTGAGTTAAACAGAGTTAAACAGAGGCAAAGTTAAACAGAGTTAAACAGAGGCAAACAGAGTTCAACAGAGTTAAACAGAGGCATACAGAGTTAAACAGAGTTCAACAGACTTAAACGGAGTTAGACAGATGCAAACAGAGGGAAACAGAGTTAAACAGAGTTAAAGAGAGTTGAACAGAGACAAACAGAGTTAAACAGAGGCAAACAGAGTTAAACAGATTTAAACAGAGTTAAACAGAGTTAAACAGAGGCGAACAGAGTTCAAAAGATTTAAACAGGGGCAAACAGTGTTAAACAGCGTTAGACAGAGGCAAACAGCGTTAAATAGAGTTAAACAGAGGCAATCAGAGTTAAACAGAATTAAACAGAGGCAGACAGAGTTAAATAGATTGAAACAGATGCAAACAGAGTTCAACAGATATAAACATGTTCAACAGATTTAAACAGAGTTGAACAGAGGCAAACAGAGGGAAACAGAGTGAAACAGAGTTAAAGAGAGGCAACCAGAGTTAAGCAGAGTTAATCAGAGGTAAACAGAGTGAAACAGATTTAAACAGACGCAAACAGAGTTAAAGAGAGTTGAACAGATGCACAAAGAGTTAAACAGAGGCAAACAGAGTTAAACAGATTTAAACAGAGTTTAACAGAGTTAAACAGAGGTGAACAGAGTTAAACAGAGTTAAACATAGGCAAACAGAATTCAATATAGTTAAATAGAGTTATTCAGAGGCAAACAGAAGGAAACTGAGTTAAACAGAGTTAAACAGAGGCAAAGTTAAACAGAGTTAAACAGAGGCAAACAGAGTTCAACAGAGTTAAACAGAGGCATACAGAGTTAAACAGAGTTCAACAGACTTAAACAGAGTTAGACAGATGCAAACAGAGGGAAACAGAGTTAAACAGAGTTAAACAGAGTTGAACAGAGGCAAACAGCTTTAAACAGGGTTTAACAGAGGCAAACAGAGTTAAGCAGAGGCAAACAGAGTTAAACGAGTTAAACAGAGGCATACAGAGTTAACCAGATGCAGAGTTAAACAGCGTTAGACAGAGGCAAACAGCGTTACATAGAGTTAAACAGAGGCAATCAGAGTTAAACAGAATTAAACAGAGGCAGACAGAGTTAAATGGATTGAAACAGAGGCAAACAGAGTTCAACAGAGATAAACAGAGTTCAACAGAGTTAACCAGAGTTAAACAGAGGCAAACAGAGGGAAACAGAGTGAAACAGAGTTAAAGAGAGGCAACCAGAGTTAAGCAGAGTTAATCAGAGGTAAACAGAGTGAAACAGATTTAAACAGACGCAAACAGAGTTAAAGAGAGTTGAACAGAGACAAACAGAGTTAAACAGAGGCAAACAGAGTTAAACAGATTTAAACAGAGTTAAACAGAGTTAAACAGAGGCGAACAGAGTTCAAAGGATTTAAACAGAGGCAAACAGAGTTAAACAGCGTTAGACAGAGGCAAACAGCATTAAATAGAGTTAAACAGAGGCAATCAGAGTTAAACAGAATTAAACAGAGGCAGACAGAGTTAAATAGATTGAAACAGATGCAAACAGAGTTCAACAGATATAAACAGAGTTCAACAGATTTAAACAGAGTTAATCAGAGGCAAACAGAGGGAAACAGAGTGAAACAGAGTTAAAGAGAGGCAACCAGAGTTAAGCAGAGTTAATCAGAGGTAAACAGAGTGAAACAGATTTAAACAGACGCAAACAGAGTTAAAGAGAGTGGAACAGATACAAAAAGAGTTAAACAGAGGCAAACAGAGTTAAACAGATTTAAACAGAGTTAAACAGAGTTAAACAGAGGCGAACAGAGTTAAACAGAGTTAAACATAGGCAAACAGAATTCAAAATAGTTAAATAGAGTTAATCAGAGGCAAACAGAAGGAAACTGAGTTAAACAGAGTTAAACAGAGGCAAAGTTAAACAGAGTTAAACAGAGGCAAACAGAGTTCAACAGAGTTAAACAGAGGCATACAGAGTTAAACAGAGTTCAACACAGGCAAAGAGAGTGAAAGAGCGTTAAACAGAGGGAAACAGATTTAAATTGAGTTAAACAGATGCAAAAAGAGTTAAACAGAATAAAACTGAAGCAAACAGAGTTAAACAGAGTTGAACAGAGGCAAACAGAGTTCAACAGAGTTAAACAGAGGCATACAGATTTAAACAGAGTTGGGCAGAGGGAAACAGAGTTAAACAGAGTTAAACAGAGGCATAAGGATTTCAGCAGAGTTAAACAGAGGCATACAGATTTAAACAGAGTTAAGCAGAGGGAAACAGAGTTAAACAGAGGCAAACAGAGGTAAACTGAGTGAAACAGAGTTAAACAGAGGCACACAGAGTTAAACAGAGTTGGACAGAGGCAAACAGCTTTAAACAGCGTTAAAGAGAGGCAAACAGAGTTGAGCAGAGGCAAACAGAGTTAAACAGAGGCAAACAGAGGTAAAGTGAGTGAAACAGAGTTAAACAGACTTAAACGAGTTAAACAGAGGCATACAGAGTTAAACAGAGGCAAACAGTTAAACAGCGTTAAACAGAGGCAAACAGATTTAAACAGAGTTAAACAGATGCAATCAGAGTTAAACAGAGGCAAACAGAGTTACATATATTGAAACAGAGGCAAACAGAGTTCAACAGAGATAAACAGAGTTCAACAGACTTAAACAGAGTTAGACAGATGCAAACAGAGGGAAACAGAGTGAAACAGAGTTAAACAGAGGCAACCAGAGTTAAGCAGAGTTAATCAGAGGTAAACAGAGTGAAACAGATTTAAACAGACGCAAACAGAGTTAAAGAGAGTTGAACAGATGCACAAAGAGTTAAACAGAGGCAAACAGAGTTAAACAGATTTAAACAGAGTTTAACAGAGTTAAACAGAGGTGAACAGAGTTAAACAGAGTTAAACATAGGCAAACAGAATTCAATATAGTTAAATAGAGTTATTCAGAGGCAAACAGAAGGAAACTGAGTTAAACAGAGTTAAACAGAGGCAAAGTTAAACAGAGTTAAACAGAGGCAAACAGAGTTCAACAGAGTTAAACAGAGGCATACAGAGTTAAACAGAGTTCAACAGACTTAAACAGAGTTAGACAGATGCAAACAGAGGGAAACAGAGTTAAACAGAGTTAAACAGAGTTGAACAGAGGCAAACAGCTTTAAACAGGGTTTAACAGAGGCAAACAGAGTTAAGCAGAGGCAAACAGAGTTAAACGAGTTAAACAGAGGCATACAGAGTTAACCAAATGCAGAGTTAAACAGCGTTAGACAGAGGCAAACAGCGTTAAATAGTGTTAAACAGAGGCAATCAGAGTTAAACAGAATTAAACAGAGGCAGACAGAGTTAAATGGATTGAAACAGAGGCAAACAGAGTTCAACAGAGATAAACAGAGTTCAACAGAGTTAACCAGAGTTAAACAGAGGCAAACAGAGGGAAACAGAGTGAAACAGAGTTAAAGAGAGGCAACCAGAGTTAAGCAGAGTTAATCAGAGGTAAACAGAGTGAAACAGATTTAAACAGACGCAAACAGAGTTAAAGAGAGTTGAACAGAGACAAACAGAGTTAAACAGAGGCAAACAGAGTTAAACAGATTTAAACAGAGTTAAACAGAGTTAAACAGAGGCGAACAGAGTTCAAAGGATTTAAACAGAGGCAAACAGAGTTAAACAGCGTTAGACAGAGGCAAACAGCATTAAATAGAGTTAAACAGAGGCAATCAGAGTTAAACAGAATTAAACAGAGGCAGACAGAGTTAAATAGATTGAAACAGATGCAAACAGAGTTCAACAGATATAAACAGAGTTCAACAGATTTAAACAGAGTTAATCAGAGGCAAACAGAGGGAAACAGAGTGAAACAGAGTTAAAGAGAGGCAACCAGAGTTAAGCAGAGTTAATCAGAGGTAAACAGAGTGAAACAGATTTAAACAGACGCAAACAGAGTTAAAGAGAGTTGAACAGATGCACAAAGAGTTAGACAGAGGCAAACAGAGTTAAACAGATTTAAACAGAGTTTAACAGAGTTAAACAGAGGTGAACAGAGTTAAACAGAGTTAAACATAGGCAAACAGAATTCAATATAGTTAAATAGAGTTATTCAGAGGCAAACAGAAGGAAACTGAGTTAAACAGAGTTAAACAGAGGCAAAGTTAAACAGAGTTAAACAGAGGCAAACAGAGTTCAACAGAGTTAAACAGAGGCATACAGAGTTAAACAGAGTTCAACAGACTTAAACAGAGTTAGACAGATGCAAACAGAGGGAAACAGAGTTAAACAGAGTTGAACAGAGTTGAACAGAGGCAAACAGCTTTAAACAGGGTTTAACAGAGGCAAACAGAGTTAAGCAGAGGCAAACAGAGTTAAACGAGTTAAACAGAGGCATACAGAGTTAACCAGATGCAGAGTTAAACAGCGTTAGACAGAGGCAAACAGCGTTAAATAGAGTTAAACAGAGGCAATCAGAGTTAAACAGAATTAAACAGAGGCAGACAGAGTTAAATGGATTGAAACAGAGGCAAACAGAGTTCAACAGAGATAAACAGAGTTCAACAGAGTTAACCAGAGTTAAACAGATGCAAACAGAGGGAAACAGAGTGAAACAGAGTTAAAGAGAGGCAACCAGAGTTAAGCAGAGTTAATCAGAGGTAAACAGAGTGAAACAGATTTAAACAGACGCAAACAGAGTTAAAGAGAGTTGAACAGAGACAAACAGAGTTAAACAGAGGCAAACAGAGTTAAACAGATTTAAACAGAGTTAAACAGAGTTAAACAGAGGCGAACAGAGTTCAAAGGATTTAAACAGAGGCAAACAGAGTTAAACAGCGTTAGACAGAGGCAAACAGCGTTAAATAGAGTTAAACAGAGGCAATCAGAGTTAAACAGAATTAAACAGAGGCAGACAGAGTTAAATGGATTGAAACAGAGGCAAACAGAGTTCAACAGAGATAAACAGAGTTCAACAGAGTTAACCAGAGTTAAACAGATGCAAACAGAGGGAAACAGAGTGAAACAGAGTTAAAGAGAGGCAACCAGAGTTAAGCAGAGTTAATCAGAGGTAAACAGAGTGAAACAGATTTAAACAGACGCAAACAGAGTTAAAGAGAGTTGAACAGAGACAAACAGAGTTAAACAGAGGCAAACAGAGTTAAACAGATTTAAACAGAGTTAAACAGAGTTAAACAGAGGCGAACAGAGTTCAAAGGATTTAAACAGAGGCAAACAGAGTTAAACAGCGTTAGACAGAGGCAAACAGCATTAAATAGAGTTAAACAGAGGCAATCAGAGTTAAACAGAATTAAACAGAGGCAGACAGAGTTAAACAGAGTTCAACAGACTTAAACGGAGTTAGACAGATGCAAACAGAGGGAAACAGAGTTAAACAGAGTTAAAGAGAGTTGAACAGAGACAAACAGAGTTAAACAGAGGCAAACAGAGTTAAACAGATTTAAACAGAGTTAAACAGAGTTAAACAGAGGCGAACAGAGTTCAAAAGATTTAAACAGAGGCAAACAGTGTTAAACAGCGTTAGACAGAGGCAAACAGCGTTAAATAGAGTTAAACAGAGGCAATCAGAGTTAAACAGAATTAAACAGAGGCAGACAGAGTTAAATGGATTGAAACAGAGGCAAACAGAGTTCAACAGAGATAAACAGAGTTCAACAGAGTTAACCAGAGTTAAACAGAGGCAAACAGAGGTAAACTGAGTGAAACAGAGTTAAACAGAGGCACACAGAGTTAAACAGAGTTGAGCAGAGGGAAACAGAGTTAAACAGAGTTAAACAGAGGCATAAGGAGTTCAGCCGAGTTAAACAGAGGCATACACAGGTAAAGTGAGTGATACAGAGTTAAACAGAGGCACACAGAGTTAAACGGAGTTGGACAGAGGCAAACAGCTTTAAACAGCGTTAAAGAGAGGCAAACAGAGTTGAGCAGAGGCAAACAGAGTTAAACAGAGGCAAACAGAGGTAAAGTGAGTGAAACAGAGTTAAACAGAGGCAAACAGAGTTAAGCAGAGGCAAACAGACTGAAACGAGTTAAACAGAGGCATACAGAGTTAAACAGATTTAAACAGAGGCAAACAGTTAAACAGCGTTAAACAGAGGCAAACAGATTTAAATAGAGTTAAACAGATGCAATCAGAGTTAAACAGAGGCAAACAGAGTTACATATATTGAAACAGAGGCAAACAGAGTTCAACAGAGATAAACAGAGTTCAACAGACTTAAACAGAGTTAGACAGATGCAAACAGAGGGAAACAGAGTGAAAAAGAGTGAAACAGAGGCATACAGATTTAAACAGAGTTGAACAGAGGCAAACAGAGTAGAGCAGAGTTAAAAAGAGTTAAACAGAGTTGAACAGAGGCATACAGAGTTAAATAGATTGAAACAGAGGCAAACAGAGCTGAACAGATATAAACAGAGCACAACAGAGTTAATCAGAGTTAAACAGAGGGATACGGAGTTAAACAGAGTTAAACCAAGGCACACAGAGTTAAACAGAGTTGAACAGAGGCAAACAGAGTTAAACAGCGTTAGACAGAGGCAAACAGCATTAAATAGAGTTAAACAGAGGCAATCAGAGTTAAACAGAATTAAACAGAGGCAGACAGAGTTAAATAGATTGAAACAGATGCAAACAGAGTTCAACAGATATAAACAGAGTTCAACAGATTTAAACAGAGTTAATCAGAGGCAAACAGAGGGAAACAGAGTGAAACAGAGTTAAAGAGAGGCAACCAGAGTTAAGCAGAGTTAATCAGAGGTAAACAGAGTGAAACAGATTTAAACAGACGCAAACAGAGTTAAAGAGAGTGGAACAGATGCAAAAAGAGTTAAACAGAGGCAAACAGAGTTAAACAGATTTAAACAGAGTTAAACAGAGTTAAACAGAGGCGAACAGAGTTAAACAGAGTGAAACATAGGCAAACAGAATTCAAAATAGTTAAATAGAGTTAATCAGAGGCAAACAGAAGGAAACTGAGTTAAACAGAGTTAAACAGAGGCAAAGTTAAACAGAGTTAAACAGAGGCAAACAGAGTTCAACAGAGTTAAACAGAGGCATACAGAGTTAAACAGAGTTCAACACAGGCAAAGAGAGTGAAAGAGCGTTAAACAGAGGGAAACAGATTTAAATTGAGTTAAACAGATGCAAAAAGAGTTAAACAGAATAAAACTGAAGCAAACAGAGTTAAACAGAGTTGAACAGAGGCAAACAGAGTTCAACAGAGTTAAACAGAGGCATACAGATTTAAACAGAGTTGGGCAGAGGGAAACAGAGTTAAACAGAGTTAAACAGAGGCATAAGGATTTCAGCAGAGTTAAACAGAGGCATACAGATTTAAACAGAGTTAAGCAGAGGGAAACAGAGTTAAACAGAGGCAAACAGAGGTAAACTGAGTGAAACAGAGTTAAACAGAGGCACACAGAGTTAAACAGAGTTGAGCAGAGGGAAACAGAGTTAAACAGAGTTAAACAGAGGCATAAGGAGTTCAGCCGAGTTAAACAGAGGCATACACAGGTAAAGTGAGTGATACAGAGTTAAACAGAGGCACACAGAGTTAAACAGAGTTGGACAGAGGCAAACAGCTTTAAACAGCGTTAAACAGAGGCAAACAGAGTTAAGCAGAGGCAAACAGAGTTAAACAGAGTTAAACAGAGGCAAACAGAGTTAAGCAGAGGCAAACAGACTTAAACGAGTTAAACAGAGGCATACAGAGTTAAACAGATTTAAACAGAGGCAAACAGTTAAACAGCGTTAAACAGAGGCAAACAGATTTAAATAGAGTTAAACAGATGCAATCAGAGTTAAACAGAGGCAAACAGAGTTAAACAGATTTAAATAGAGTTAAACAGAGT
The DNA here is from genome assembly GCA_026770705.1 of Isurus oxyrinchus. Classification (NCBI taxonomy): domain Eukaryota; kingdom Metazoa; phylum Chordata; class Chondrichthyes; order Lamniformes; family Lamnidae; genus Isurus; species Isurus oxyrinchus. The sequence continues at coordinate 149,502 of JANJGN010000336.1, read as the reverse complement.
TAAACAGAGGCGAACAGAGTTAAACAGAGTTAAACATAGGCAAACAGAATTCAAAATAGTTAAATAGAGTTAATCAGAGGCAAACAGAAGGAAACTGAGTTAAACAGAGTTAAACAGAGGCAAAGTTAAACAGAGTTAAACAGAGGCAAACAGAGTTCAACAGAGTTAAACAGAGGCATACAGAGTTAAACAGAGTTCAACAGACTTAAACGGAGTTAGACAGATGCAAACAGAGGGAAACAGAGTTAAACAGAGTTAAAGAGAGTTGAACAGAGACAAACAGAGTTAAACAGAGGCAAACAGAGTTAAACAGATTTAAACAGAGTTAAACAGAGTTAAACAGAGGCGAACAGAGTTCAAAAGATTTAAACAGGGGCAAACAGTGTTAAACAGCGTTAGACAGAGGCAAACAGCGTTAAATAGAGTTAAACAGAGGCAATCAGAGTTAAACAGAATTAAACAGAGGCAGACAGAGTTAAATAGATTGAAACAGATGCAAACAGAGTTCAACAGATATAAACATGTTCAACAGATTTAAACAGAGTTGAACAGAGGCAAACAGAGGGAAACAGAGTGAAACAGAGTTAAAGAGAGGCAACCAGAGTTAAGCAGAGTTAATCAGAGGTAAACAGAGTGAAACAGATTTAAACAGACGCAAACAGAGTTAAAGAGAGTTGAACAGATGCACAAAGAGTTAAACAGAGGCAAACAGAGTTAAACAGATTTAAACAGAGTTTAACAGAGTTAAACAGAGGTGAACAGAGTTAAACAGAGTTAAACATAGGCAAACAGAATTCAATATAGTTAAATAGAGTTATTCAGAGGCAAACAGAAGGAAACTGAGTTAAACAGAGTTAAACAGAGGCAAAGTTAAACAGAGTTAAACAGAGGCAAACAGAGTTCAACAGAGTTAAACAGAGGCATACAGAGTTAAACAGAGTTCAACAGACTTAAACAGAGTTAGACAGATGCAAACAGAGGGAAACAGAGTTAAACAGAGTTAAACAGAGTTGAACAGAGGCAAACAGCTTTAAACAGGGTTTAACAGAGGCAAACAGAGTTAAGCAGAGGCAAACAGAGTTAAACGAGTTAAACAGAGGCATACAGAGTTAACCAGATGCAGAGTTAAACAGCGTTAGACAGAGGCAAACAGCGTTACATAGAGTTAAACAGCGGCAATCAGAGTTAAACAGAATTAAACAGAGGCAGACAGAGTTAAATGGATTGAAACAGAGGCAAACAGAGTTCAACAGAGATAAACAGAGTTCAACAGAGTTAACCAGAGTTAAACAGAGGCAAACAGAGGGAAACAGAGTGAAACAGAGTTAAAGAGAGGCAACCAGAGTTAAGCAGAGTTAATCAGAGGTAAACAGAGTGAAACAGATTTAAACAGACGCAAACAGAGTTAAAGAGAGTTGAACAGAGACAAACAGAGTTAAACAGAGGCAAACAGAGTTAAACAGATTTAAACAGAGTTAAACAGAGTTAAACAGAGGCGAACAGAGTTCAAAGGATTTAAACAGAGGCAAACAGAGTTAAACAGCGTTAGACAGAGGCAAACAGCATTAAATAGAGTTAAACAGAGGCAATCAGAGTTAAACAGAATTAAACAGAGGCAGACAGAGTTAAATAGATTGAAACAGATGCAAACAGAGTTCAACAGATATAAACAGAGTTCAACAGATTTAAACAGAGTTAATCAGAGGCAAACAGAGGGAAACAGAGTGAAACAGAGTTAAAGAGAGGCAACCAGAGTTAAGCAGAGTTAATCAGAGGTAAACAGAGTGAAACAGATTTAAACAGACGCAAACAGAGTTAAAGAGAGTGGAACAGATACAAAAAGAGTTAAACAGAGGCAAACAGAGTTAAACAGATTTAAACAGAGTTAAACAGAGTTAAACAGAGGCGAACAGAGTTAAACAGAGTTAAACATAGGCAAACAGAATTCAAAATAGTTAAATAGAGTTAATCAGAGGCAAACAGAAGGAAACTGAGTTAAACAGAGTTAAACAGAGGCAAAGTTAAACAGAGTTAAACAGAGGCAAACAGAGTTCAACAGAGTTAAACAGAGGCATACAGAGTTAAACAGAGTTCAACACAGGCAAAGAGAGTGAAAGAGCGTTAAACAGAGGGAAACAGATTTAAATTGAGTTAAACAGATGCAAAAAGAGTTAAACAGAATAAAACTGAAGCAAACAGAGTTAAACAGAGTTGAACAGAGGCAAACAGAGTTCAACAGAGTTAAACAGAGGCATACAGATTTAAACAGAGTTGGGCAGAGGGAAACAGAGTTAAACAGAGTTAAACAGAGGCATAAGGATTTCAGCAGAGTTAAACAGAGGCATACAGATTTAAACAGAGTTAAGCAGAGGGAAACAGAGTTAAACAGAGGCAAACAGAGGTAAACTGAGTGAAACAGAGTTAAACAGAGGCACACAGAGTTAAACAGAGTTGGACAGAGGCAAACAGCTTTAAACAGCGTTAAAGAGAGGCAAACAGAGTTGAGCAGAGGCAAACAGAGTTAAACAGAGGCAAACAGAGGTAAAGTGAGTGAAACAGAGTTAAACAGACTTAAACGAGTTAAACAGAGGCATACAGAGTTAAACAGAGGCAAACAGTTAAACAGCGTTAAACAGAGGCAAACAGATTTAAACAGAGTTAAACAGATGCAATCAGAGTTAAACAGAGGCAAACAGAGTTACATATATTGAAACAGAGGCAAACAGAGTTCAACAGAGATAAACAGAGTTCAACAGACTTAAACAGAGTTAGACAGATGCAAACAGAGGGAAACAGAGTGAAACAGAGTTAAACAGAGGCAACCAGAGTTAAGCAGAGTTAATCAGAGGTAAACAGAGTGAAACAGATTTAAACAGACGCAAACAGAGTTAAAGAGAGTTGAACAGATGCACAAAGAGTTAAACAGAGGCAAACAGAGTTAAACAGATTTAAACAGAGTTTAACAGAGTTAAACAGAGGTGAACAGAGTTAAACAGAGTTAAACATAGGCAAACAGAATTCAATATAGTTAAATAGAGTTATTCAGAGGCAAACAGAAGGAAACTGAGTTAAACAGAGTTAAACAGAGGCAAAGTTAAACAGAGTTAAACAGAGGCAAACAGAGTTCAACAGAGTTAAACAGAGGCATACAGAGTTAAACAGAGTTCAACAGACTTAAACAGAGTTAGACAGATGCAAACAGAGGGAAACAGAGTTAAACAGAGTTAAACAGAGTTGAACAGAGGCAAACAGCTTTAAACAGGGTTTAACAGAGGCAAACAGAGTTAAGCAGAGGCAAACAGAGTTAAACGAGTTAAACAGAGGCATACAGAGTTAACCAAATGCAGAGTTAAACAGCGTTAGACAGAGGCAAACAGCGTTAAATAGTGTTAAACAGAGGCAATCAGAGTTAAACAGAATTAAACAGAGGCAGACAGAGTTAAATGGATTGAAACAGAGGCAAACAGAGTTCAACAGAGATAAACAGAGTTCAACAGAGTTAACCAGAGTTAAACAGAGGCAAACAGAGGGAAACAGAGTGAAACAGAGTTAAAGAGAGGCAACCAGAGTTAAGCAGAGTTAATCAGAGGTAAACAGAGTGAAACAGATTTAAACAGACGCAAACAGAGTTAAAGAGAGTTGAACAGAGACAAACAGAGTTAAACAGAGGCAAACAGAGTTAAACAGATTTAAACAGAGTTAAACAGAGTTAAACAGAGGCGAACAGAGTTCAAAGGATTTAAACAGAGGCAAACAGAGTTAAACAGCGTTAGACAGAGGCAAACAGCGTTAAATAGAGTTAAACAGAGGCAATCAGAGTTAAACAGAATTAAACAGAGGCAGACAGAGTTAAATGGATTGAAACAGAGGCAAACAGAGTTCAACAGAGATAAACAGAGTTCAACAGAGTTAACCAGAGTTAAACAGATGCAAACAGAGGGAAACAGAGTGAAACAGAGTTAAAGAGAGGCAACCAGAGTTAAGCAGAGTTAATCAGAGGTAAACAGAGTGAAACAGATTTAAACAGACGCAAACAGAGTTAAAGAGAGTTGAACAGAGACAAACAGAGTTAAACAGAGGCAAACAGAGTTAAACAGATTTAAACAGAGTTAAACAGAGTTAAACAGAGGCGAACAGAGTTCAAAGGATTTAAACAGAGGCAAACAGAGTTAAACAGCGTTAGACAGAGGCAAACAGCATTAAATAGAGTTAAACAGAGGCAATCAGAGTTAAACAGAATTAAACAGAGGCAGACAGAGTTAAACAGAGTTCAACAGACTTAAACGGAGTTAGACAGATGCAAACAGAGGGAAACAGAGTTAAACAGAGTTAAAGAGAGTTGAACAGAGACAAACAGAGTTAAACAGAGGCAAACAGAGTTAAACAGATTTAAACAGAGTTAAACAGAGTTAAACAGAGGCGAACAGAGTTCAAAAGATTTAAACAGAGGCAAACAGTGTTAAACAGCGTTAGACAGAGGCAAACAGCGTTAAATAGAGTTAAACAGAGGCAATCAGAGTTAAACAGAATTAAACAGAGGCAGACAGAGTTAAATGGATTGAAACAGAGGCAAACAGAGTTCAACAGAGATAAACAGAGTTCAACAGAGTTAACCAGAGTTAAACAGAGGCAAACAGAGGTAAACTGAGTGAAACAGAGTTAAACAGAGGCACACAGAGTTAAACAGAGTTGAGCAGAGGGAAACAGAGTTAAACAGAGTTAAACAGAGGCATAAGGAGTTCAGCCGAGTTAAACAGAGGCATACACAGGTAAAGTGAGTGATACAGAGTTAAACAGAGGCACACAGAGTTAAACGGAGTTGGACAGAGGCAAACAGCTTTAAACAGCGTTAAAGAGAGGCAAACAGAGTTGAGCAGAGGCAAACAGAGTTAAACAGAGGCAAACAGAGGTAAAGTGAGTGAAACAGAGTTAAACAGAGGCAAACAGAGTTAAGCAGAGGCAAACAGACTGAAACGAGTTAAACAGAGGCATACAGAGTTAAACAGATTTAAACAGAGGCAAACAGTTAAACAGCGTTAAACAGAGGCAAACAGATTTAAATAGAGTTAAACAGATGCAATCAGAGTTAAACAGAGGCAAACAGAGTTACATATATTGAAACAGAGGCAAACAGAGTTCAACAGAGATAAACAGAGTTCAACAGACTTAAACAGAGTTAGACAGATGCAAACAGAGGGAAACAGAGTGAAAAAGAGTGAAACAGAGGCATACAGATTTAAACAGAGTTGAACAGAGGCAAACAGAGTAGAGCAGAGTTAAAAAGAGTTAAACAGAGTTGAACAGAGGCATACAGAGTTAAATAGATTGAAACAGAGGCAAACAGAGCTGAACAGATATAAACAGAGCACAACAGAGTTAATCAGAGTTAAACAGAGGGATACGGAGTTAAACAGAGTTAAACCAAGGCACACAGAGTTAAACAGAGTTGAACAGAGGCAAACAGAGTTAAACAGCGTTAGACAGAGGCAAACAGCATTAAATAGAGTTAAACAGAGGCAATCAGAGTTAAACAGAATTAAACAGAGGCAGACAGAGTTAAATAGATTGAAACAGATGCAAACAGAGTTCAACAGATATAAACAGAGTTCAACAGATTTAAACAGAGTTAATCAGAGGCAAACAGAGGGAAACAGAGTGAAACAGAGTTAAAGAGAGGCAACCAGAGTTAAGCAGAGTTAATCAGAGGTAAACAGAGTGAAACAGATTTAAACAGACGCAAACAGAGTTAAAGAGAGTGGAACAGATGCAAAAAGAGTTAAACAGAGGCAAACAGAGTTAAACAGATTTAAACAGAGTTAAACAGAGTTAAACAGAGGCGAACAGAGTTAAACAGAGTGAAACATAGGCAAACAGAATTCAAAATAGTTAAATAGAGTTAATCAGAGGCAAACAGAAGGAAACTGAGTTAAACAGAGTTAAACAGAGGCAAAGTTAAACAGAGTTAAACAGAGGCAAACAGAGTTCAACAGAGTTAAACAGAGGCATACAGAGTTAAACAGAGTTCAACACAGGCAAAGAGAGTGAAAGAGCGTTAAACAGAGGGAAACAGATTTAAATTGAGTTAAACAGATGCAAAAAGAGTTAAACAGAATAAAACTGAAGCAAACAGAGTTAAACAGAGTTGAACAGAGGCAAACAGAGTTCAACAGAGTTAAACAGAGGCATACAGATTTAAACAGAGTTGGGCAGAGGGAAACAGAGTTAAACAGAGTTAAACAGAGGCATAAGGATTTCAGCAGAGTTAAACAGAGGCATACAGATTTAAACAGAGTTAAGCAGAGGGAAACAGAGTTAAACAGAGGCAAACAGAGGTAAACTGAGTGAAACAGAGTTAAACAGAGGCACACAGAGTTAAACAGAGTTGAGCAGAGGGAAACAGAGTTAAACAGAGTTAAACAGAGGCATAAGGAGTTCAGCCGAGTTAAACAGAGGCATACACAGGTAAAGTGAGTGATACAGAGTTAAACAGAGGCACACAGAGTTAAACAGAGTTGGACAGAGGCAAACAGCTTTAAACAGCGTTAAACAGAGGCAAACAGAGTTAAGCAGAGGCAAACAGAGTTAAACAGAGTTAAACAGAGGCAAACAGAGTTAAGCAGAGGCAAACAGACTTAAACGAGTTAAACAGAGGCATACAGAGTTAAACAGATTTAAACAGAGGCAAACAGTTAAACAGCGTTAAACAGAGGCAAACAGATTTAAATAGAGTTAAACAGATGCAATCAGAGTTAAACAGAGGCAAACAGAGTTAAACAGATTTAAATAGAGTTAAACAGAGTTAAACAGAGGCGAACAGAGTTAAACAGAGTTAAACATAGGCAAACAGAATTCAAAATAGTTAAATAGAGTTAATCAGAGGCAAACAGAAGGAAACTGAGTTAAACAGAGTTAAACAGAGGCAAAGTTAAACAGAGTTAAACAGAGGCAAACAGAGTTCAACAGAGTTAAACAGAGGCATACAGAGTTAAACAGAGTTCAACAGACTTAAACGGAGTTAGACAGATGCAAACAGAGGGAAACAGAGTTAAACAGAGTTAAAGAGAGTTGAACAGAGACAAACAGAGTTAAACAGAGGCAAACAGAGTTAAACAGATTTAAACAGAGTTAAACAGAGTTAAACAGAGGCGAACAGAGTTCAAAAGATTTAAACAGGGGCAAACAGTGTTAAACAGCGTTAGACAGAGGCAAACAGCGTTAAATAGAGTTAAACAGAGGCAATCAGAGTTAAACAGAATTAAACAGAGGCAGACAGAGTTAAATAGATTGAAACAGATGCAAACAGAGTTCAACAGATATAAACATGTTCAACAGATTTAAACAGAGTTGAACAGAGGCAAACAGAGGGAAACAGAGTGAAACAGAGTTAAAGAGAGGCAACCAGAGTTAAGCAGAGTTAATCAGAGGTAAACAGAGTGAAACAGATTTAAACAGACGCAAACAGAGTTAAAGAGAGTTGAACAGATGCACAAAGAGTTAAACAGAGGCAAACAGAGTTAAACAGATTTAAACAGAGTTTAACAGAGTTAAACAGAGGTGAACAGAGTTAAACAGAGTTAAACATAGGCAAACAGAATTCAATATAGTTAAATAGAGTTATTCAGAGGCAAACAGAAGGAAACTGAGTTAAACAGAGTTAAACAGAGGCAAAGTTAAACAGAGTTAAACAGAGGCAAACAGAGTTCAACAGAGTTAAACAGAGGCATACAGAGTTAAACAGAGTTCAACAGACTTAAACAGAGTTAGACAGATGCAAACAGAGGGAAACAGAGTTAAACAGAGTTAAACAGAGTTGAACAGAGGCAAACAGCTTTAAACAGGGTTTAACAGAGGCAAACAGAGTTAAGCAGAGGCAAACAGAGTTAAACGAGTTAAACAGAGGCATACAGAGTTAACCAGATGCAGAGTTAAACAGCGTTAGACAGAGGCAAACAGCGTTACATAGAGTTAAACAGAGGCAATCAGAGTTAAACAGAATTAAACAGAGGCAGACAGAGTTAAATGGATTGAAACAGAGGCAAACAGAGTTCAACAGAGATAAACAGAGTTCAACAGAGTTAACCAGAGTTAAACAGAGGCAAACAGAGGGAAACAGAGTGAAACAGAGTTAAAGAGAGGCAACCAGAGTTAAGCAGAGTTAATCAGAGGTAAACAGAGTGAAACAGATTTAAACAGACGCAAACAGAGTTAAAGAGAGTTGAACAGAGACAAACAGAGTTAAACAGAGGCAAACAGAGTTAAACAGATTTAAACAGAGTTAAACAGAGTTAAACAGAGGCGAACAGAGTTCAAAGGATTTAAACAGAGGCAAACAGAGTTAAACAGCGTTAGACAGAGGCAAACAGCATTAAATAGAGTTAAACAGAGGCAATCAGAGTTAAACAGAATTAAACAGAGGCAGACAGAGTTAAATAGATTGAAACAGATGCAAACAGAGTTCAACAGATATAAACAGAGTTCAACAGATTTAAACAGAGTTAATCAGAGGCAAACAGAGGGAAACAGAGTGAAACAGAGTTAAAGAGAGGCAACCAGAGTTAAGCAGAGTTAATCAGAGGTAAACAGAGTGAAACAGATTTAAACAGACGCAAACAGAGTTAAAGAGAGTGGAACAGATACAAAAAGAGTTAAACAGAGGCAAACAGAGTTAAACAGATTTAAACAGAGTTAAACAGAGTTAAACAGAGGCGAACAGAGTTAAACAGAGTTAAACATAGGCAAACAGAATTCAAAATAGTTAAATAGAGTTAATCAGAGGCAAACAGAAGGAAACTGAGTTAAACAGAGTTAAACAGAGGCAAAGTTAAACAGAGTTAAACAGAGGCAAACAGAGTTCAACAGAGTTAAACAGAGGCATACAGAGTTAAACAGAGTTCAACACAGGCAAAGAGAGTGAAAGAGCGTTAAACAGAGGGAAACAGATTTAAATTGAGTTAAACAGATGCAAAAAGAGTTAAACAGAATAAAACTGAAGCAAACAGAGTTAAACAGAGTTGAACAGAGGCAAACAGAGTTCAACAGAGTTAAACAGAGGCATACAGATTTAAACAGAGTTGGGCAGAGGGAAACAGAGTTAAACAGAGTTAAACAGAGGCATAAGGATTTCAGCAGAGTTAAACAGAGGCATACAGATTTAAACAGAGTTAAGCAGAGGGAAACAGAGTTAAACAGAGGCAAACAGAGGTAAACTGAGTGAAACAGAGTTAAACAGAGGCACACAGAGTTAAACAGAGTTGAGCAGAGGGAAACAGAGTTAAACAGAGTTAAACAGAGGCATAAGGAGTTCAGCCGAGTTAAACAGAGGCATACACAGGTAAAGTGAGTGATACAGAGTTAAACAGAGGCACACAGAGTTAAACGGAGTTGGACAGAGGCAAACAGCTTTAAACAGCGTTAAAGAGAGGCAAACAGAGTTGAGCAGAGGCAAACAGAGTTAAACAGAGGCAAACAGAGGTAAAGTGAGTGAAACAGAGTTAAACAGAGGCACACAGAGTTAAACAGAGTTGGACAGAGGCAAACAGCTTTAAACAGCGTTAAACAGAGGCAAACAGAGTTGAGCAGAGGCAAACAGAGTTAAACAGAGTTAAACAGAGGCAAACAGAGTTAAGCAGAGGCAAACAGACTTAAACGAGTTAAACAGAGGCATACAGAGTTAAACAGAGGCAAACAGTTAAACAGCGTTAAACAGAGGCAAACAGATTTAAATAGAGTTAAACAGATGCAATCAGAGTTAAACAGAGGCAAACAGAGTTACATATATTGAAACAGAGGCAAACAGAGTTCAACAGAGATAAACAGAGTTCAACAGACTTAAACAGAGTTAGACAGATGCAAACAGAGGGAAACAGAGTGAAACAGAGTTAAACAGAGGCAACCAGAGTTAAGCAGAGTTAATCAGAGGTAAACAGAGTGAAACAGATTTAAACAGACGCAAACAGAGTTAAAGAGAGTTGAACAGATGCACAAAGAGTTAAACAGAGGCAAACAGAGTTAAACAGATTTAAACAGAGTTTAACAGAGTTAAACAGAGGTGAACAGAGTTAAACAGAGTTAAACATAGGCAAACAGAATTCAATATAGTTAAATAGAGTTATTCAGAGGCAAACAGAAGGAAACTGAGTTAAACAGAGTTAAACAGAGGCAAAGTTAAACAGAGTTAAACAGAGGCAAACAGAGTTCAACAGAGTTAAACAGAGGCATACAGAGTTAAACAGAGTTCAACAGACTTAAACAGAGTTAGACAGATGCAAACAGAGGGAAACAGAGTTAAACAGAGTTAAACAGAGTTGAACAGAGGCAAACAGCTTTAAACAGGGTTTAACAGAGGCAAACAGAGTTAAGCAGAGGCAAACAGAGTTAAACGAGTTAAACAGAGGCATACAGAGTTAACCAGATGCAGAGTTAAACAGCGTTAGACAGAGGCAAACAGCGTTAAATAGTGTTAAACAGAGGCAATCAGAGTTAAACAGAATTAAACAGAGGCAGACAGAGTTAAATGGATTGAAACAGAGGCAAACAGAGTTCAACAGAGATAAACAGAGTTCAACAGAGTTAACCAGAGTTAAACAGAGGCAAACAGAGGGAAACAGAGTGAAACAGAGTTAAAGAGAGGCAACCAGAGTTAAGCAGAGTTAATCAGAGGTAAACAGAGTGAAACAGATTTAAACAGACGCAAACAGAGTTAAAGAGAGTTGAACAGAGACAAACAGAGTTAAACAGAGGCAAACAGAGTTAAACAGATTTAAACAGAGTTAAACAGAGTTAAACAGAGGCGAACAGAGTTCAAAGGATTTAAACAGAGGCAAACAGAGTTAAACAGCGTTAGACAGAGGCAAACAGCATTAAATAGAGTTAAACAGAGGCAATCAGAGTTAAACAGAATTAAACAGAGGCAGACAGAGTTAAATAGATTGAAACAGATGCAAACAGAGTTCAACAGATATAAACAGAGTTCAACAGATTTAAACAGAGTTAATCAGAGGCAAACAGAGGGAAACAGAGTGAAACAGAGTTAAAGAGAGGCAACCAGAGTTAAGCAGAGTTAATCAGAGGTAAACAGAGTGAAACAGATTTAAACAGACGCAAACAGAGTTAAAGAGAGTGGAACAGATGCAAAAAGAGTTAAACAGAGGCAAACAGAGTTAAACAGATTTAAACAGAGTTAAACAGAGTTAAACAGAGGCGAACAGAGTTAAACAGAGTTAAACATAGGCAAACAGAATTGAAAATAGTTAAATAGAGTTAATCAGAGGCAAACAGAAGGAAACTGAGTTAAACAGAGTCAAAGTTAAACAGAGTTAAACAGAGGCAAACAGAGTTCAACAGAGTTAAACAGAGGCATACAGAGTTAAACAGAGTTCAACACAGGCAAAGAGAGTGAAAGAGCGTTAAACAGAGGGAAACAGATTTAAATTGAGTTAAACAGATGCAAAAAGAGTTAAACAGAATAAAACTGAAGCAAACAGAGTGAAACAGATTTGAACAGAGGCAAACAGAGTTCAACAGAGTTAAACAGAGGCATACAGATTTAAACAGAGTTGGGCAGAGGGAAACAGAGTTAAACAGAGTTAAACAGAGGCATAAGGATTTCAGCAGAGTTAAACAGAGGCATACAGATTTAAACAGAGTTAAGCAGAGGGAAACAGAGTTAAACAGAGGCAAACAGAGGTAAACTGAGTGAAACAGAGTTAAACAGAGGCACACAGAGTTAAACAGAGTTGAGCAGAGGGAAACAGAGTTAAACAGAGTTAAACAGAGGCATAAGGAGTTCAGCCGAGTTAAACAGAGGCATACACAGGTAAAGTGAGTGATACAGAGTTAAACAGAGGCACACAGAGTTAAACAGAGTTGGACAGAGGCAAACAGCTTTAAACAGCGTTAAACAGAGGCAAACAGAGTGAAGCAGAGGCAAACAGAGTTAAACAGAGGCAAACAGAGTTAAACAGATTTAAACAGAGTTAAACAGAGTTAAACAGAGGCGAACAGAGTTCAAAGGATTTAAACAGAGGCAAACAGAGTTAAACAGCGTTAGACAGAGGCAAACAGCATTAAATAGAGTTAAACAGAGGCAATCAGAGTTAAACAGAATTAAACAGAGGCAGACAGAGTTAAATAGATTGAAACAGATGCAAACAGAGTTCAACAGATATAAACAGAGTTCAACAGATTTAAACAGAGTTAATCAGAGGCAAACAGAGGGAAACAGAGTGAAACAGAGTTAAAGAGAGGCAACCAGAGTTAAGCAGAGTTAATCAGAGGTAAACAGAGTGAAACAGATTTAAACAGACGCAAACAGAGTTAAAGAGAGTGGAACAGATACAAAAAGAGTTAAACAGAGGCAAACAGAGTTAAACAGATTTAAACAGAGTTAAACAGAGTTAAACAGAGGCGAACAGAGTTAAACAGAGTTAAACATAGGCAAACAGAATTCAAAATAGTTAAATAGAGTTAATCAGAGGCAAACAGAAGGAAACTGAGTTAAACAGAGTTAAACAGAGGCAAAGTTAAACAGAGTTAAACAGAGGCAAACAGAGTTCAACAGAGTTAAACAGAGGCATACAGAGTTAAACAGAGTTCAACACAGGCAAAGAGAGTGAAAGAGCGTTAAACAGAGGGAAACAGATTTAAATTGAGTTAAACAGATGCAAAAAGAGTTAAACAGAATAAAACTGAAGCAAACAGAGTTAAACAGAGTTGAACAGAGGCAAACAGAGTTCAACAGAGTTAAACAGAGGCATACAGATTTAAACAGAGTTGGGCAGAGGGAAACAGAGTTAAACAGAGTTAAACAGAGGCATAAGGATTTCAGCAGAGTTAAACAGAGGCATACAGATTTAAACAGAGTTAAGCAGAGGGAAACAGAGTTAAACAGAGGCAAACAGAGGTAAACTGAGTGAAACAGAGTTAAACAGAGGCACACAGAGTTAAACAGAGTTGAGCAGAGGGAAACAGAGTTAAACAGAGTTAAACAGAGGCATAAGGAGTTCAGCCGAGTTAAACAGAGGCATACACAGGTAAAGTGAGTGATACAGAGTTAAACAGAGGCACACAGAGTTAAACGGAGTTGGACAGAGGCAAACAGCTTTAAACAGCGTTAAAGAGAGGCAAACAGAGTTGAGCAGAGGCAAACAGAGTTAAACAGAGGCAAACAGAGGTAAAGTGAGTGAAACAGAGTTAAACAGAGGCACACAGAGTTAAACAGAGTTGGACAGAGGCAAACAGCTTTAAACAGCGTTAAACAGAGGCAAACAGAGTTGAGCAGAGGCAAACAGAGTTAAACAGAGTTAAACAGAGGCAAACAGAGTTAAGCAGAGGCAAACAGACTTAAACGAGTTAAACAGAGGCATACAGAGTTAAACAGAGGCAAACAGTTAAACAGCGTTAAACAGAGGCAAACAGATTTAAATAGAGTTAAACAGATGCAATCAGAGTTAAACAGAGGCAAACAGAGTTACATATATTGAAACAGAGGCAAACAGAGTTCAACAGAGATAAACAGAGTTCAACAGACTTAAACAGAGTTAGACAGATGCAAACAGAGGGAAACAGAGTGAAACAGAGTTAAACAGAGGCAACCAGAGTTAAGCAGAGTTAATCAGAGGTAAACAGAGTGAAACAGATTTAAACAGACGCAAACAGAGTTAAAGAGAGTTGAACAGATGCACAAAGAGTTAAACAGAGGCAAACAGAGTTAAACAGATTTAAACAGAGTTTAACAGAGTTAAACAGAGGTGAACAGAGTTAAACAGAGTTAAACATAGGCAAACAGAATTCAATATAGTTAAATAGAGTTATTCAGAGGCAAACAGAAGGAAACTGAGTTAAACAGAGTTAAACAGAGGCAAAGTTAAACAGAGTTAAACAGAGGCAAACAGAGTTCAACAGAGTTAAACAGAGGCATACAGAGTTAAACAGAGTTCAACAGACTTAAACAGAGTTAGACAGATGCAAACAGAGGGAAACAGAGTTAAACAGAGTTAAACAGAGTTGAACAGAGGCAAACAGCTTTAAACAGGGTTTAACAGAGGCAAACAGAGTTAAGCAGAGGCAAACAGAGTTAAACGAGTTAAACAGAGGCATACAGAGTTAACCAGATGCAGAGTTAAACAGCGTTAGACAGAGGCAAACAGCGTTAAATAGTGTTAAACAGAGGCAATCAGAGTTAAACAGAATTAAACAGAGGCAGACAGAGTTAAATGGATTGAAACAGAGGCAAACAGAGTTCAACAGAGATAAACAGAGTTCAACAGAGTTAACCAGAGTTAAACAGAGGCAAACAGAGGGAAACAGAGTGAAACAGAGTTAAAGAGAGGCAACCAGAGTTAAGCAGAGTTAATCAGAGGTAAACAGAGTGAAACAGATTTAAACAGACGCAAACAGAGTTAAAGAGAGTTGAACAGAGACAAACAGAGTTAAACAGAGGCAAACAGAGTTAAACAGATTTAAACAGAGTTAAACAGAGTTAAACAGAGGCGAACAGAGTTCAAAGGATTTAAACAGAGGCAAACAGAGTTAAACAGCGTTAGACAGAGGCAAACAGCATTAAATAGAGTTAAACAGAGGCAATCAGAGTTAAACAGAATTAAACAGAGGCAGACAGAGTTAAATAGATTGAAACAGATGCAAACAGAGTTCAACAGATATAAACAGAGTTCAACAGATTTAAACAGAGTTAATCAGAGGCAAACAGAGGGAAACAGAGTGAAACAGAGTTAAAGAGAGGCAACCAGAGTTAAGCAGAGTTAATCAGAGGTAAACAGAGTGAAACAGATTTAAACAGACGCAAACAGAGTTAAAGAGAGTGGAACAGATGCAAAAAGAGTTAAACAGAGGCAAACAGAGTTAAACAGATTTAAACAGAGTTAAACAGAGTTAAACAGAGGCGAACAGAGTTAAACAGAGTTAAACATAGGCAAACAGAATTGAAAATAGTTAAATAGAGTTAATCAGAGGCAAACAGAAGGAAACTGAGTTAAACAGAGTCAAAGTTAAACAGAGTTAAACAGAGGCAAACAGAGTTCAACAGAGTTAAACAGAGGCATACAGAGTTAAACAGAGTTCAACACAGGCAAAGAGAGTGAAAGAGCGTTAAACAGAGGGAAACAGATTTAAATTGAGTTAAACAGATGCAAAAAGAGTTAAACAGAATAAAACTGAAGCAAACAGAGTTAAACAGATTTGAACAGAGGCAAACAGAGTTCAACAGAGTTAAACAGAGGCATACAGATTTAAACAGAGTTGGGCAGAGGGAAACAGAGTTAAACAGAGTTAAACAGAGGCATAAGGATTTCAGCAGAGTTAAACAGAGGCATACAGATTTAAACAGAGTTAAGCAGAGGGAAACAGAGTTAAACAGAGGCAAACAGAGGTAAACTGAGTGAAACAGAGTTAAACAGAGGCACACAGAGTTAAACAGAGTTGAGCAGAGGGAAACAGAGTTAAACAGAGTTAAACAGAGGCATAAGGAGTTCAGCCGAGTTAAACAGAGGCATACACAGGTAAAGTGAGTGATACAGAGTTAAACAGAGGCACACAGAGTTAAACAGAGTTGGACAGAGGCAAACAGCTTTAAACAGCGTTAAACAGAGGCAAACAGAGTGAAGCAGAGGCAAACAGAGTTAAACAGAGTTAAACAGAGGCAAACAGAGTTAAGCAGAGGCAAACAGACTGAAACGAGTTAAACAGAGGCATACAGAGTTAAACAGATTTAAACAGAGGCAAACAGTTAAACAGCGTTAAACAGAGGCAAACAGATTTAAATAGAGTTAAACAGATGCAATCAGAGTTAAACAGAGGCAAACAGAGTTACATAGATTGAAACAGAGGCAAACAGAGTTCAACAGAGATAAACAGAGTTCAACAGACTTAAACAGAGTTAGACAGATGCAAACAGAGGGAAACAGAGTGAAAAAGAGTGAAACAGAGGCATACAGATTTAAACAGAGTTGAACAGAGGCAAACAGAGTAGAGCAGAGTTAAAAAGAGTTAAACAGAGTTGAACAGAGGCATACAGAGTTAAATAGATTGAAACAGAGGCAAACAGAGCTGAACAGATATAAACAGAGCACAACAGAGTTAATCAGAGTTAAACAGAGGGAAACGGAGTTAAACAGAGTTAAACCAAGGCACACAGAGTTAAACAGAGTTGAACAGAGGCAAACAGAGTTAAAC
Source organism: Isurus oxyrinchus (assembly GCA_026770705.1). Taxonomy (NCBI): domain Eukaryota; kingdom Metazoa; phylum Chordata; class Chondrichthyes; order Lamniformes; family Lamnidae; genus Isurus; species Isurus oxyrinchus. Next base: position 133,314 of record JANJGN010000336.1, on the reverse strand, counting down.
AGCGTTAGACAGAGGCAAACAGCATTAAATAGAGTTAAACAGAGGCAATCAGAGTTAAACAGAATTAAACAGAGGCAGACAGAGTTAAATAGATTGAAACAGATGCAAACAGAGTTCAACAGATATAAACAGAGTTCAACAGATTTAAACAGAGTTAATCAGAGGCAAACAGAGGGAAACAGAGTGAAACAGAGTTAAAGAGAGGCAACCAGAGTTAAGCAGAGTTAATCAGAGGTAAACAGAGTGAAACAGATTTAAACAGACGCAAACAGAGTTAAAGAGAGTGGAACAGATGCAAAAAGAGTTAAACAGAGGCAAACAGAGTTAAACAGATTTAAACAGAGTTAAACAGAGTTAAACAGAGGCGAACAGAGTTAAACAGAGTGAAACATAGGCAAACAGAATTCAAAATAGTTAAATAGAGTTAATCAGAGGCAAACAGAAGGAAACTGAGTTAAACAGAGTTAAACAGAGGCAAAGTTAAACAGAGTTAAACAGAGGCAAACAGAGTTCAACAGAGTTAAACAGAGGCATACAGAGTTAAACAGAGTTCAACACAGGCAAAGAGAGTGAAAGAGCGTTAAACAGAGGGAAACAGATTTAAATTGAGTTAAACAGATGCAAAAAGAGTTAAACAGAATAAAACTGAAGCAAACAGAGTTAAACAGAGTTGAACAGAGGCAAACAGAGTTCAACAGAGTTAAACAGAGGCATACAGATTTAAACAGAGTTGGGCAGAGGGAAACAGAGTTAAACAGAGTTAAACAGAGGCATAAGGATTTCAGCAGAGTTAAACAGAGGCATACAGATTTAAACAGAGTTAAGCAGAGGGAAACAGAGTTAAACAGAGGCAAACAGAGGTAAACTGAGTGAAACAGAGTTAAACAGAGGCACACAGAGTTAAACAGAGTTGAGCAGAGGGAAACAGAGTTAAACAGAGTTAAACAGAGGCATAAGGAGTTCAGCCGAGTTAAACAGAGGCATACACAGGTAAAGTGAGTGATACAGAGTTAAACAGAGGCACACAGAGTTAAACAGAGTTGGACAGAGGCAAACAGCTTTAAACAGCGTTAAACAGAGGCAAAGAGAGTTGAGCAGAGGCAAACAGAGTTAAACAGAGGCAAACAGAGGTAAAGTGAGTGAAACAGAGTTAAACAGAGGCACACAGAGTTAAACAGAGTTGGACAGAGGCAAACAGCTTTAAACAGCGTTAAACAGAGGCAAACAGAGTTGAGCAGAGGCAAACAGAGTTAAACAGAGTTAAACAGAGGCAAACAGAGTTAAGCAGAGGCAAACAGACTTAAACGAGTTAAACAGAGGCATACAGAGTTAAACAGATTTAAACAGAGGCAAACAGTTAAACAGCGTTAAACAGAGGCAAACAGATTTAAATAGAGTTAAACAGATGCAATCAGAGTTAAACAGAGGCAAACAGAGTTACATATATTGAAACAGAGGCAAACAGAGTTCAACAGAGATAAACAGAGTTCAACAGACTTAAACAGAGTTAGACAGATGCAAACAGAGGGAAACAGAGTGAAAAAGAGTGAAACAGAGGCATACAGATTTAAACAGAGTTGAACAGAGGCAAACAGAGTAGAACAGAGTTAAAAAGAGTTAAACAGAGTTGAACAGAGGCATACAGAGTTAAATAGATTGAAACAGAGGCAAACAGAGCTGAACAGATATAAACAGAGCACAACAGAGTTAATCAGAGTTAAACAGAGGGAAACGGAGTTAAACAGAGTTAAACCAAGGCACACAGAGGGAAACAGAGTTAAACAGATTTAAACAGAGTTAAACAGAGTTAAACAGAGGCATACAGAGTTAACCAGATGCAAACAGAGTTAAACAGCGTTAGACAGAGGCAAACAGCGTTAAGCAGAGGCAAACAGAGTTAAACGAGTTAAACAGCGGCATACAGAGTTAACCAGATGCAAACAGAGTTAAACAGCGTTAGACAGAGGCAAACAGCGTTAGATAGAGTTAAACAGAGGCAATCAGAGTTAAACAGAGGCAGACAGAGTTAAATGGATTGAAACAGAGGCAAACAGAGTTAAAGAGAGTTGAACAGCCGCAAAAAGAGTTAAACAGAGGCAAACAGAGTTAAACAGATTTAAACAGAGTTAAACAGAGTTAAACAGAGGCGAACAGAGTTAAACAGAGTTAAACATAGGCAAACAGAATTCAAAATAGTTAAATAGAGTTAATCAGAGGCAAACAGAAGGAAACTGAGTTAAACAGAGTTAAACAGAGGCAAAGTTAAACAGAGTTAAACAGAGGCAAACAGAGTTCAACAGAGTTAAACAGAGGCATACAGAGTTAAACAGAGTTCAACAGACTTAAACAGAGTTAGACAGATGCAAACAGAGGGAAACAGAGTTAAACAGAGTTAAACAGAGTTGAACAGAGGCAAACAGCTTTAAACAGGGTTAAACAGAGGCAAACAGAGTTAAGCAGAGGCAAACAGAGTTAAACGAGTTAAACAGAGGCATACAGAGTTAACCAGATGCAGAGTTAAACAGAGTTAAACAGAGGCATACAGAGTTAAACAGAGTTCAACACAGGCAAAGAGAGTGACAGAGCGTTAAACAGAGGGAAACAGTTTTAAATAGAGTTAAAAAGATGCAAACAGAGTTAAACAGAATAAAACTGAAGCAAACAGAGTTAAACAGAGTTGAACAGAGGCACACAGAGTTCAACAGAGTTAAACAGAGGCATACAGAGTTAAACAGAGTTGAGTACAGGGAAACAGAGTTAAACAGAGTTAAACAGAGGCATAAGGAGTTCAGCAGATTTAAACAGAGGCAAACAGAGCTGAACAGATATAAACAGAGCACAACAGAGTTAATCAGAGTTAAACAGAGGGAAACGGAGTTAAACAGAGTTAAACCAAGGCACACAGAGTTAAACAGAGTTGAACAGAGGCAAACAGAGTTAAACAGAGTTAAACAGAGGCAAACAGAGTTAAGCAGAGGCAAACAGACTTAAACGTGTTAAACAGAGGCATACAGAGTTCAACAGATTTAAACAGAGGCAAACAGAGTTAAACAGCGTTAGACAGAGGCAAACAGCGTTAAATAGAGTTAAACAGAGGCAATCAGAGTTAAACAGAATTAAACAGAGGCAGACAGAGTTAAATAGATTGAAACAGAGGCATACAGACTTCAACAGAGAGAGACAGATTTCAACAGAGTTAAACAGGGTTAAACAGAGGCAAACAGAGGGAAACAGAGTGAAACAGAGTTAAACAGAGGCAACCAGAGTTAAGCAGAGTTAATCAGAGGTAAACAGAGTGAAACAGATTTAAACAGACGCAAACAGAGTTAAAGAGAGTTGAACAGGCGCAAAAAGAGTTAAACAGAGGCAAACAGAGTTAAACAGATTTAAACAGAGTTAAACAGAGTTAAACAGAGGCGAACAGAGTTAAACAGAGTTAAACATAGGCAAACAGAATTCAAAATAGTTAAATAGAGTTAATCAGAGGCAAACAGAAGGAAACTGAGTTAAACAGAGTTAGACAGAGGCAAAGTTAAACAGAGTTAAACAGAGGCAAACAGAGTTAAACAGCGTTAGACAGAGGCAAACAGCGTTAAATAGAGTTAAACAAAGGTAAACAGAGTGAAACAGATTTAAGCAGACGCAAACAGAGTTAAAGAGAGTTGAACAGAGGCAAAAAGAGTTAAACAGAGGCAAACAGAGTTAAACAGATTTAAACAGAGTTAAACAGAGTTGAACAGAGGCAAACAGAGTTCAACAGAGTTAAACAGAGGCATACAGAGTTAAACAGAGTTGGGCAGAGGGAAACAGAGTTAAACAGAGGCATAAGGATTTCAGCAGAGTTAAACAGAGGCATACAGAGTTAAACAGAGTTAAGCAGAGGGAAACAGAGTTAAACAGAGGCAAACAGAGGTAAACTGAGTGATACAGAGTTAAACAGAGGCACACAGGGTTAAACAGATTTGAGCAGAGGGAAACAGAGTTAAACAGAGTTAAACAGAGGCATAAGGAGTTCAGCCGAGTTAAACAGAGGCATACACAGGTAAAGTGAGTGATACAGAGTTAAACAGAGGCACACAGAGTTAAACAGAGTTGGACAGAGGCAAACAGCTTTAAACAGCGTTAAACAGAGGCAAAGAGAGTTGAGCAGAGGCAAACAGAGTTAAACAGAGGCAAACAGAGGTAAAGTGAGTGAAACAGAGTTAAACAGAGGCACACAGAGTTAAACAGAGTTGGACAGAGGCAAACAGCTTTAAACAGCGTTAAACAGAGGCAAACAGAGTTGAGCAGAGGCAAACAGAGTTAAACAGAGTTAAACAGAGGCAAACAGAGTTAAGCAGAGGCAAACAGACTTAAACGAGTTAAACAGAGGCATACAGAGTTAAACAGATTTAAACAGAGGCAAACAGTTAAACAGCGTTAAACAGAGGCAAACAGATTTAAATAGAGTTAAACAGATGCAATCAGAGTTAAACAGAGGCAAACAGAGTTACATATATTGAAACAGAGGCAAACAGAGTTCAACAGAGATAAACAGAGTTCAACAGACTTAAACAGAGTTAGACAGATGCAAACAGAGGGAAACAGAGTGAAAAAGAGTGAAACAGAGGCATACAGATTTAAACAGAGTTGAACAGAGGCAAACAGAGTAGAACAGAGTTAAAAAGAGTTAAACAGAGTTGAACAGAGGCATACAGAGTTAAATAGATTGAAACAGAGGCAAACAGAGCTGAACAGATATAAACAGAGCACAACAGAGTTAATCAGAGTTAAACAGAGGGAAACGGAGTTAAACAGAGTTAAACCAAGGCACACAGAGGGAAACAGAGTTAAACAGATTTAAACAGAGTTAAACAGAGTTAAACAGAGGCATACAGAGTTAACCAGATGCAAACAGAGTTAAACAGCGTTAGACAGAGGCAAACAGCGTTAAGCAGAGGCAAACAGAGTTAAACGAGTTAAACAGAGGCATACAGAGTTAACCAGATGCAAACAGAGTTAAACAGCGTTAGACAGAGGCAAACAGCGTTAGATAGAGTTAAACAGAGGCAATCAGAGTTAAACAGAGGCAGACAGAGTTAAATGGATTGAAACAGAGGCAAACAGAGTTAAAGAGAGTTGAACAGCCGCAAAAAGAGTTAAACAGAGGCAAACAGAGTTAAACAGATTTAAACAGAGTTAAACAGAGTTAAACAGAGGCGAACAGAGTTAAACAGAGTTAAACATAGGCAAACAGAATTCAAAATAGTTAAATAGAGTTAATCAGAGGCAAACAGAAGGAAACTGAGTTAAACAGAGTTAAACAGAGGCAAAGTTAAACAGAGTTAAACAGAGGCAAACAGAGTTCAACAGAGTTAAACAGAGGCATACAGAGTTAAACAGAGTTCAACAGACTTAAACAGAGTTAGACAGATGCAAACAGAGGGAAACAGAGTTAAACAGAGTTAAACAGAGTTGAACAGAGGCAAACAGCTTTAAACAGGGTTAAACAGAGGCAAACAGAGTTAAGCAGAGGCAAACAGAGTTAAACGAGTTAAACAGAGGCATACAGAGTTAACCAGATGCAGAGTTAAACAGCGTTAGACAGAGGCAAACAGCGTTAAATAGAGTTAAACAGAGGCAATCAGAGTTAAACAGAATTAAACAGAGGCAGACAGAGTTAAATGGATTGAAACAGAGGCAAACAGAGTTCAACAGAGATAAACAGAGTTCAACAGAGTTAACCAGAGTTAAACAGAGGCAAACAGAGGGAAACAGAGTGAAACAGAGGCAAACAGAGGCAACCAGAGTTAAGCAGAGTTAATCAGAGGTAAACAGAGTGAAACAGATTTAAACAGACGCAAACAGAGTTAAAGAGTGTTGAACAGAGACAAACAGAGTTAAACAGAGGCAAACAGAGTTAAACAGATTTAAACAGAGTTAAACAGAGTTAAACAGAGGCGAACAGAGTTCAAAAGATTTAAACAGAGGCAAACAGAGTTAAACAGCGTTAGACAGAGGCAAACAGCGTTAAATAGAGTTAAACAGAGACAATCAGAGTTAAACAGAATTAAACAGAGGCAGACAGAGTTAAATAGATTGAAACAGAGGCATACAGAGTTCAACAGAGATAGACAGATTTCAACAGAGTTAAACAGAGTTAAACAGAGGCAAACAGAGGGAAACAGAGTGAAACAGAGTGAAACAGAGGCAACCAGAGTTAAGCAGAGTTAATCAGAGGTAAACAGAGTGAAACAGATTTAAACAGACGCAAACAGAGTTAAAGAGAGTTGAACAGCCGCAAAAAGAGTTAAACAGAGGCAAACAGAGTTAAACAGATTTAAACAGAGTTAAACAGAGTTAAACAGAGGCGAACAGAGTTAAACAGAGTGAAACATAGGCAAACAGAATTCAAAATAGTTAAATAGAGTTAATCAGAGGCAAACAGAAGGAAACTGAGTTAAACAGAGTTAAACAGAGGCAAAGTTAAACAGAGTTAAACAGAGGCAAACAGAGTTCAACAGAGTTAAACAGAGGCATACAGAGTTAAACAGAGTTCAACACAGGCAAAGAGAGTGAAAGAGCGTTAAACAGAGGGAAACAGATTTAAATTGAGTTAAACAGATGCAAAAAGAGTTAAACAGAATAAAACTGAAGCAAACAGAGTTAAACAGAGTTGAACAGAGGCAAACAGAGTTCAACAGAGTTAAACAGAGGCATACAGATTTAAACAGAGTTGGGCAGAGGGAAACAGAGTTAAACAGAGTTAAACAGAGGCATAAGGATTTCAGCAGAGTTAAACAGAGGCATACAGATTTAAACAGAGTTAAGCAGAGGGAAACAGAGTTAAACAGAGGCAAACAGAGGTAAACTGAGTGAAACAGAGTTAAACAGAGGCACACAGAGTTAAACAGAGTTGAGCAGAGGGAAACAGAGTTAAACAGAGTTAAACAGAGGCATAAGGAGTTCAGCCGAGTTAAACAGAGGCATACACAGGTAAAGTGAGTGATACAGAGTTAAACAGAGGCACACAGAGTTAAACAGAGTTGGACAGAGGCAAACAGCTTTAAACAGCGTTAAACAGAGGCAAAGAGAGTTGAGCAGAGGCAAACAGAGTTAAACAGAGGCAAACAGAGGTAAAGTGAGTGAAACAGAGTTAAACAGAGGCACACAGAGTTAAACAGAGTTGGACAGAGGCAAACAGCTTTAAACAGCGTTAAACAGAGGCAAACAGAGTTGAGCAGAGGCAAACAGAGTTAAACAGAGTTAAACAGAGGCAAACAGAGTTAAGCAGAGGCAAACAGACTTAAACGAGTTAAACAGAGGCATACAGAGTTAAACAGATTTAAACAGAGGCAAACAGTTAAACAGCGTTAAACAGAGGCAAACAGATTTAAATAGAGTTAAACAGATGCAATCAGAGTTAAACAGAGGCAAACAGAGTTACATATATTGAAACAGAGGCAAACAGAGTTCAACAGAGATAAACAGAGTTCAACAGACTTAAACAGAGTTAGACAGATGCAAACAGAGGGAAACAGAGTGAAAAAGAGTGAAACAGAGGCATACAGATTTAAACAGAGTTGAACAGAGGCAAACAGAGTAGAACAGAGTTAAAAAGAGTTAAACAGAGTTGAACAGAGGCATACAGAGTTAAATAGATTGAAACAGAGGCAAACAGAGCTGAACAGATATAAACAGAGCACAGCAGAGTTAATCAGAGTTAAACAGAGGGAAACGGAGTTAAACAGAGTTAAACCAAGGCACACAGAGGGAAACAGAGTTAAACAGATTTAAACAGAGTTAAACAGAGTTAAACAGAGGCATACAGAGTTAACCAGATGCAAACAGAGTTAAACAGCGTTAGACAGAGGCAAACAGCGTTAAGCAGAGGCAAACAGAGTTAAACGAGTTAAACAGAGGCATACAGAGTTAACCAGATGCAAACAGAGTTAAACAGCGTTAGACAGAGGCAAACAGCGTTAGATAGAGTTAAACAGAGGCAATCAGAGTTAAACAGAGGCAGACAGAGTTAAATGGATTGAAACAGAGGCAAACAGAGTTAAAGAGAGTTGAACAGCCGCAAAAAGAGTTAAACAGAGGCAAACAGAGTTAAACAGATTTAAACAGAGTTAAACAGAGTTAAACAGAGGCGAACAGAGTTAAACAGAGTTAAACATAGGCAAACAGAATTCAAAATAGTTAAATAGAGTTAATCAGAGGCAAACAGAAGGAAACTGAGTTAAACAGAGTTAAACAGAGGCAAAGTTAAACAGAGTTAAACAGAGGCAAACAGAGTTCAACAGAGTTAAACAGAGGCATACAGAGTTAAACAGAGTTCAACAGACTTAAACAGAGTTAGACAGATGCAAACAGAGGGAAACAGAGTTAAACAGAGTTAAACAGAGTTGAACAGAGGCAAACAGCTTTAAACAGGGTTAAACAGAGGCAAACAGAGTTAAGCAGAGGCAAACAGAGTTAAACGAGTTAAACAGAGGCATACAGAGTTAACCAGATGCAGAGTTAAACAGAGTTAAACAGAGGCATACAGAGTTAAACAGAGTTCAACACAGGCAAAGAGAGTGACAGAGCGTTAAACAGAGGGAAACAGTTTTAAATAGAGTTAAAAAGATGCAAACAGAGTTAAACAGAATAAAACTGAAGCAAACAGAGTTAAACAGAGTTGAACAGAGGCACACAGAGTTCAACAGAGTTAAACAGAGGCATACAGAGTTAAACAGAGTTGAGTACAGAGAAACAGAGTTAAACAGAGTTAAACAGAGGCATAAGGAGTTCAGCAGAGTTAAACAGAGGCAAACAGAGCTGAACAGATATAAACAGAGCACAACAGAGTTAATCAGAGTTAAACAGAGGGACACGGAGTTAAACAGAGTTAAACCAAGGCACACAGAGTTAAACAGAGTTGAACAGAGGCAAACAGAGTTAAACAGAGTTAAACAGAGGCAAACAGAGTTAAGCAGAGGCAAACAGACTTAAACGTGTTAAACAGAGGCATACAGAGTTCAACAGATTTAAACAGAGGCAAACAGAGTTAAACAGCGTTAGACAGAGGCAAACAGCGTTAAATAGAGTTAAACAGAGGCAATCAGAGTTAAACAGAATTAAACAGAGGCAGACAGAGTTAAATAGATTGAAACAGAGGCATACAGAGTTCAACAGAGAGAGACAGATTTCAACAGAGTTAAACAGGGTTAAACAGAGGCAAACAGAGGGAAACAGAGTGAAACAGAGTTAAACAGAGGCAACCAGAGTTAAGCAGAGTTAATCAGAGGTAAACAGAGTGAAACAGATTTAAACAGACGCAAACAGAGTTAAAGAGAGTTGAACAGGCGCAAAAAGAGTTAAACAGAGGCAAACAGAGTTAAACAGATTTAAACAGAGTTAAACAGAGTTAAACAGAGGCGAACAGAGTTAAACAGAGTTAAACATAGGCAAACAGAATTCAAAATAGTTAAATAGAGTTAATCAGAGGCAAACAGAAGGAAACTGAGTTAAACAGAGTTAGACAGAGGCAAAGTTAAACAGAGTTAAACAGAGGCAAACAGAGTTAAACAGCGTTAGACAGAGGCAAACAGCGTTAAATAGAGTTAAACAGAGGTAAACAGAGTGAAACAGATTTAAGCAGACGCAAACAGAGTTAAAGAGAGTTGAACAGAGGCAAAAAGAGTTACACAGAGGCAAACAGAGTTAAACAGATTTAAACAGAGTTAAACAGAGTTGAACAGATGCAAACAGAGTTCAACAGAGTTAAACAGAGGCATACAGAGTTAAACAGAGTTGGGCAGAGGGAAACAGAGTTAAACAGAGGCATAAGGATTTCAGCAGAGTTAAACAGAGGCATACAGAGTTAAACAGAGTTAAGCAGAGGGAAACAGAGTTAAACAGAGGCAAACAGAGGTAAACTGAGTGAAACAGAGTTAAACAGAGGCACACAGGGTTAAACAGATTTGAGCAGAGGGAAACAGAGTTAAACAGAGTTAAACAGAGGCATAAGGAGTTCAGCCGAGTTAAACAGAGGCATACACAGGTAAAGTGAGTGATACAGAGTTAAACAGAGGCACACAGAGTTAAACAGAGTTGGACAGAGGCAAACAGCTTTAAACAGCGTTAAACAGAGGCAAAGAGAGTTGAGCAGAGGCAAACAGAGTTAAACAGAGGCAAACAGAGGTAAAGTGAGTGAAACAGAGTTAAACAGAGGCACACAGAGTTAAACAGAGTTGGACAGAGGCAAACAGCTTTAAACAGCGTTAAACAGAGGCAAACAGAGTTGAGCAGAGGCAAACAGAGTTAAACAGAGTTAAACAGAGGCAAACAGAGTTAAGCAGAGGCAAACAGACTTAAACGAGTTAAACAGAGGCATACAGAGTTAAACAGATTTAAACAGAGGCAAACAGTTAAACAGCGTTAAACAGAGGCAAACAGATTTAAATAGAGTTAAACAGATGCAATCAGAGTTAAACAGAGGCAAACAGAGTTACATATATTGAAACAGAGGCAAACAGAGTTCAACAGAGATAAACAGAGTTCAACAGACTTAAACAGAGTTAGACAGATGCAAACAGAGGGAAACAGAGTGAAAAAGAGTGAAACAGAGGCATACAGATTTAAACAGAGTTGAACAGAGGCAAACAGAGTAGAACAGAGTTAAAAAGAGTTAAACAGAGTTGAACAGAGGCATACAGAGTTAAATAGATTGAAACAGAGGCAAACAGAGCTGAACAGATATAAACAGAGCACAACAGAGTTAATCAGAGTTAAACAGCGGGAAACGGAGTTAAACAGAGTTAAACCAAGGCACACAGAGGGAAACAGAGTTAAACAGATTTAAACAGAGTTAAACAGAGTTAAACAGAGGCATACAGAGTTAACCAGATGCAAACAGAGTTAAACAGCGTTAGACAGAGGCAAACAGCGTTAAGCAGAGGCAAACAGAGTTAAACGAGTTAAACAGAGGCATACAGAGTTAACCAGATGCAAACAGAGTTAAACAGCGTTAGACAGAGGCAAACAGCGTTAGATAGAGTTAAACAGAGGCAATCAGAGTTAAACAGAGGCAGACAGAGTTAAATGGATTGAAACAGAGGCAAACAGAGTTAAAGAGAGTTGAACAGCCGCAAAAAGAGTTAAACAGAGGCAAACAGAGTTAAACAGATTTAAACAGAGTTAAACAGAGTTAAACAGAGGCGAACAGAGTTAAACAGAGTTAAACATAGGCAAACAGAATTCAAAATAGTTAAATAGAGTTAATCAGAGGCAAACAGAAGGAAACTGAGTTAAACAGAGTTAAACAGAGGCAAAGTTAAACAGAGTTAAACAGAGGCAAACAGAGTTCAACAGAGTTAAACAGAGGCATACAGAGTTAAACAGAGTTCAACAGACTTAAACAGAGTTAGACAGATGCAAACAGAGGGAAACAGAGTTAAACAGAGTTAAACAGAGTTGAACAGAGGCAAACAGCTTTAAACAGGGTTAAACAGAGGCAAACAGAGTTAAGCAGAGGCAAACAGAGTTAAACGAGTTAAACAGAGGCATACAGAGTTAACCAGATGCAGAGTTAAACAGCGTTAGACAGAGGCAAACAGCGTTAAATAGAGTTAAACAGAGGCAATCAGAGTTAAACAGAATTAAACAGAGGCAGACAGAGTTAAATGGATTGAAACAGAGGCAAACAGAGTTCAACAGAGATAAACAGAGTTCAACAGAGTTAACCAGAGTTAAACAGAGGCAAACAGAGGGAAACAGAGTGAAACAGAGGCAAACAGAGGCAACCAGAGTTAAGCAGAGTTAATCAGAGGTAAACAGAGTGAAACAGATTTAAACAGACGCAAACAGAGTTAAAGAGTGTTGAACAGAGACAAACAGAGTTAAACAGAGGCGAACAGAGTTCAAAAGATTTAAACAGAGGCAAACAGAGTTAAACAGCGTTAGACAGAGGCAAACAGCGTTAAATAGAGTTAAACAGAGACAATCAGAGTTAAACAGAATTAAACAGAGGCAGACAGAGTTAAATAGATTGAAACAGAGGCATACAGAGTTCAACAGAGATAGACAGATTTCAACAGAGTTAAACAGAGTTAAACAGAGGCAAACAGAGGGAAACAGAGTGAAACAGAGTGAAACAGAGGCAACCAGAGTTAAGCAGAGTTAATCAGAGGTAAACAGAGTGAAACAGATTTAAACAGACGCAAACAGAGTTAAAGAGAGTTGAACAGCCGCAAAAAGAGTTAAACAGAGGCAAACAGAGTTAAACAGATTTAAACAGAGTTAAACAGAGTTAAACAGAGGCGAACAGAGTTAAACAGAGTTAAACATAGGCAAACAGAATTCAAAATAGTTAAATAGAGTTAATCAGAGGCAAACAGAAGGAAACTGAGTTAAACAGAGTTAAACAGAGGCAAAGTTAAACAGAGTTAAACAGAGGCAAACAGAGTTAAACAGAGTTAAACAGAGGCATACAGAGTTCAACAGAGTTAAACAGAGGCATACAGAGTTAAACAGAGTTCAACAGACTTAAACAGAGTTAGACAGATGCAAACAGAGGGAAACAGAGTTAAACAGAGGCACACAGAGTTAAACAGAGTTGGACATAGGCAAACAGCTTTAAACAGGGTTAAACAGAGGCAAACAGAGTTAAGCAGAGGCAAACAGAGTTAAACGAGTTAAACAGAGGCATACAGAGTTAACCAGAGGCAAACAGAGTTAAACAGCGTTAGACAGAGGCAAACAGCGTTAAATAGAGTTACACAGAGGCAATCAGAGTTAAACAGAATTAAACAGAGGCAGACAGAGTTAAATGGATTGAAACAGAGGCAAACAGAGTTCAACAGAGATAAACAGAGTTCAACAGAGTTAACCAGAGTTAAACAGAGGCAAACAGAGGGAAACAGAGTGAAACAGAGGAAAACAGAGGCAACCAGAGTTAAGCTGAGTTAATCAGAGGTAAACAGAGTGAAACAGATTTAAACAGACGCAAACAGAGTTAAAGAGAGTTGAACAGAGGCAAAAAGAGTTAAACAGAGGCAAACAGAGTTAAACAGATTTAAACAGAGTTAAACAGAGTTAAACAGAGGCATACAGAGTTAAACAGATGCAAACAGAGTTAAACAGCGTTAGACAGAGGCAAACAGCGTTAAGCAGAGGCAAACAGAGTTAAACGAGTTAAACAGAGGCATACAGAGTTAACCAGATGCAAACAGAGTTAAACAGCGTTAGACAGAGGCAAACAGCGTTAGATAGAGTTAATCAGAGGCAATCAGAGTTAAACAGAGGCAGACAGAGTTAAATGGATTGAAACAGAGGCAAACAGAGTTAAAGAGAGTTGAGCAGCCGCAAAAAGAGTTAAACAGAGGCAAACAGAGTTAAACAGATTTAAACAGAGTTAAACAGAGTTAAACAGAGGCGAACAGAGTTAAACAGAGTTAAACATAGGCAAACAGAATTCAAAATAGTTAAATAGAGTTAATCAGAGGCAAACAGAAGGAAACTGAGTTAAACAGAGTTAAACAGAGGCAAAGTTAAACAGAGTTAAACAGAGGCAAACAGAGTTCAACAGAGTTAAACAGAGGCATACAGAGTTAAACAGAGTTCAACAGACTTAAACAGAGTTAGACAGATGCAAACAGAGGGAAACAGAGTTAAACAGAGTTAAACAGAGTTGAACAGAGGCAAACAGCTTTAAACAGGGTTAAACAGAGGCAAACAGAGTTAAGCAGAGGCAAACAGAGTTAAACGAGTTAAACAGAGGCATACAGAGTTAACCAGATGCAGAGTTAAACAGCGTTAGACAGAGGCAAACAGCGTTAAATAGAGTTAAACAGAGGCAATCAGAGTTAAACAGAATTAAACAGAGGCAGACAGAGTTAAATGGATTGAAACAGAGGCAAACAGAGTTCAACAGAGATAAACAGAGTTCAACAGAGTTAACCAGAGTTAAACAGAGGCAAACAGAGGGAAACAGAGTGAAACAGAGTAAAAGAGAGGCAACCAGAGTTAAGCAGAGTTAATCAGAGGTAAACAGAGTGAAACAGATTTAAACAGACGCAAACAGAGTTAAAGAGAGTTGAACAGAGACAAACAGAGTTAAACAGAGGCAAACAGAGTTAAACAGATTTAAACAGAGTTAAACAGAGTTTAACAGAGGCGAACAGAGTTCAAAAGATTTAAACAGAGGCAAACAGAGTTAAACAGCGTTAGACAGAGGCAAACAGCGTTAAATAGAGTTAAACAGAGGCAATCAGAGTTAAACAGAATTAAACAGAGGCAGACAGAGTTAAATAGATTGAAACAGATGCAAACAGAGTTCAACAGATATAAACAGAGTTCAACAGATTTAAACAGAGTTAAACAGAGGCAAACAGAGGGAAACAGAGTGAAACAGAGTTAAAGAGAGGCAACCAGAGTTAAGCAGAGTTAATCAGAGGTAAACAGAGTGAAACAGATTTAAACAGACGCAAACAGAGTTAAAGAGAGTTGAACAGATGCAAAAAGAGTTAAACAGAGGCGAACAGAGTTAAACAGAGTTAAACATAGGCAAACAGAATTCAAAATAGTTAAATAGAGTTAATCAAAGGCAAACAGAAGGAAACTGAGTTAAACAGAGTTAAACAGAGGCAAAGTTAAACAGAGTTAATCAGTGGCAAACAGAGTTCAACAGAGTTAAACAGAGGCATACAGAGTTAAACAGAGTTCAACAGACTTAAACAGAGTTAGACAGATGCAAACAGAGGGAAACAGAGTTAAACAGAGTTAAACAGAGTTGAACAGAGGCAAACAGCTTTAAACAGGGTTAAACAGAGGCAAACAGAGTTAAGCAGAGGCAAACAGAGATAAACGAGTTAAACAGAGGCATACAGAGTTAACCAGATGCAGAGTTAAACAGCGTTAGACAGAGGCAAACAGCGTTAAATAGAGTTAAACAGAGGCAATCAGAGTTAAACAGAATTAAACAGAGGCAGACAGAGTTAAATGGATTGAAACAGAGGCAAACAGAGTTCAACAGAGATAAACAGAGTTCAACAGAGTTAACCAGAGTTAAACAGTGGCAAACAGAGGGAAACAGAGTGAAACAGAGGCAAACAGAGGCAACCAGAGTTAAGCAGAGTTAATCAGAGGTAAACAGAGTGAAACAGATTTAAACAGACGCAAACAGAGTTAAAGAGAGTTGAACAGAGACAAACAGAGTTAAACAGAGGCAAACAGAGTTAAATAGATTTAAACAGAGTTAAACAGAGGCGAACAGAGTTCAAAAGATTTAAACAGAGGCAAACAGAGTTAAACAGCGTTAGACAGAGGCAAACAGCATTAAATAGAGTTAAACAGAGGCAATCAGAGTTAAACAGAATTAAACAGAGGCAGACAGAGTTGAATAGATTGAAACAGATGCAAACAGAGTTCAACAGATATAAACAGAGTTCAACAGATTTAAACAGAGTTAATCAGAGGCAAACAGTGGGAAACAGAGTGAAACAGAGTTAAAGAGAGGCAACCAGAGTTACGCAGAGTTAATCAGAGGTAAACAGAGTGAAACAGATTTAAACAGACGCAAACAGAGTTAAAGAGAGTTGAACAGATGCAAAAAGAGTTAAACAGAGGCAAACAGAGTTAAACAGATTTAAACAGAGTTAAACAGAGTTAAACAGAGGCGAACAGAGTTAAACAGAGTTAAACATAGGCAAACAGAATTCAAAATAGTTAAATAGAGTTAATCAGAGGCAAACAGAAGGAAACTGAGTTAAACAAAGTTAAACATAGGCAAAGTTAAACAGAGTTAAACAGAGGCAAACAGAGTTCAACAGAGTTAAACAGAGGCATACAGAGTTAAACAGAGTTCAACACAGGCAAAGAGAGTGAAAGAGCGTTAAACAGAGGGAAACAGATTTAAATAGAGTTAAACAGATGCAAACAGAGTTAAACAGAAGAAAACTGAAGCAAACAGAGTTAAACAGAGTTGAACAGAGGCAAACAGAGTTCAACAGAGTTAAACAGAGGCATACAGAGTTAAACAGAGTTGGGCAGAGGGAAACAGAGTTAAACAGAGTTAAACAGAGGCATAAGGATTTCAGCAGAGTTAAACAGAGGCATACAGAGTTAAACAGAGTTAAGCAGAGGGAAACAGAGTTAAACAGAGGCACACAGAGTTAAACAGAGTTGAGCAGAGGGAAACAGAGTTAAACAGAGTTAAACAGAGGCATAAGGAGTTCAGCCGAGTTAAACAGAGGCATACACAGGTAAAGTGACTGATACAGAGTTAAACAGAGGCACACAGAGTTAAACAGAGTTGGACAGAGGCAAACAGCTTTAAACAGCGTTAAACAGAGGCAAACAGAGTTGAGGAGAGGCAAACAGAGTTAAACAGAGTTAAACAGAGGCAAACAGAGGTAAAGTGAGTGAAACAGTTAAACAGAGGCACACAGAGTTAAACAGAGTTGGACAGAGGCAAACAGCTTTAAACAGCGTTAAACAGACGCAAACAGAGTTGAGCAGAGGCAAACAGAGTTAAACAGAGTTAAACAGAGGCAAACAGAGTTAAGCAGAGGCAAACAGACTTAAACGAGTTAAACAGAGGCATACAGATTTAAACAGATTTAAACAGAGGCAAACAGTTAAACAGCGTTAAACAGAGGCAAACAGATTTAAATAGAGTTAAACAGATGCAATCAGAGTTAAACAGAGGCAAACAGAGTTAAATAGATTGAAACAGAGGCAAAAAGAGTTCAACAGAGATAAACAGAGTTCAACAGACTTAAACAGAGTTAGACAGATGCAAACAGAGGGAAACAGAGTGAAAAAGAGTGAAACAGAGGCATACAGATTTAAACAGAGTTGAACAGAGGCAAACAGAGTAGAACAGAGTTAAAAAGAGTTAAACAGAGTTGAACAGAGGCATACAGAGTTAAATAGATTGAAACAGAGGCAAACAGAGCTCAACAGATATAAACAGAGCACAACAGAGTTAATCAGAGTTAAACAGAGGGAAACGGAGTTAAACAGAGTTAAACCAAGGCACACAGAGTTAAACAGAGTTGAACAGAGGCAAACAGAGTTAAGCAGAGGCAAACAGACTTAAACGTGTTAAACAGAGGCATACAGAGTTCAACAGATTTAAACAGAGGCAAACAGAGTTAAACAGCGTTAGACAGAGGCAAACAGCGTTAAATAGAGTTAAACAGAGGCAATCAGAGTTAAACAGAATTAAACAGAGGCAGACAGAGTTAAATAGATTGAAACAGAGGCATACAGAGTTCAACAGAGAGAGACAGATTTCAACAGAGTTAAACAGGGTTAAACAGAGGCAAACAGAGGGAAACAGAGTGAAACAGAGGCAACCAGAGTTAAGCAGAGTTAATCAGAGGTAAACAGAGTGAAACAGATTGAAACAGACGCAAACAGAGTTAAAGAGAGTTGAACAGCCGCAAAAAGAGTTAAACAGAGGCAAACAGAGTTAAACAGATTTAAACAGAGTTAAACAGAGTTAAACAGAGGCGAACAGAGTTAAACAGAGCTAAACATAGGCAAACAGAATTCAAAATAGTTAAATAGAGTTAATCAGAGGCAAACAGAAGGAAACTGAGTTAAACAGAGTTAAACAGAGGCAAAGTTAAACAGAGGCAAACAGAGTTAAACAGAGTTAAACAGAGGCATACAGAGTTGAACAGAGTTAAACAGAGGCATACAGAGTTAAACAGAGTTCAACAGACTTAAACAGAGTTAGACAGATGCAAACAGAGGGAAACAGAGTTAAACAGAGTTAAACAGAGGCACACAGAGTTAAACAGAGTTGGACAGAGGCAAACAGCTTTAAACATGGTTAAACAGAGGCAAACAGAGTTAAGCAGAGGCAAACAGAGTTAAACGAGTTAAACAGAGGCATACAGAGTTAACCAGAGGCAAACAGAGTTAAACAGCGTTAGACAGAGGCAAACAGCTTTAAATAGAGTTAAACAGAGGCAATGAGAGTTAAAAGAATTAAACAGAGGCAGACAGAGTTAAATGGATTGAAACAGAGGCAAACAGAGTTCAACAGAAATAAACAGAGTTCAACAGAGTTAACCAGAGTTAAACAGAGGCAAACAGAGGGAAACAGAGTGAAACAGAGGAAAACAGAGGCAACCAGAGTTAAGCAGAGTTAATCAGAGGTAAACAGAGTGAAACAGATTTAAACAGACGCAAACAGAGTTAAAGAGAGTTGAACAGAGGCAAAAAGAGTTAAACAGAGGCAAACAGAGTTAAACAGATTTAAACAGAGTTAAACAGAGTTAAACAGAGGCAAACAGAGTTAAACAGAGTTAAACAGAGGCAAACAGAGTTAAGCAGAGGCAAACAGACTTAAAAGTGTTAAACAGAGGCATACAGAGTTCAACAGATTAAAACAGAGGCAAACAGAGTTAAACAGCGTTAGACAGAGGCAAACAGCGTTAAATAGAGTTAAACAGAGGCAATCAGAGTTAAACAGAATTAAACAGAGGCAGACAGAGTTAAATAGATTGAAACAGAGGCATACAGACTTCAACAGAGATAAACAGATTTCAACAGAGTTAAACAGGGTTCAACAGAGGCAAACAGAGGGAAACAGAGTGAAACAGAGTTAAACAGAGGCAACCAGAGTTAAGCAGAGTTAATCAGAGGTAAACAGAGTGAAACAGATTTAAACAGACGCAAACAGAGTTAAAGAGAGTTGAACAGCCGCAAAAAGAGTTAAACTGAGGCAAACAGAGTTAAACAGATTTAAACAGAGTTAAACAGAGTTAAACAGAGGCGAACAGAGTTAAACAGAGTTAAACATAGGCAAACAGAATTCAAAATAGTTAAATAGAGTTAATCAGAGGCAAACAGAAGGAAACTGAGTTAAACAGAGTTAAACAGAGGCAAAGTTAAACAGAGTTAAACAGAGGCAAACAGAGTTAAACAGAGTTAAACAGAGGCATACAGAGTTCAACAGAGTTAAACAGAGGCATACAGAGTTAAACAGAGTTCAACAGACTTAAACAGAGTTAGACAGATGCAAACTGAGGGAAACAGAGTTAAACAGAGTTAAACAGAGGCACACAGTTTTAAACAGAGTTGAACAGAGGCAAACAGCTTTAAACAGGGTTAAACAGAGGCAAACAGATTTAAGCAGAGGCAAACAGAGTTAAACTAGTTAAACAGAGGCATACAGAGTTAACCAGATGCAAACAGAGTTAAACAGCGTTAGACAGAGGCAAACAGCGTTAAATAGAGTTAAACAGAGGCAATCAGAGTTAAACAGAGGCAGACAGAGTTAATTGGATTGAAACAGAGGCAAACAGAGTTAAAGAGAGTTGAACAGCCGCAAAAAGAGTTAAACAGAGGCAAACAGAGTTAAACAGATTTAAACAGAGTTAAACAGAGTTAAACAGAGGCGAACAGATTTAAACAGAGTTAAACATAGGCAAACAGAATTCAAAATAGTTAAATAGAGTTAATCAGAGGCAAACAGAAGGAAACTGAGTTAAACAGAGTTAAACAGAGGCAAAGTTAAACAAAGTTAAACAGAGGCAAACAGAGTTCAACAGAGTTAAACAGAGGCATACAGAGTTAAACAGAGTTCAACAAACTTAAACAGAGTTAGACAGATGCAAACAGAGGGAAACAGAGTTAAACAGAGTTAAACAGAGGCACACAGAGTTAAACAGAGTTGAACAGAGGCAAACATCTTTAAACAGGGTTAAACAGAGGCAAACAGAGTTAAGCAGAGGCAAACAGAGTTAAACGAGTTAAACAGAGCCATACAGAGTTAACCAGATGCAGAGTTAAACAGCGTTAGACAGAGGCAAACAGCGTTAAATAGAGTTAAACAGAGGCAAACAGAGTTGAGCAGAGGCAAACAGAGTTAAACAGAGGCAAACAGAGTTAAGCAGAGGCAAACAGACTTAAACGAGTTAAACAGAGGCATACAGAGTGAAACAGATTTAAACAGAGGCAAACAGTTAAACAGCGTTAAACAGAGGCAAGCAGATTTAAATAGAGTTAAACAGATGCAATCAGAGTTAAACAGAGGCAAACAGAGTTAAATAGATTGAAACAGAGGCAAACAGAGTTCAACAGAGATAAACAGAGTTCAACAGACTTAAACAGAGTTAGACAGATGCAAACAGAGGGAAACAGAGTGAAAAAGAGTGAAACAGAGGCATACAGATTTAAACAGAGTTGAACAGAGGCAAACAGAGTAGAACAGAGTTAAAAAGAGTTAAACAGAGTTGAACAGAGGCATACAGAGTTAAATAGATTGAAACAGAGGCAAACAGAGCTGAACAGATATAAACAGAGCACAACAGAGTTAATCAGAGTTAAACAGAGGGAAACGGAGTTAAACAGAGTTAAACCAAGGCACACAGAGTTAAACAGAGTTGAACAGAGGCAAACAGAGTTAAACAGAGTTAAACAGAATTAAACAGAGGCAGACAGAGTTAAATAGATTGAAACAGAGGCTTACAGAGTTCAACAGAGAGAGACAGATTTCAACAGAGTTAAACAGGGTTAAACAGAGGCAAACAGAGGGAAACAGAGTGAAACAGAGTGAAACAGAGGCAACCAGAGTTAAGCAGAGTTAATCAGAGGTAAACAGAGTGAAACAGATTTAAACAGACGCAAACAGAGTTAAAGAGAGTTGAACAGCCGCAAAAAGAGTTAAACAGAGGCAAACAGAGTTAAACAGATTTAAACAGAGTTAAACAGAGTTAAACAGAGGCGAACAGAGTTAAACAGAGTTAAACATAGGCAAACAGAATTCAAAATAGTTAAATAGAGTTAATCAGAGGCAAACAGAAGGAAACTGAGTTAAACAGAGTTAAACAGAGGCTTACAGAGTTCAACAGAGTTAAACAGAGGCATACAGAGTTAAACAGAGTTGGGCAGAGGGAAACAGAGTTAAACAGAGTTAAACAGAGGCATAAGGATTTCAGCAGAGTTAAACAGAGGCATACAGAGTTAAACAGAGTTAAGCAGAGGGAAACAGAGTTAAACAGAGGCACACAGAGTTAAACAGAGTTGAGCAGAGGGAAACAGAGTTAAACAGAGTTAAACAGAGGCATAAGGAGTTCAGCCGAGTTAAACAGAGGCATACACAGGTAAAGTGACTGATACAGAGTTAAACAGAGGCACACAGAGTTAAACAGAGTTGGACAGAGGCAAACAGCTTTAAACAGCGTTAAACAGAGGCAAACAGAGTTGAGGAGAGGCAAACAGAGTTAAACAGAGTTAAACAGAGGCAAACAGAGGTAAAGTGAGTGAAACAGTTAAACAGAGGCACACAGAGTTAAACAGAGTTGGACAGAGGCAAACAGCTTTAAACAGCGTTAAACAGACGCAAACAGAGTTGAGCAGAGGCAAACAGAGTTAAACAGAGTTAAACAGAGGCAAACAGAGTTAAGCAGAGGCAAACAGACTTAAACGAGTTAAACAGAGGCATACAGATTTAAACAGATTTAAACAGAGGCAAACAGTTAAACAGCGTTAAACAGAGGCAAACAGATTTAAATAGAGTTAAACAGATGCAATCAGAGTTAAACAGAGGCAAACAGAGTTAAATAGATTGAAACAGAGGCAAAAAGAGTTCAACAGAGATAAACAGAGTTCAACAGACTTAAACAGAGTTAGACAGATGCAAACAGAGGGAAACAGAGTGAAAAAGAGTGAAACAGAGGCATACAGATTTAAACAGAGTTGAACAGAGGCAAACAGAGTAGAACAGAGTTAAAAAGAGTTAAACAGAGTTGAACAGAGGCATACAGAGTTAAATAGATTGAAACAGAGGCAAACAGAGCTCAACAGATATAAACAGAGCACAACAGAGTTAATCAGAGTTAAACAGAGGGAAACGGAGTTAAACAGAGTTAAACCAAGGCACCCAGAGTTAAACAGAGTTGAACAGAGGCAAACAGAGTTAAGCAGAGGCAAACAGACTTAAACGTGTTAAACAGAGGCATACAGAGTTCAACAGATTTAAACAGAGGCAAACAGAGTTAAACAGCGTTAGACAGAGGCAAACAGCGTTAAATAGAGTTAAACAGAGGCAATCAGAGTTAAACAGAATTAAACAGAGGCAGACAGAGTTAAATAGATTGAAACAGAGGCATACAGAGTTCAACAGAGAGAGACAGATTTCAACAGAGTTAAACAGGGTTAAACAGAGGCAAACAGAGGGAAACAGAGTGAAACAGAGGCAACCAGAGTTAAGCAGAGTTAATCAGAGGTAAACAGAGTGAAACAGATTGAAACAGACGCAAACAGAGTTAAAGAGAGTTGAACAGCCGCAAAAAGAGTTAAACAGAGGCAAACAGAGTTAAACAGATTTAAACAGAGTTAAACAGAGTTAAACAGAGGCGAACAGAGTTAAACAGAGCTAAACATAGGCAAACAGAATTCAAAATAGTTAAATAGAGTTAATCAGAGGCAAACAGAAGGAAACTGAGTTAAACAGAGTTAAACAGAGGCAAAGTTAAACAGAGGCAAACAGAGTTAAACAGAGTTAAACAGAGGCATACAGAGTTGAACAGAGTTAAACAGAGGCATACAGAGTTAAACAGAGTTCAACAGACTTAAACAGAGTTAGACAGATGCAAACAGAGGGAAACAGAGTTAAACAGAGTTAAACAGAGGCACACAGAGTTAAACAGAGTTGGACAGAGGCAAACAGCTTTAAACAGGGTTAAACAGAGGCAAACAGAGTTAAGCAGAGGCAAACAGAGTTAAACGAGTTAAACAGAGGCATACAGAGTTAACCAGAGGCAAACAGAGTTAAACAGCGTTAGACAGAGGCAAACAGCTTTAAATAGAGTTAAACAGAGGCAATGAGAGTTAAAAAGAATTAAACAGAGGCAGACAGAGTTAAATGGATTGAAACAGAGGCAAACAGAGTTCAACAGAAATAAACAGAGTTCAACAGAGTTAACCAGAGTTAAACAGAGGCAAACAGAGGGAAACAGAGTGAAACAGAGGAAAACAGAGGCAACCAGAGTTAAGCAGAGTTAATCAGAGGTAAACAGAGTGAAACAGATTTAAACAGACGCAAACAGAGTTAAAGAGAGTTGAACAGAGGCAAAAAGAGTTAAACAGAGGCAAACAGAGTTAAACAGATTTAAACAGAGTTAAACAGAGTTAAACAGAGGCAAACAGAGTTAAACAGAGTTAAACAGAGGCAAACAGAGTTAAGCAGAGGCAAACAGACTTAAAAGTGTTAAACAGAGGCATACAGAGTTCAACAGATTAAAACAGAGGCAAACAGAGTTAAACAGCGTTAGACAGAGGCAAACAGCGTTAAATAGAGTTAAACAGAGGCAATCAGAGTTAAACAGAATTAAACAGAGGCAGACAGAGTTAAATAGATTGAAACAGAGGCATACAGACTTCAACAGAGATAAACAGATTTCAACAGAGTTAAACAGGGTTCAACAGAGGCAAACAGAGGGAAACAGAGTGAAACAGAGTTAAACAGAGGCAACCAGAGTTAAGCAGAGTTAATCAGAGGTAAACAGAGTGAAACAGATTTAAACAGACGCAAACAGAGTTAAAGAGAGTTGAACAGCCGCAAAAAGAGTTAAACTGAGGCAAACAGAGTTAAACAGATTTAAACAGAGTTAAACAGAGTTAAACAGAGGCGAACAGAGTTAAACAGAGTTAAACATAGGCAAACAGAATTCAAAATAGTTAAATAGAGTTAATCAGAGGCAAACAGAAGGAAACTGAGTTAAACAGAGTTAAACAGAGGCAAAGTTAAACAGAGTTAAACAGAGGCAAACAGAGTTAAACAGAGTTAAACAGAGGCATACAGAGTTCAACAGAGTTAAACAGAGGCATACAGAGTTAAACAGAGTTCAACAGACTTAAACAGAGTTAGACAGATGCAAACTGAGGGAAACAGAGTTAAACAGAGTTAAACAGAGGCACACAGTTTTAAACAGAGTTGAACAGAGGCAAACAGCTTTAAACAGGGTTAAACAGAGGCAAACAGATTTAAGCAGAGGCAAACAGAGTTAAACTAGTTAAACAGAGGCATACAGAGTTAACCAGATGCAAACAGAGTTAAACAGCGTTAGACAGAGGCAAACAGCGTTAAATAGAGTTAAACAGAGGCAATCAGAGTTAAACAGAGGCAGACAGAGTTAATTGGATTGAAACAGAGGCAAACAGAGTTAAAGAGAGTTGAACAGCCGCAAAAAGAGTTAAACAGAGGCAAACAGAGTTAAACAGATTTAAACAGAGTTAAACAGAGTTAAACAGAGGCGAACAGATTTAAACAGAGTTAAACATAGGCAAACAGAATTCAAAATAGTTAAATAGAGTTAATCAGAGGCAAACAGAAGGAAACTGAGTTAAACAGAGTTAAACAGAGGCAAAGTTAAACAAAGTTAAACAGAGGCAAACAGAGTTCAACAGAGTTAAACAGAGGCATACAGAGTTAAACAGAGTTCAACAAACTTAAACAGAGTTAGACAGATGCAAACAGAGGGAAACAGAGTTAAACAGAGTTAAACAGAGGCACACAGAGTTAAACAGAGTTGAACAGAGGCAAACATCTTTAAACAGGGTTAAACAGAGGCAAACAGAGTTAAGCAGAGGCAAACAGAGTTAAACGAGTTAAACAGAGCCATACAGAGTTAACCAGATGCAGAGTTAAACAGCGTTAGACAGAGGCAAACAGCGTTAAATAGAGTTAAACAGAGGCAAACAGAGTTGAGCAGAGGCAAACAGAGTTAAACAGAGGCAAACAGAGTTAAGCAGAGGCAAACAGACTTAAACGAGTTAAACAGAGGCATACAGAGTGAAACAGATTTAAACAGAGGCAAACAGTTAAACAGCGTTAAACAGAGGCAAGCAGATTTAAATAGAGTTAAACAGATGCAATCAGAGTTAAACAGAGGCAAACAGAGTTAAATAGATTGAAACAGAGGCAAACAGAGTTCAACAGAGATAAACAGAGTTCAACAGACTTAAACAGAGTTAGACAGATGCAAACAGAGGGAAACAGAGTGAAAAAGAGTGAAACAGAGGCATACAGATTTAAACAGAGTTGAACAGAGGCAAACAGAGTAGAACAGAGTTAAAAAGAGTTAAACAGAGTTGAACAGAGGCATACAGAGTTAAATAGATTGAAACAGAGGCAAACAGAGCTGAACAGATATAAACAGAGCACAACAGAGTTAATCAGAGTTAAACAGAGGGAAACGGAGTTAAACAGAGTTAAACCAAGGCACACAGAGTTAAACAGAGTTGAACAGAGGCAAACAGAGTTAAACAGAGTTAAACAGAATTAAACAGAGGCAGACAGAGTTAAATAGATTGAAACAGAGGCTTACAGAGTTCAACAGAGAGAGACAGATTTCAACAGAGTTAAACAGGGTTAAACAGAGGCAAACAGAGGGAAACAGAGTGAAACAGAGTTAAACAGAGGCAACCAGAGTTAAGCAGAGTTAATCAGAGGTAAACAGAGTGAAACAGATTTAAACAGACGCAAACAGAGTTAAAGAGAGTTGAACAGCCGCAAAAAGAGTTAAACAGAGGCAAACAGAGTTAAACAGATTTAAACAGAGTTAAACAGAGTTAAACAGAGGCGAACAGAGTTAAACAGAGTTAAACATAGGCAAACAGAATTCAAAATAGTTAAATAGAGTTAATCAGAGGCAAACAGAAGGAAACTGAGTTAATCAGAGTTAAACAGAGGCAAAGTTAAACAGAGTTAAACAGAGGCAAACAGAGTTAAACAGAGTTAAACAGAGGCATACAGAGTTCAACAGTGTTAAACAGAGGCATACAGAGTTAAACAGAGTTCAACAGACTTAAACAGAGTTAGACAGATGCAAACAGAGTTAAACAGAGTTAAACAGAGTTAAACAGAGGCACACAGAGTTAAACAGAGTTGGACAGAGGCAAACAGCTTTAAACAGGGTTAAACAGAGGCAAACAGAGTTAAGCAGAGGCAAACAGAGTTAAACGAGTTAAACAGAGGCATACAGAGTTAACCAGAGGCAAACAGAGTTAAACAGCGTTAGACAGAGGCAAACAGCGTTAAATAGAGTTAAACAGAGGTAAACAGAGTGAAACAGATTTAAGCAGACGCAAACAGAGTTAAAGAGAGTTGAACAGAGGCAAAAAGAGTTAAACAGAGGCAAACAGAGTTAAACAGATTTAAACAGAGTTAAACAGAGTTGAACAGAGGCAAACAGAGTTCAACAGAGTTAAACAGAGGCATACAGAGTTAAACAGAGTTGGGCAGAGGGAAACAGAGTTAAACAGAGGCATAAGGATTTCAGCAGAGTTAAACAGAGGCATACAGAGTTAAACAGAGTTAAGCAGAGGGAAACAGAGTTAAACAGAGGCAATCAGAGTTAAACAGAATTAAACAGAGGCAGACAGAGTTAAATGGATTGAAACAGAGGCAAACAGAGTTCAACAGAGATAAACAGAGTTCAACAGAGTTAACCAGAGTTAAACAGAGGCAAACAGAGGGAAACAGAGTGAAACAGAGGCAAACAGAGGCAACCAGAGTTAAGCAGAGTTAATCAGAGGTAAACAGAGTGAAACAGATTTAAACAGACGCAAACAGAGTTAAAGAGAGTTGAACAGAGACAAACAGAGTTAAACAGAGGCAAACAGAGTTAAATAGATTTAAACAGAGTTAAACAGAGTTAAACAGAGGCGAACAGAGTTCAAAAGATTTAAACAGAGGCAAACAGAGTTAAACAGCGTTAGACAGAGGCAAACAGCATTAAATAGAGTTAAACAGAGGCAATCAGAGTTAAACAGAATTAAACAGAGGCAGACAGAGTTGAATAGATTGAAACAGATGCAAACAGAGTTCAACAGATATAAACAGAGTTCAACAGATTTAAACAGAGTTAATCAGAGGCAAACAGTGGGAAACAGAGTGAAACAGAGTTAAAGAGAGGCAACCAGAGTTACGCAGAGTTAATCAGAGGTAAACAGAGTGAAACAGATTTAAACAGACGCAAACAGAGTTAAAGAGAGTTGAACAGATGCAAAAAGAGTTAAACAGAGGCAAACAGAGTTAAACAGATTTAAACAGAGTTAAACAGAGTTAAACAGAGGCGAACAGAGTTAAACAGAGTTAAACATAGGCAAACAGAATTCAAAATAGTTAAATAGAGTTAATCAGAGGCAAACAGAAGGAAACTGAGTTAAACAAAGTTAAACATAGGCAAAGTTAAACAGAGTTAAACAGAGGCAAACAGAGTTCAACAGAGTTAAACAGAGGCATACAGAGTTAAACAGAGTTCAACACAGGCAAAGAGAGTGAAAGAGCGTTAAACAGAGGGAAACAGATTTAAATAGAGTTAAACAGATGCAAACAGAGTTAAACAGAAGAAAACTGAAGCAAACAGAGTTAAACAGAGTTGAACAGAGGCAAACAGAGTTCAACAGAGTTAAACAGAGGCATACAGAGTTAAACAGAGTTGGGCAGAGGGAAACAGAGTTAAACAGAGTTAAACAGAGGCATAAGGATTTCAGCAGAGTTAAACAGAGGCATACAGAGTTAAACAGAGTTAAGCAGAGGGAAACAGAGTTAAACAGAGGCACACAGAGTTAAACAGAGTTGAGCAGAGGGAAACAGAGTTAAACAGAGTTAAACAGAGGCATAAGGAGTTCAGCCGAGTTAAACAGAGGCATACACAGGTAAAGTGACTGATACAGAGTTAAACAGAGGCACACAGAGTTAAACAGAGTTGGACAGAGGCAAACAGCTTTAAACAGCGTTAAACAGAGGCAAACAGAGTTGAGGAGAGGCAAACAGAGTTAAACAGAGTTAAACAGAGGCAAACAGAGGTAAAGTGAGTGAAACAGTTAAACAGAGGCACACAGAGTTAAACAGAGTTGGACAGAGGCAAACAGCTTTAAACAGCGTTAAACAGACGCAAACAGAGTTGAGCAGAGGCAAACAGAGTTAAACAGAGTTAAACAGAGGCAAACAGAGTTAAGCAGAGGCAAACAGACTTAAACGAGTTAAACAGAGGCATACAGATTTAAACAGATTTAAACAGAGGCAAACAGTTAAACAGCGTTAAACAGAGGCAAACAGATTTAAATAGAGTTAAACAGATGCAATCAGAGTTAAACAGAGGCAAACAGAGTTAAATAGATTGAAACAGAGGCAAAAAGAGTTCAACAGAGATAAACAGAGTTCAACAGACTTAAACAGAGTTAGACAGATGCAAACAGAGGGAAACAGAGTGAAAAAGAGTGAAACAGAGGCATACAGATTTAAACAGAGTTGAACAGAGGCAAACAGAGTAGAACAGAGTTAAAAAGAGTTAAACAGAGTTGAACAGAGGCATACAGAGTTAAATAGATTGAAACAGAGGCAAACAGAGCTCAACAGATATAAACAGAGCACAACAGAGTTAATCAGAGTTAAACAGAGGGAAACGGAGTTAAACAGAGTTAAACCAAGGCACACAGAGTTAAACAGAGTTGAACAGAGGCAAACAGAGTTAAGCAGAGGCAAACAGACTTAAACGTGTTAAACAGAGGCATACAGAGTTCAACAGATTTAAACAGAGGCAAACAGAGTTAAACAGCGTTAGACAGAGGCAAACAGCGTTAAATAGAGTTAAACAGAGGCAATCAGAGTTAAACAGAATTAAACAGAGGCAGACAGAGTTAAATAGATTGAAACAGAGGCATACAGAGTTCAACAGAGAGAGACAGATTTCAACAGAGTTAAACAGGGTTAAACAGAGGCAAACAGAGGGAAACAGAGTGAAACAGAGGCAACCAGAGTTAAGCAGAGTTAATCAGAGGTAAACAGAGTGAAACAGATTGAAACAGACGCAAACAGAGTTAAAGAGAGTTGAACAGCCGCAAAAAGAGTTAAACAGAGGCAAACAGAGTTAAACAGATTTAAACAGAGTTAAACAGAGTTAAACAGAGGCGAACAGAGTTAAACAGAGCTAAACATAGGCAAACAGAATTCAAAATAGTTAAATAGAGTTAATCAGAGGCAAACAGAAGGAAACTGAGTTAAACAGAGTTAAACAGAGGCAAAGTTAAACAGAGGCAAACAGAGTTAAACAGAGTTAAACAGAGGCATACAGAGTTGAACAGAGTTAAACAGAGGCATACAGAGTTAAACAGAGTTCAACAGACTTAAACAGAGTTAGACAGATGCAAACAGAGGGAAACAGAGTTAAACAGAGTTAAACAGAGGCACACAGAGTTAAACAGAGTTGGACAGAGGCAAACAGCTTTAAACAGGGTTAAACAGAGGCAAACAGAGTTAAGCAGAGGCAAACAGAGTTAAACGAGTTAAACAGAGGCATACAGAGTTAACCAGAGGCAAACAGAGTTAAACAGCGTTAGACAGAGGCAAACAGCTTTAAATAGAGTTAAACAGAGGCAATGAGAGTTAAAAAGAATTAAACAGAGGCAGACAGAGTTAAATGGATTGAAACAGAGGCAAACAGAGTTCAACAGAAATAAACAGAGTTCAACAGAGTTAACCAGAGTTAAACAGAGGCAAACAGAGGGAAACAGAGTGAAACAGAGGAAAACAGAGGCAACCAGAGTTAAGCAGAGTTAATCAGAGGTAAACAGAGTGAAACAGATTTAAACAGACGCAAACAGAGTTAAAGAGAGTTGAACAGAGGCAAAAAGAGTTAAACAGAGGCAAACAGAGTTAAACAGATTTAAACAGAGTTAAACAGAGTTAAACAGAGGCAAACAGAGTTAAACAGAGTTAAACAGAGGCAAACAGAGTTAAGCAGAGGCAAACAGACTTAAAAGTGTTAAACAGAGGCATACAGAGTTCAACAGATTAAAACAGAGGCAAACAGAGTTAAACAGCGTTAGACAGAGGCAAACAGCGTTAAATAGAGTTAAACAGAGGCAATCAGAGTTAAACAGAATTAAACAGAGGCAGACAGAGTTAAATAGATTGAAACAGAGGCATACAGACTTCAACAGAGATAAACAGATTTCAACAGAGTTAAACAGGGTTCAACAGAGGCAAACAGAGGGAAACAGAGTGAAACAGAGTTAAACAGAGGCAACCAGAGTTAAGCAGAGTTAATCAGAGGTAAACAGAGTGAAACAGATTTAAACAGACGCAAACAGAGTTAAAGAGAGTTGAACAGCCGCAAAAAGAGTTAAACTGAGGCAAACAGAGTTAAACAGATTTAAACAGAGTTAAACAGAGTTAAACAGAGGCGAACAGAGTTAAACAGAGTTAAACATAGGCAAACAGAATTCAAAATAGTTAAATAGAGTTAATCAGAGGCAAACAGAAGGAAACTGAGTTAAACAGAGTTAAACAGAGGCAAAGTTAAACAGAGTTAAACAGAGGCAAACAGAGTTAAACAGAGTTAAACAGAGGCATACAGAGTTCAACAGAGTTAAACAGAGGCATACAGAGTTAAACAGAGTTCAACAGACTTAAACAGAGTTAGACAGATGCAAACTGAGGGAAACAGAGTTAAACAGAGTTAAACAGAGGCACACAGTTTTAAACAGAGTTGAACAGAGGCAAACAGCTTTAAACAGGGTTAAACAGAGGCAAACAGATTTAAGCAGAGGCAAACAGAGTTAAACTAGTTAAACAGAGGCATACAGAGTTAACCAGATGCAAACAGAGTTAAACAGCGTTAGACAGAGGCAAACAGCGTTAAATAGAGTTAAACAGAGGCAATCAGAGTTAAACAGAGGCAGACAGAGTTAATTGGATTGAAACAGAGGCAAACAGAGTTAAAGAGAGTTGAACAGCCGCAAAAAGAGTTAAACAGAGGCAAACAGAGTTAAACAGATTTAAACAGAGTTAAACAGAGTTAAACAGAGGCGAACAGATTTAAACAGAGTTAAACATAGGCAAACAGAATTCAAAATAGTTAAATAGAGTTAATCAGAGGCAAACAGAAGGAAACTGAGTTAAACAGAGTTAAACAGAGGCAAAGTTAAACAAAGTTAAACAGAGGCAAACAGAGTTCAACAGAGTTAAACAGAGGCATACAGAGTTAAACAGAGTTCAACAAACTTAAACAGAGTTAGACAGATGCAAACAGAGGGAAACAGAGTTAAACAGAGTTAAACAGAGGCACACAGAGTTAAACAGAGTTGAACAGAGGCAAACATCTTTAAACAGGGTTAAACAGAGGCAAACAGAGTTAAGCAGAGGCAAACAGAGTTAAACGAGTTAAACAGAGCCATACAGAGTTAACCAGATGCAGAGTTAAACAGCGTTAGACAGAGGCAAACAGCGTTAAATAGAGTTAAACAGAGGCAAACAGAGTTGAGCAGAGGCAAACAGAGTTAAACAGAGGCAAACAGAGTTAAGCAGAGGCAAACAGACTTAAACGAGTTAAACAGAGGCATACAGAGTGAAACAGATTTAAACAGAGGCAAACAGTTAAACAGCGTTAAACAGAGGCAAGCAGATTTAAATAGAGTTAAACAGATGCAATCAGAGTTAAACAGAGGCAAACAGAGTTAAATAGATTGAAACAGAGGCAAACAGAGTTCAACAGAAATAAACAGAGTTCAACAGACTTAAACAGAGTTAGACAGATGCAAACAGAGGGAAACAGAGTGAAAAAGAGTGAAACAGAGGCATACAGATTTAAACAGAGTTGAACAGAGGCAAACAGAGTAGAACAGAGTTAAAAAGAGTTAAACAGAGTTGAACAGAGGCATACAGAGTTAAATAGATTGAAACAGAGGCAAACAGAGCTGAACAGATATAAACAGAGCACAACAGAGTTAATCAGAGTTAAACAGAGGGAAACGGAGTTAAACAGAGTTAAACCAAGGCACACAGAGTTAAACAGAGTTGAACAGAGGCAAACAGAGTTAAACAGAGTTAAACAGAATTAAACAGAGGCAGACAGAGTTAAATAGATTGAAACAGAGGCTTACAGAGTTCAACAGAGAGAGACAGATTTCAACAGAGTTAAACAGGGTTAAACAGAGGCAAACAGAGGGAAGCAGAGTGAAACAGAGTTAAACAGAGGCAACCAGAGTTAAGCAGATTTAATCAGAGGTAAACAGAGTGAAACAGATTTAAACAGACGCAAACAGAGTTAAAGAGAGTTGAACAGCCGCAAAAAGAGTTAAACAGAGGCAAACAGAGTTAAACAGATTTAAACAGAGTTAAACAGAGTTAAACAGAGGCGAACAGAGTTAAACAGAGTTAAACATAGGCAAACAGAATTCAAAATAGTTAAATAGAGTTAATCAGAGGCAAACAGAAGGAAACTGAGTTAATCAGAGTTAAACAGAGGCAAAGTTAAACAGAGTTAAACAGAGGCAAACAGAGTTAAACAGAGTTAAACAGAGGCATACAGAGTTCAACAGTGTTAAACAGAGGCATACAGAGTTAAACAGAGTTCAACAGACTTAAACAGAGTTAGACAGATGCAAACAGAGTTAAACAGAGTTAAACAGAGTTAAACAGAGGCACACAGAGTTAAACAGAGTTGGACAGAGGCAAACAGCTTTAAACAGGGTTAAACAGAGGCAAACAGAGTTAAGCAGAGGCAAACAGAGTTAAACGAGTTAAACAGAGGCAAACAGAGTTAACCAGAGGCAAACAGAGTTAAACAGCGTTAGACAGAGGCAAACAGCGTTAAATAGAGTTAAACAGAGGTAAACAGAGTGAAACAGATTTAAGCAGACGCAAACAGAGTTAAAGAGAGTTGAACAGAGGCAAAAAGAGTTAAACAGAGGCAAACAGAGTTAAACAGATTTAAACAGAGTTAAACAGAGTTGAACAGAGGCAAACAGAGTTCAACAGAGTTAAACAGAGGCATACAGAGTTAAACAGAGTTGGGCAGAGGGAAACAGAGTTAAACAGAGGCATAAGGATTTCAGCAGAGTTAAACAGAGGCATACAGAGTTAAACAGAGTTAAGCAGAGGGAAACAGAGTTAAACAGAGGCAAACAGAGGTAAACTGAGTGAAACAGAGTTAAACAGAGGCACACAGGGTTAAACAGATTTGAGCAGAGGGAAACAGAGTTAAACAGAGTCAAACAGAGGCATAAGGAGTTCAGCCGAGTTAAACAGACGCATACAGAGTAAAACAGAGTTAAGCAGAGGGAAACAGAGTTAAACAGAGTTAAACAGAGGCAAACAGAGGTAAAGTGAGTGAAACAGAGTTAAACAGAGGCACACAGAGTTAAACAGATTTGGACAGAGGCAAACAGCTTTAAACAGCGTTAAACAGAGGCAAACAGAGTTAAGCAGAGGCAAACAGAGTTAAACAGAGTTAAACAGAGGCAAACAGAGTTAAGCAGAGGCAAACAGACTTAAACGAGTTAAACAGAGGCATACAGAGTTAAACAGATTTAAACAGAGGCAAACAGTTAAACAGCGTTAAACAGAGGCAAACAGATTTAAATAGAGTTAAACAGATGCAATCAGAGTTAAACAGAGGTAAACAGAGTTACATAGATTGAAACAGAGGCAAACAGAGTTCAACAGAGATAAACAGAGTTCAACAGACTTAAACAGAGTTAGACAGATGCAAACAGAGGGAAACAGAGTGAAAAAGAGTGAAACAGAGGCATACAGATTTAAACAGAGTTGAACAGAGGCAAACAGAGTAGAGCAGAGTTAAAAAGAGTTAAACAGAGTTGAACAGAGGCATACAGAGTTAAATAGATTGAAACAGAGGCAAACAGAGCTGAACAGATATAAACAGAGCACAACAGAGTTAATCAGAGGGAAACGGAGTTAAACAGAGTCAAACCAAGGCACACAGAGTTAAACAAAGTTGAACAGAGGCAAACAGAGTTAAACAGAGTTAAACAGAGGCAAACAGAGTTAAGCAGAGGCAAACAGAGTTAAACGTGTTAAACAGAGGCATACAGAGTTCAACAGATTTAAACAGAGGCAAACAGAGTTAAATAGCATTAGACAGAGGCAAACAGCGTTAAATAGAGTTAAACAGAGGCAATCAGAGTTAAACAGAATTAAACAGAGGCAGACAGAGTTAAATAGATTGAAACAGAGGCATACAGAGTTCAACAGAGATAAACAGATTTCAACAGAGTTAAACAGGGTTCAACAGAGGCAAACAGAGGGAAACAGAGTGAAACAGAGTTAAACAGAGGCAACCAGAGTTAAGCAGAGTTAATCAGAGGTAAACAGAGTGAAACAGATTTAAACAGACGCAAACAGAGTTAAAGAGAGTTGAACAGCCGCAAAAAGAGTTAAACTGAGTTAAACAGAGTTAAACAGAGTTAAACAGAGGCAAACAGAGTTAAACAGAGTTAAACAGAGGCATACAGAGTTCAACAGAGTTAAACAGAGGCATACAGAGTTAAACAGAGTTCAACAGACTTAAACAGAGTTAGACAGATGCAAACAGAGGGAAACAGAGTTAAACAGAGTTAAACAGAGGCACACAGAGTTAAACAGAGTTGAACAGAGCAAACAGCTTTAAACAGGGTTAGACAGAGGCAAACAGAGTTAAGCAGAGGCAAACAGAGTTAAACGAGTTAAAAAGAGGCATACAGAGTTAACCAGATGCAAACAGAGTTAAACAGCGTTAGACAGAGGCAAACAGCGTTAAATAGAGTTAAACAGAGGCAATCAGAGTTAAACAGAATTAAACAGAGGCAGACAGAGTTAAATGGATTGAAACAGAGGCAAACAGAGTTAAAGAGAGTTGAACAGCCGCAAAAAGAGTTAAACAGAGGCAAACAGAGTTAAACAGATTTAAAAAGAGTTAAACAGAGTTAAACAGAGGCGAACAGAGTTAAACAGAGTTAAACATAGGCAAACAGAATTCAAAATAGTTAAATAGAGTTAATTAGAGGCAAACGGAAGGAAACTGAGTTAAACAGAGTTAAACAGAGGCAAAGTTAAACAGATATAAACAGAGCACAACAGAGTTAATCAGAGTTAAACAGAGGGAAACGGAGTTAAACAGAGTTAAACCAAGGCACACAGAGTTAAACAGAGTTGAACAGAGGCAAACAGAGTTAAGCAGAGGCAAACAGACTTAAACGTGTTAAACAGAGGCATACAGAGTTCAACAGATTTAAACAGAGGCAAACAGAGTTAAACAGCGTTAGACAGAGGCAAACAGCGTTAAATAGAGTTAAACAGAGGCAATCAGAGTTAAACAGAATTAAACAGAGGCAGACAGAGTTAAATAGATTGAAACAGAGGCATACAGAGTTCAACAGAGATAGACAGATTTCAACAGAGTTAAACAGGGTTAAACAGAGGCAAACAGAGGGAAACAGAGTGAAACAGAGTTAAACAGAGGCAACCAGAGTTAAGCAGAGTTAATCAGAGGTAAACAGAGTGAAACAGATTTAAACAGACGCAAACAGAGTTAAAGAGAGTTGAACAGCCGCAAAAAGAGTTAAACAGAGGCAAACAGAGTTAAACAGATTTAAACAGAGTTAAACAGAGGCGAACAGAGTTAAACAGAGTTAAACATAGGCAAACAGAATTCAAAACAGTTAAATAGAGTTAATCAGAGGCAAACAGAAGGAAACTGAGTTAAACAGAGTTAAACAGAGGCAAAGTTAAACAGAGTTAAACAGAGGCAAAAAGAGTTAAACAGAGTTAAACAGAGCATACAGAGTTCAACAGAGTTAAACAGAGGCATACAGAGTTAAACAGAGTTCAACACAGGCAAAGAGAGTGACAGAGCGTTAAACAGAGGGAAACAGTTTTAAATAGAGTTAAAAAGATGCAAACAGAGTTAAACAGAATAAAACTGAAGCAAACAGAGTTAAACAGAGTTGAACAGAGGCACACAGAGTTCAACAGAGTTAAACAGAGGCATACAGAGTTAAACAGAGTTGAGTACAGGGAAACAGAGTTAAACAGAGTTAAACAGAGGCATAAGGAGTTCAGCAGAGTTAAACAGAGGCAAACAGAGCTGAACAGATATAAACAGAGCACAACAGAGTTAATCAGAGTTAAACAGAGGGAAACGGAGTTAAACAGAGTTAAACCAAGGCACACAGAGTTAAACAGAGTTGAACAGAGGCAAACAGAGTTAAACAGAGTTAAACAGAGGCAAACAGAGTTAAGCAGAGGCAAACAGACTTAAACGTGTTAAACAGAGGCATACAGAGTTCAACAGATTTAAACAGAGGCAAACAGAGTTAAACAGCGTTAGACAGAGGCAAACAGCGTTAAATAGAGTTAAACAGAGGCAATCAGAGTTAAACAGAATTAAACAGAGGCAGACAGAGTTAAATAGATTGAAACAGAGGCATACAGAGTTCAACAGAGAGAGACAGATTTCAACAGAGTTAAACAGGGTTAAACAGAGGCAAACAGAGGGAAACAGAGTGAAACAGAGTTAAACAGAGGCAACCAGAGTTAAGCAGAGTTAATCAGAGGTAAACAGAGTGAAACAGATTTAAACAGACGCAAACAGAGTTAAAGAGAGTTGAACAGGCGCAAAAAGAGTTAAACAGAGGCAAACAGAGTTAAACAGATTTAAACAGAGTTAAACAGAGTTAAACAGAGGCGAACAGAGTTAAACAGAGTTAAACATAGGCAAACAGAATTCAAAATAGTTAAATAGAGTTAATCAGAGGCAAACAGAAGGAAACTGAGTTAAACAGAGTTAGACAGAGGCAAAGTTAAACAGAGTTAAACAGAGGCAAACAGAGTTAAACAGCGTTAGACAGAGGCAAACAGCGTTAAATAGAGTTAAACAGAGGTAAACAGAGTGAAACAGATTTAAGCAGACGCAAACAGAGTTAAAGAGAGTTGAACAGAGGCAAAAAGAGTTAAACAGAGGCAAACAGAGTTAAACAGATTTAAACAGAGTTAAACAGAGTTGAACAGAGGCAAACAGAGTTCAACAGAGTTAAACAGAGGCATACAGAGTTAAACAGAGTTGGGCAGAGGGAAACAGAGTTAAACAGAGGCATAAGGATTTCAGCAGAGTTAAACAGAGGCATACAGAGTTAAACAGAGTTAAGCAGAGGGAAACAGAGTTAAACAGAGGCAAACAGAGGTAAACTGAGTGAAACAGAGTTAAACAGAGGCACACAGGGTTAAACAGATTTGAGCAGAGGGAAACAGAGTTAAACAGAGTCAAACAGAGGCATAAGGAGTTCAGCCGAGTTAAACAGACGCATACAGAGTAAAACAGAGTTAAGCAGAGGGAAACAGAGTTAAACAGAGTTAAACAGAGGCAAACAGAGGTAAAGTGAGTGAAACAGAGTTAAACAGAGGCACACAGAGTTAAACAGATTTGGACAGAGGCAAACAGCTTTAAACAGCGTTAAACAGAGGCAAACAGAGTTAAGCAGAGGCAAACAGAGTTAAACAGAGTTAAACAGAGGCAAACAGACTTAAGCAGAGGCAAACAGACTTAAACGAGTTAAACAGAGGCATACAGAGTTAAACAGATTTAAACAGAGGCAAACAGTTAAACAGCGTTAAACAGAGGCAAACAGATTTAAATAGAGTTAAACAGATGCAATCAGAGTTAAACAGAGGTAAACAGAGTTACATAGATTGAAACAGAGGCAAACAGAGTTCAACAGAGATAAACAGAGTTCAACAGACTTAAACAGAGTTAGACAGATGCAAACAGAGGGAAACAGAGTGAAAAAGAGTGAAACAGAGGCATACAGATTTAAACAGTGTTGAACAGAGGCAAACAGAGTAGAGCAGAGTTAAAAAGAGTTAAACAGAGTTGAACAGAGGCATACAGAGTTAAATAGATTGAAACAGAGGCAAACAGAGCTGAACAGATATAAACAGAGCACAACAGAGTTAATCAGAGGGAAACGGAGTTAAACAGAGTCAAACCAAGGCACACAGAGTTAAACAAAGTTGAACAGAGGCAAACAGAGTTAAACAGAGTTAAACAGAGGCAAACAGAGTTAAGCAGAGGCAAACAGAGTTAAACGTGTTAAACAGAGGCATACAGAGTTCAACAGATTTAAACAGAGTTAAACAGAGTTAAACAGAGGCGAACAGAGTTCAAAGGATTTAAACAGAGGCAAACAGAGTTAAACAGCGTTAGACAGAGGCAAACAGCATTAAATAGAGTTAAACAGAGGCAATCAGAGTTAAACAGAATTAAACAGAGGCAGACAGAGTTAAATAGATTGAAACAGATGCAAACAGAGTTCAACAGATATAAACAGAGTTCAACAGATTTAAACAGAGTTAATCAGAGGCAAACAGAGGGAAACAGAGTGAAACAGAGTTAAAGAGAGGCAACCAGAGTTAAGCAGAGTTAATCAGAGGTAAACAGAGTGAAACAGATTTAAACAGACGCAAACAGAGTTAAAGAGAGTGGAACAGATGCAAAAAGAGTTAAACAGAGGCAAACAGAGTTAAACAGATTTAAACAGAGTTAAACAGAGTTAAACAGAGGCGAACAGAGTTAAACAGAGTTAAACATAGGCAAACAGAATTCAAAATAGTTAAATAGAGTTAATCAGAGGCAAACAGAAGGAAACTGAGTTAAACAGAGTTAAACAGAGGCAAAGTTAAACAGAGTTAAACAGAGGCAAACAGAGTTCAACAGAGTTAAACAGAGGCATACAGAGTTAAACAGAGTTCAACACAGGCAAAGAGAGTGAAAGAGCGTTAAACAGAGGGAAACAGATTTAAATTGAGTTAAACAGATGCAAAAAGAGTTGAACAGAATAAAACTGAAGCAAACAGAGTTAAACAGAGTTGAACAGAGGCAAACAGAGTTCAACAGAGTTAAACAGAGGCATACAGATTTAAACAGAGTTGGGCAGAGGGAAACAGAGTTAAACAGAGTTAAACAGAGGCATAAGGATTTCAGCAGAGTTAAACAGAGGCATACAGATTTAAACAGAGTTAAGCAGAGGGAAACAGAGTTAAACAGAGGCAAACAGAGGTAAACTGAGTGAAACAGAGTTAAACAGAGGCACACAGAGTTAAACAGAGTTGAGCAGAGGGAAACAGAGTTAAACAGAGTTAAACAGAGGCATAAGGAGTTCAGCCGAGTTAAACAGAGGCATACACAGGTAAAGTGAGTGATACAGAGTTAAACAGAGGCACACAGAGTTAAACAGAGTTGGACAGAGGCAAACAGCTTTAAACAGCGTTAAACAGAGGCAAAGAGAGTTGAGCAGAGGCAAACAGAGTTAAACAGAGGCAAACAGAGGTAAAGTGAGTGAAACAGAGTTAAACAGAGGCACACAGAGTTAAACAGAGTTGGACAGAGGCAAACTGCTTTAAACAGCGTTAAACAGAGGCAAACAGAGTTGAGCAGAGGCAAACAGAGTTAAACAGAGTTAAACAGAGGCAAACAGAGTTAAGCAGAGGCAAACAGACTTAAACGAGTTAAACAGAGGCATACAGAGTTAAACAGATTTAAACAGAGGCAAACAGTTAAACAGCGTTAAACAGAGGCAAACAGATTTAAATAGAGTTAAACAGATGCAATCAGAGTTAAACAGAGGCAAACAGAGTTACATATATTGAAACAGAGGCAAACAGAGTTCAACAGAGATAAACAGAGTTCAACAGACTTAAACAGAGTTAGACAGATGCAAACAGAGGGAAACAGAGTGAAAAAGAGTGAAACAGAGGCATACAGATTTAAACAGAGTTGAACAGAGGCAAACAGAGTAGAACAGAGTTAAAAAGAGTTAAACAGAGTTGAACAGAGGCATACAGAGTTAAATAGATTGAAACAGAGGCAAACAGAGCTGAACAGATATAAACAGAGCACAACAGAGTTAATCAGAGTTAAACAGAGGGAAACGGAGTTAAACAGAGTTAAACCAAGGCACACAGAGGGAAACAGAGTTAAACAGATTTAAACAGAGTTAAACAGAGTTAAACCGAGGCATACAGAGTTAACCAGATGCAAACAGAGTTAAACAGCGTTAGACAGAGGCAAACAGCGTTAAGCAGAGGCAAACAGAGTTAAACGAGTTAAACAGCGGCATACAGAGTTAACCAGATGCAAACAGAGTTAAACAGCGTTAGACAGAGGCAAACAGCGTTAGATAGAGTTAAACAGAGGCAATCAGAGTTAAACAGAGGCAGACAGAGTTAAATGGATTGAAACAGAGGCAAACAGAGTTAAAGAGAGCTGAACAGCCGCAAAAAGAGTTAAACAGAGGCAAACAGAGTTAAACAGATTTAAACAGAGTTAAACAGAGTTAAACAGAGGCGAACAGAGTTAAACAGAGTTAAACATAGGCAAACAGAATTCAAAATAGTTAAATAGAGTTAATCAGAGGCAAACAGAAGGAAACTGAGTTAAACAGAGTTAAACAGAGGCAAAGTTAAACAGAGTTAAACAGAGGCAAACAGAGTTCAACAGAGTTAAACAGAGGCATACAGAGTTAAACAGAGTTCAACAGACTTAAACAGAGTTAGACAGATGCAAACAGAGGGAAACAGAGTTAAACAGAGTTAAACAGAGTTGAACAGAGGCAAACAGCTTTAAACAGGGTTAAACAGAGGCAAACAGAGTTAAGCAGAGGCAAA
The DNA here is from genome assembly GCA_026770705.1 of Isurus oxyrinchus. Taxonomy (NCBI): domain Eukaryota; kingdom Metazoa; phylum Chordata; class Chondrichthyes; order Lamniformes; family Lamnidae; genus Isurus; species Isurus oxyrinchus. Next base: position 92,882 of record JANJGN010000336.1, on the reverse strand, counting down.
CAGAGTTAAACGAGTTAAACAGAGGCATACAGAGTTAACCAGATGCAGAGTTAAACAGCGTTAGACAGAGGCAAACAGCGTTAAATAGAGTTAAACAGAGGCAATCAGAGTTAAACAGAATTAAACAGAGGCAGACAGAGTTAAATGGATTGAAACAGAGGCAAACAGAGTTCAACAGAGATAAACAGAGTTCAACAGAGTTAACCAGAGTTAAACAGAGGCAAACAGAGGGAAACAGAGTGAAACAGAGGCAAACAGAGGCAACCAGAGTTAAGCAGAGTTAATCAGAGGTAAACAGAGTGAAACAGATTTAAACAGACGCAAACAGAGTTAAAGAGTGTTGAACAGAGACAAACAGAGTTAAACAGAGGCAAACAGAGTTCAAAAGATTTAAACAGAGTTAAACAGAGTTAAACAGAGGCGAACAGAGTTCAAAAGATTTAAACAGAGGCAAACAGAGTTAAACAGCGTTAGACAGAGGCAAACAGCGTTAAATAGAGTTAAACAGAGACAATCAGAGTTAAACAGAATTAAACAGAGGCAGACAGAGTTAAATAGATTGAAACAGAGGCATACAGAGTTCAACAGAGATAGACAGATTTCAACAGAGTTAAACAGAGTTAAACAGAGGCAAACAGAGGGAAACAGAGTGAAACAGAGTGAAACAGAGGCAACCAGAGTTAAGCAGAGTTAATCAGAGGTAAACAGAGTGAAACAGATTTAAACAGACGCAAACAGAGTTAAAGAGAGTTGAACAGCCGCAAAAAGAGTTAAACAGAGGCAAACAGAGTTAAACAGATTTAAACAGAGTTAAACAGAGTTAAACAGAGGCGAACAGAGTTAAACAGAGTTAAACATAGGCAAACAGAATTCAAAATAGTTAAATAGAGTTAATCAGAGGCAAACAGAAGGAAACTGAGTTAAACAGAGTTAAACAGAGGCAAAGTTAAACAGAGTTAAACAGAGGCAAACAGAGTTAAACAGAGTTAAACAGAGGCATACAGAGTTCAACAGAGTTAAACAGAGGCATACAGAGTTAAACAGAGTTCAACAGACTTAAACAGAGTTAGACAGATGCAAACAGAGGGAAACAGAGTTAAACAGAGGCACACAGAGTTAAACAGAGTTGGACATAGGCAAACAGCTTTAAACAGGGTTAAACAGAGGCAAACAGAGTTAAGCAGAGGCAAACAGAGTTAAACGAGTTAAACAGAGGCATACAGAGTTAACCAGAGGCAAACAGAGTTAAACAGCGTTAGACGGAGGCAAACAGCGTTAAATAGAGTTAAACAGAGGCAATCAGAGTTAAACAGAATTAAACAGAGGCAGACAGAGTTAAATGGATTGAAACAGAGGCAAACAGAGTTCAACAGAGATAAACAGAGTTCAACAGAGTTAACCAGAGTTAAACAGAGGCAAACAGAGGGAAACAGAGTGAAACAGAGGAAAACAGAGGCAACCAGAGTTAAGCAGAGTTAATCAGAGGTAAACAGAGTGAAACAGATTTAAACAGACGCAAACAGAGTTAAAGAGAGTTGAACAGAGGCAAAAAGAGTTAAACAGAGGCAAACAGAGTTAAACAGATTTAAACAGAGTTAAACAGAGTTAAACAGAGGCATACAGAGTTGAACAGATGCAAACAGAGTTAAACAGCGTTAGACAGAGGCAAACAGCGTTAAGCAGAGGCAAACAGAGTTAAACGAGTTAAACAGAGGCATACAGAGTTAACCAGATGCAAACAGAGTTAAACAGCGTTAGACAGAGGCAAACAGCGTTAGATAGAGTTAATCAGAGGCAATCAGAGTTAAACAGAGGCAGACAGAGTTAAATGGATTGAAACAGAGGCAAACAGAGTTAAAGAGAGTTGAGCAGCCGCAAAAAGAGTTAAACAGAGGCAAACAGAGTTAAACAGATTTAAACAGAGTTAAACAGAGTTAAACAGAGGCGAACAGAGTTAAACAGAGTTAAACATAGGCAAACAGAATTCAAAATAGTTAAATAGAGTTAATCAGAGGCAAACAGAAGGAAACTGAGTTAAACAGAGTTAAACAGAGGCAAAGTTAAACAGAGTTAAACAGAGGCAAACAGAGTTCAACAGAGTTAAACAGAGGCATACAGAGTTAAACAGAGTTCAACAGACTTAAACAGAGTTAGACAGATGCAAACAGAGGGAAACAGAGTTAAACAGAGTTAAACAGAGTTGAACAGAGGCAAACAGCTTTAAACAGGGTTAAACAGAGGCAAACAGAGTTAAGCAGAGGCAAACAGAGTTAAACGAGTTAAACAGAGGCATACAGAGTTAACCAGATGCAGATTTAAACAGCGTTAGACAGAGGCAAACAGCGTTAAATAGAGTTAAACAGAGGCAATCAGAGTTAAACATAATTAAACAGAGGCAGACAGAGTTAAATGGATTGAAACAGAGGCAAACAGAGTTCAACAGAGATAAACAGAGTTCAACAGAGTTAACCAGAGTTAAACAGAGGCAAACAGAGGGAAACAGAGTGAAACAGAGTTAAAGAGAGGCAACCAGAGTTAAGCAGAGTTAATCAGAGGTAAACAGAGTGAAACAGATTTAAACAGACGCAAACAGAGTTAAAGAGAGTTGAACAGAGACAAACAGAGTTAAACAGAGGCAAACAGAGTTAAACAGATTTAAACAGAGTTAAACAGAGTTTAACAGAGGCGAACAGAGTTCAAAAGATTTAAACAGAGGCAAACAGAGTTAAACAGCGTTAGACAGAGGCAAACAGCGTTAAATAGAGTTAAACAGAGGCAATCAGAGTTAAACAGAATTAAACAGAGGCAGACAGAGTTAAATAGATTGAAACAGATGCAAACAGAGTTCAACAGATATAAACAGAGTTCAACAGATTTAAACAGAGTTAAACAGAGGCAAACAGAGGGAAACAGAGTGAAACAGAGTTAAAGAGAGGCAACCAGAGTTAAGCAGAGTTAATCAGAGGTAAACAGAGTGAAACAGATTTAAACAGACGCAAACAGAGTTAAAGAGAGTTGAACAGATGCAAAAAGAGTTAAACAGAGGCGAACAGAGTTAAACAGAGTTAAACATAGGCAAACAGAATTCAAAATAGTTAAATAGAGTTAATCAAAGGCAAACAGAAGGAAACTGAGTTAAACAGAGTTAAACAGAGGCAAAGTTAAACAGAGTTAATCAGTGGCAAACAGAGTTCAACAGAGTTAAACAGAGGCATACAGAGTTAAACAGAGTTCAACAGACTTAAACAGAGTTAGACAGATGCAAACAGAGGGAAACAGAGTTAAACAGAGTTAAACAGAGTTGAACAGAGGCAAACAGCTTTAAACAGGGTTAAACAGAGGCAAACAGAGTTAAGCAGAGGCAAACAGAGATAAACGAGTTAAACAGAGGCATACAGAGTTAACCAGATGCAGAGTTAAACAGCGTTAGACAGAGGCAAACAGCGTTAAATAGAGTTAAACAGAGGCAATCAGAGTTAAACAGAATTAAACAGAGGCAGACAGAGTTAAATGGATTGAAACAGAGGCAAACAGAGTTCAACAGAGATAAACAGAGTTCAACAGAGTTAACCAGAGTTAAACAGAGGCAAACAGAGGGAAACAGAGTGAAACAGAGTTAAAGAGAGGCAACCAGAGTTAAGCAGAGTTAATCAGAGGTAAACAGAGTGAAACAGATTTAAACAGACGCAAACAGAGTTAAAGAGAGTTGAACAGAGACAAACAGAGTTAAACAGAGGCAAACAGAGTTAAACAGATTTAAACAGAGTTAAACAGAGTTTAACAGAGGCGAACAGAGTTCAAAAGATTTAAACAGAGGCAAACAGAGTTAAACAGCGTTAGACAGAGGCAAACAGCGTTAAATAGAGTTAAACAGAGGCAATCAGAGTTAAACAGAATTAAACAGAGGCAGACAGAGTTAAATAGATTGAAACAGATGCAAACAGAGTTCAACAGATATAAACAGAGTTCAACAGATTTAAACAGAGTTAAACAGAGGCAAACAGAGGGAAACAGAGTGAAACAGAGTTAAAGAGAGGCAACCAGAGTTAAGCAGAGTTAATCAGAGGTAAACAGAGTGAAACAGATTTAAACAGACGCAAACAGAGTTAAAGAGAGTTGAACAGATGCAAAAAGAGTTAAACAGAGGCGAACAGAGTTAAACAGAGTTAAACATAGGCAAACAGAATTCAAAATAGTTAAATAGAGTTAATCAAAGGCAAACAGAAGGAAACTGAGTTAAACAGAGTTAAACAGAGGCAAAGTTAAACAGAGTTAATCAGTGGCAAACAGAGTTCAACAGAGTTAAACAGAGGCATACAGAGTTAAACAGAGTTCAACAGACTTAAACAGAGTTAGACAGATGCAAACAGAGGGAAACAGAGTTAAACAGAGTTAAACAGAGTTGAACAGAGGCAAACAGCTTTAAACAGGGTTAAACAGAGGCAAACAGAGTTAAGCAGAGGCAAACAGAGATAAACGAGTTAAACAGAGGCATACAGAGTTAACCAGATGCAGAGTTAAACAGCGTTAGACAGAGGCAAACAGCGTTAAATAGAGTTAAACAGAGGCAATCAGAGTTAAACAGAATTAAACAGAGGCAGACAGAGTTAAATGGATTGAAACAGAGGCAAACAGAGTTCAACAGAGATAAACAGAGTTCAACAGAGTTAACCAGAGTTAAACAGAGGCAAACAGAGGGAAACAGAGTGAAACAGAGGCAAACAGAGGCAACCAGAGTTAAGCAGAGTTAATCAGAGGTAAACAGAGTGAAACAGATTTAAACAGACGCAAACAGAGTTAAAGAGAGTTGAACAGAGACAAACAGAGTTAAACAGAGGCAAACAGAGTTAAATAGATTTAAACAGAGTTAAACAGAGTTAAACAGAGGCGAACAGAGTTCAAAAGATTTAAACAGAGGCAAACAGAGTTAAACAGCGTTAGACAGAGGCAAACAGCATTAAATAGAGTTAAACAGAGGCAATCAGAGTTAAACAGAATTAAACAGAGGCAGACAGAGTTGAATAGATTGAAACAGATGCAAACAGAGTTCAACAGATATAAACAGAGTTCAACAGATTTAAACAGAGTTAATCAGAGGCAAACAGTGGGAAACAGAGTGAAACAGAGTTAAAGAGAGGCAACCAGAGTAACGCAGAGTTAATCAGAGGTAAACAGAGTGAAACAGATTTAAACAGACGCAAACAGAGTTAAAGAGAGTTGAACAGATGCAAAAAGAGTTAAACAGAGGCAAACAGAGTTAAACAGATTTAAACAGAGTTAAACAGAGTTAAACAGAGGCGAACAGAGTTAAACACGGTTAAACATAGGCAAACAGAATTCAAAATAGTTAAATAGAGTTAATCAGAGGCAAACAGAAGGAAACTGAGTTAAACAAAGTTAAACATAGGCAAAGTTAAACAGAGTTAAACAGAGGCAAACAGAGTTCAACAGAGTTAAACAGAGGCATACAGAGTTAAACAGAGTTCAACACAGGCAAAGAGAGTGAAAGAGCGTTAAACAGAGGGAAACAGATTTAAATAGAGTTAAACAGATGCAAACAGAGTTAAACAGAAGAAAACTGAAGCAAACAGAGTTAAACAGAGCTGAACAGAGGCAAACAGAGTTCAACAGAGTTAAACAGAGGCATACAGAGTTAAACAGAGTTGGGCAGAGGGAAACAGAGTTAAACAGAGTTAAACAGAGGCATAAGGATTTCAGCAGAGTTAAACAGAGGCATACAGAGTTAAACAGAGTTAAGCAGAGGGAAACAGAGTTAAACAGAGGCAAACAGAGGTAAACCGAGTGAAACAGAGTTAAACAGAGGCACACAGAGTTAAACAGAGTTGAGCAGAGGGAAACAGAGTTAAACAGAGTTAAACAGAGGCATAAGGAGTTCAGCCGAGTTAAACAGAGGCATACACAGGTAAAGTGAGTGATACAGAGTTAAACAGAGGCACACAGAGTTAAACAGAGTTGGACAGAGGCAAACAGCTTTAAACAGCGTTAAACAGAGGCAAACAGAGTTGAGGAGAGGCAAACAGAGTTAAACAGAGTTAAACAGAGGCAAACAGAGGTAAAGTGAGTGAAACAGTTAAACAGAGGCACACAGAGTTAAACAGAGTTGGACAGAGGCAAACAGCTTTAAACAGCGTTAAACAGACGCAAACAGAGTTGAGCAGAGGCAAACAGAGTTAAACAGAGTTAAACAGAGGCAAACAGAGTTAAGCAGAGGCAAACAGACTTAAACGAGTTAAACAGAGGCATACAGATTTAAACAGATTTAAACAGAGGCAAACAGTTAAACAGCGTTAAACAGAGGCAAACAGATTTAAATAGAGTTAAACAGATGCAATCAGAGTTAAACAGAGGCAAACAGAGTTAAATAGATTGAAACAGAGGCAAACAGAGTTCAACAGAGATAAACAGAGTTCAACAGACTTAAACAGAGTTAGACAGATGCAAACAGAGGGAAACAGAGTGAAAAAGAGTGAAACAGAGGCATACAGATTTAAACAGAGTTGAACAGAGGCAAACAGAGTAGAACAGAGTTAAAAAGAGTTAAACCGAGTTGAACAGAGGCATACAGAGTTAAATAGATTGAAACAGAGGCAAACAGAGCTCAACAGATATAAACAGAGCACAACAGAGTTAATCAGAGTTAAACAGAGGGAAACGGAGTTAAACAGAGTTAAACCAAGGCACACAGAGGTAAACAGAGTTGAACAGAGGCAAACAGAGTTAAGCAGAGGCAAACAGACTTAAACGTGTTAAACAGAGGCATACAGAGTTCAACAGATTTAAACAGAGGCAAACAGAGTTAAACAGCGTTAGACAGAGGCAAACAGCGTTAAATAGAGTTAAACAGAGGCAATCAGAGTTAAACAGAATTAAAGAGAGGCAGACAGAGTTAAATAGATTGAAACAGAGGCATACAGAGTTCAACAGAGAGAGACAGATTTCAACAGAGTTAAACAGGGTTAAACAGAGGCAAACAGAGGGAAACAGAGTGAAACAGAGGCAACCAGAGTTAAGCAGAGTTAATCAGAGGTAAACAGAGTGAAACAGATTGAAACAGACGCAAACAGAGTTAAAGAGAGTTGAACAGCCGCAAAAAGAGTTAAACAGAGGCAAACAGAGTTAAACAGATTTAAACAGAGTTAAACAGAGTTAAACAGAGGCGAACAGAGTTAAACAGAGTTAAACATAGGCAAACAGAATTCAAAATAGTTAAATAGAGTTAATCAGAGGCAAACAGAAGGAAACTGAGTTAAACAGAGTTAAACAGAGGCAAAGTTAAACAGAGTTAAACAGAGTTAAACAGAGTTAAACAGAGGCATACAGAGTTGAACAGAGTTAAACAGAGGCATACAGAGTTAAACAGAGTTCAACAGACTTAAACAGAGTTAGACAGATGCAAACAGAGGGAAACAGAGTTAAACAGAGTTAAACAGAGGCACACAGAGTTAAACAGAGTTGGACAGAGGCAAACAGCTTTAAACAGGGTTAAACAGAGGCAAACAGAGTTAAGCAGAGGCAAACAGAGTTAAACGAGTTAAACAGAGGCATACAGAGTTAACCAGAGGCAAACAGAGTTAAACAGCGTTAGACAGAGGCAAACAGCGTTAAATAGAGTTAAACAGAGGCAATGAGAGTTAAAAAGAATTAAACAGAGGCAGACAGAGTTAAATGGATTGAAACAGAGGCAAACAGAGTTCAACAGAGATAAACAGAGTTCAACAGAGTTAACCAGAGTTAAACAGAGGCAAACAGAGGGAAACAGAGTGAAACAGAGGAAAACAGAGGCAACCAGAGTTAAGCAGAGTTAATCAGAGGTAAACAGAGTGAAACAGATTTAAACAGACGCAAACAGAGTTAAAGAGAGTTGAACAGAGGCAAAAAGAGTTAAACAGAGGCAAACAGAGTTAAACAGATTTAAACAGAGTTAAACAGAGTTAAACAGAGGCAAACAGAGTTAAACAGAGTTAAACAGAGGCAAACAGAGTTAAGCAGAGGCAAACAGACTTAAAAGTGTTAAACAGAGGCATACAGAGTTCAACAGATTTAAACAGAGGCAAACAGAGTTAAACAGCGTTAGACAGAGGCAAACAGCGTTAAATAGAGTTAAACAGAGGCAATCAGAGTTAAACAGAATTAAACAGAGGCAGACAGAGTTAAATAGATTGAAACAGAGGCATACAGACTTCAACAGAGATAAACAGATTTCAACAGAGTTAAACAGGGTTCAACAGAGGCAAACAGAGGGAAACAGAGTGAAACAGAGTTAAACAGAGGCAACCAGAGTTAAGCAGAGTTAATCAGAGGTAAACAGAGTGAAACAGATTTAAACAGACGCAAACAGAGTTAAAGAGAGTTGAACAGCCGCAAAAAGAGTTAAACTGAGGCAAACAGAGTTAAACAGATTTAAACAGAGTTAAACAGAGTTAAACAGAGGCGAACAGAGTTAAACAGAGTTAAACATAGGCAAACAGAATTCAAAATAGTTAAATAGAGTTAATCAGAGGCAAACAGAAGGAAACTGAGTTAAACAGAGTTAAACAGAGGCAAAGTTAAACAGAGTTAAACAGAGGCAAACAGAGTTAAACAGAGTTAAACAGAGGCATACAGAGTTCAACAGAGTTAAACAGAGGCATACAGAGTTAAACAGAGTTCAACAGACTTAAACAGAGTTAGACAGATGCAAACTGAGGGAAACAGAGTTAAACAGAGTTAAACAGAGGCACACAGTTTTAAACAGAGTTGAACAGAGGCAAACAGCTTTAAACAGGGTTAAACAGAGGCAAACAGATTTAAGCAGAGGCAAACAGAGTTAAACTAGTTAAACAGAGGCATACAGAGTTAACCAGATGCAAACAGAGTTAAACAGCGTTAGACAGAGGCAAACAGCGTTAAATAGAGTTAAACAGAGGCAATCAGAGTTAAACAGAGGCAGACAGAGTTAATTGGATTGAAACAGAGGCAAACAGAGTTAAAGAGAGTTGAACAGCCGCAAAAAGAGTTAAACAGAGGCAAACAGAGTTAAACAGATTTAAACAGAGTTAAACAGAGTTAAACAGAGGCGAACAGATTTAAACAGAGTTAAACATAGGCAAACAGAATTCAAAATAGTTAAATAGAGTTAATCAGAGGCAAACAGAAGGAAACTGAGTTAAACAGAGTTAAACAGAGGCAAAGTTAAACAAAGTTAAACAGAGGCAAACAGAGTTCAACAGAGTTAAACAGAGGCATACAGAGTTAAACAGAGTTCAACAGACTTAAACAGAGTTAGACAGATGCAAACAGAGGGAAACAGAGTTAAACAAAGTTAAACAGAGGCACACAGAGTTAAACAGAGTTGAACAGAGGCAAACATCTTTAAACAGGGTTAAACAGAGGCAAACAGAGTTAAGCAGAGGCAAACAGAGTTAAACGAGTTTAAACAGAGCCATACAGAGTTAACCAGATGCAGAGTTAAACAGCGTTAGACAGAGGCAAACAGCGTTAAATAGAGTTAAACAGAGGCAAACAGAGTTGAGCAGAGGCAAACAGAGTTAAACAGAGGCAAACAGAGTTAAGCAGAGGCAAACAGACTTAAACGAGTTAAACAGAGGCATACAGAGTGAAACAGATTTAAACAGAGGCAAACAGTTAAACAGCTTTAAACAGAGGCAAACAGATTTAAATAGAGTTAAACAGATGCAATCAGAGTTAAACAGAGGCAAACAGAGTTAAATAGATTGAAACAGAGGCAAACAGAGTTCAACAGAGATAAACAGAGTTCAACAGACTTAAACAGAGTTAGACAGATGCAAACAGAGGGAAACAGAGTGAAAAAGAGTGAAACAGAGGCATACAGATTTAAACAGAGTTGAACAGAGGCAAACAGAGTAGAACAGAGTTAAAAAGAGTTAAACAGAGTTGAACAGAGGCATACAGAGTTAAATAGATTGAAACAGAGGCAAACAGAGCTGAACAGATATAAACAGAGCACAACAGAGTTAATCAGAGTTAAACAGAGGGAAACGGAGTTAAACAGAGTTAAACCAAGGCACACAGAGTTAAACAGAGTTGAACAGAGGCAACAGAGTTAAACAGAGTTAAACAGAATTAAACAGAGGCAGACAGAGTTTAAATAGATTGAAACAGAGGCATACAGAGTTCAACAGAGAGAGACAGATTTCAACAGAGTTAAACAGGGTTAAACAGAGGCAAACAGAGGGAAACAGAGTGAAACAGAGTTAAACAGAGGCAACCAGAGTTAAGCAGAGTTAATCAGAGGTAAACAGAGTGAAACAGATTTAAACAGACGCAAACAGAGTTAAAGAGAGTTGAACAGCCGCAAAAAGAGTTAAACAGAGGCAAACAGAGTTAACAGATTTAAACCAGAGTTAAACAGAGTTAAACAGAGGCGAACAGAGTTAAACAGAGTTAAACATAGGCAAACAGAATTCAAAATAGTTAAATAGAGTTAATCAGAGGCAAACAGAAGGAAACTGAGTTAAACAGAGTTAGACAGAGGCAAAGTTAAACAGAGTTAAACAGAGGCAAACAGAGTTAAACAGAGTTGAACAGAGGCATAGAGAGTTCAACAGAGTTAAACAGAGGCATACAGAGTTAAACAGAGTTCAACAGACTTAAACAGAGTTAGACAGATGCAAACAGAGGGAAACAGAGTTAAACAGAGTTAAACAGAGGCACACAGAGTTAAACAGAGTTGGACAGAGGCATACAGCTTTAAACAGGGTTAAGCAGAGGCAAATAGAGTTAAGCAGAGGCAAACAGAGTTAAACGAGTTAAACAGAGGCATACAGAGTTAACCAGAGGCAAACAGAGTTAAACAGCGTTAGACAGAGGCAAACAGCGTTAAATAGAGTTAAACAGAGGTAAACAGAGTGAAACAGATTTAAGCAGACGCAAACAGAGTTAAAGAGAGTTGAACAGAGGCAAAAAGAGTTAAACAGAGGCAAACAGAGTTAAACAGATTTAAACAGAGTTAAACAGAGTTGAACAGAGGCAAACAGAGTTCAACAGAGTTAAACAGAGGCATACAGAGTTAAACAGAGTTGGGCAGAGGGAAACAGAGTTAAACAGAGGCATAAGGATTTCAGCAGAGTTAAACAGAGGCATACAGAGTTAAACAGAGTTAAGCAGAGGGAAACAGAGTTAAACAGAGGCAAACAGAGGTAAACTGAGTGAAACAGAGTTAAACAGAGGCACACAGGGTTAAACAGATTTGAGCAGAGGGAAACAGAGTTAAACAGAGTTAAACAGAGGCATAAGGATTTCAGCCGAGTTAAACAGACGCATACAGAGTAAAACAGAGTTAAGCAGAGGGAAACAGAGTTAAACAGAGTTAAACAGAGGCAAACAGAGGTAAAGTGAGTGAAACAGAGTTAAACAGAGGCACACAGAGTTAAACAGAATTGGACAGAGGCAAACAGCTTTAAACAGCGTTAAACAGAGGCAAACAGAGTTAAGCAGAGGCAAACAGAGTTAAACAGAGTTAAACAGAGGCAAACAGAGTTAAGCAGAGGCAAACAGACTTAAACGAGTTAAACAGAGGCATACAGAGTTAAACAGATTTAAACAGAGGCAAACAGTTAAACAGCGTTAAACAGAGGCAAACAGATTTAAATAGAGTTAAACAGATGCAATCAGAGTTAAACAGAGGTAAACAGAGTTACATAGATTGAAACAGAGGCAAACAGAGTTCAACAGAGATAAACAGAGTTCAACAGACTTAAACAGAGTTAGACAGATGCAAACAGAGGGAAACAGAGTGAAAAAGAGTGAAACAGAGGCATACAGATTTAAACAGAGTTGAACAGAGGCAAACAGAGTAGAGCAGAGTTAAAAAGAGTTAAACAGAGTTGAACAGAGGCATACAGAGTTAAATAGATTGAAACAGAGGCAAACAGAGCTGAACAGATATAAACAGAGCACAACAGAGTTAATCAGAGGGAAACGGAGTTAAACAGAGTCAAACCAAGGCACACAGAGTTAAACAAAGTTGAACAGAGGCAAACAGAGTTAAACAGAGTTAAACAGAGGCAAACAGAGTTAAGCAGAGGCAAACAGAGTTAAACGTGTTAAACAGAGGCATACAGAGTTCAACAGATTTAAACAGAGGCAAACAGAGTTAAATAGCATTAGACAGAGGCAAACAGCGTTAAATAGAGTTAAACAGAGGCAATCAGAGTTAAACAGAATTAAACAGAGGCAGACAGAGTTAAATAGATTGAAACAGAGGCATACAGAGTTCAACAGAGATAAACAGATTTCAACAGAGTTAAACAGGGTTCAACAGAGGCAAACAGAGGGAAACAGAGTGAAACAGAGTTAAACAGAGGCAACCAGAGTTAAGCAGAGTTAATCAGAGGTAAACAGAGTGAAACAGATTTAAACAGACGCAAACAGAGTTAAAGAGAGTTGAACAGCCGCAAAAAGAGTTAAACTGAGTTAAACAGAGTTAAACAGAGTTAAACAGAGGCAAACAGAGTTAAACAGAGTTAAACAGAGGCATACAGAGTTCAACAGAGTTAAACAGAGGCATACAGAGTTAAACAGAGTTCAACAGACTTAAACAGAGTTAGACAGATGCAAACAGAGGGAAACAGAGTTAAACAGAGTTAAACAGAGGCACACAGAGTTAAACAGAGTTGAACAGAGCAAACAGCTTTAAACAGGGTTAGACAGAGGCAAACAGAGTTAAGCAGAGGCAAACAGAGTTAAACGAGTTAAAAAGAGGCATACAGAGTTAACCAGATGCAAACAGAGTTAAACAGCGTTAGACAGAGGCAAACAGCGTTAAATAGAGTTAAACAGAGGCAATCAGAGTTAAACAGAATTAAACAGAGGCAGACAGAGTTAAATGGATTGAAACAGAGGCAAACAGAGTTAAAGAGAGTTGAACAGCCGCAAAAAGAGTTAAACAGAGGCAAACAGAGTTAAACAGATTTAAAAAGAGTTAAACAGAGTTAAACAGAGGCGAACAGAGTTAAACAGAGTTAAACATAGGCAAACAGAATTCAAAATAGTTAAATAGAGTTAATTAGAGGCAAACGGAAGGAAACTGAGTTAAACAGAGTTAAACAGAGGCAAAGTTAAACAGATATAAACAGAGCACAACAGAGTTAATCAGAGTTAAACAGAGGGAAACGGAGTTAAACAGAGTTAAACCAAGGCACACAGAGTTAAACAGAGTTGAACAGAGGCAAACAGAGTTAAGCAGAGGCAAACAGACTTAAACGTGTTAAACAGAGGCATACAGAGTTCAACAGATTTAAACAGAGGCAAACAGAGTTAAACAGCGTTAGACAGAGGCAAACAGCGTTAAATAGAGTTAAACAGAGGCAATCAGAGTTAAACAGAATTAAACAGAGGCAGACAGAGTTAAATAGATTGAAACAGAGGCATACAGAGTTCAACAGAGATAGACAGATTTCAACAGAGTTAAACAGGGTTAAACAGAGGCAAACAGAGGGAAACAGAGTGAAACAGAGTTAAACAGAGGCAACCAGAGTTAAGCAGAGTTAATCAGAGGTAAACAGAGTGAAACAGATTTAAACAGACGCAAACAGAGTTAAAGAGAGTTGAACAGCCGCAAAAAGAGTTAAACAGAGGCAAACAGAGTTAAACAGATTTAAACAGAGTTAAACAGAGGCGAACAGAGTTAAACAGAGTTAAACATAGGCAAACAGAATTCAAAATAGTTAAATAGAGTTAATCAGAGGCAAACAGAAGGAAACTGAGTTAAACAGAGTTAAACAGAGGCAAAGTTAAACAGAGTTAAACAGAGGCAAAAAGAGTTAAACAGAGTTAAACAGAGCATACAGAGTTCAACAGAGTTAAACAGAGGCATACAGAGTTAAACAGAGTTCAACACAGGCAAAGAGAGTGACAGAGCGTTAAACAGAGGGAAACAGTTTTAAATAGAGTTAAAAAGATGCAAACAGAGTTAAACAGAATAAAACTGAAGCAAACAGAGTTAAACAGAGTTGAACAGAGGCACACAGAGTTCAACAGAGTTAAACAGAGGCATACAGAGTTAAACAGAGTTGAGTACAGGGAAACAGAGTTAAACAGAGTTAAACAGAGGCATAAGGAGTTCAGCAGAGTTAAACAGAGGCAAACAGAGCTGAACAGATATAAACAGAGCACAACAGAGTTAATCAGAGTTAAACAGAGGGAAACGGAGTTAAACAGAGTTAAACCAAGGCACACAGAGTTAAACAGAGTTGAACAGAGGCAAACAGAGTTAAACAGAGTTAAACAGAGGCAAACAGAGTTAAGCAGAGGCAAACAGACTTAAACGTGTTAAACAGAGGCATACAGAGTTCAACAGATTTAAACAGAGGCAAACAGAGTTAAACAGCGTTAGACAGCGGCAAACAGCGTTAAATAGAGTTAAACAGAGGCAATCAGAGTTAAACAGAATTAAACAGAGGCAGACAGAGTTAAATAGATTGAAACAGAGGCATACAGAGTTCAACAGAGAGAGACAGATTTCAACAGAGTTAAACAGGGTTAAACAGAGGCAAACAGAGGGAAACAGAGTGAAACAGAGTTAAACAGAGGCAACCAGAGTTAAGCAGAGTTAATCAGAGGTAAACAGAGTGAAACAGATTTAAACAGACGCAAACAGAGTTAAAGAGAGTTGAACAGGCGCAAAAAGAGTTAAACAGAGGCAAACAGAGTTAAACAGATTTAAACAGAGTTAAACAGAGTTAAACAGAGGCGAACAGAGTTAAACAGAGTTAAACATAGGCAAACAGAATTCAAAATAGTTAAATAGAGTTAATCATAGGCAAACAGAAGGAAACTGAGTTAAACAGAGTTAGACAGAGGCAAAGTTAAACAGAGTTAAACAGAGGCAAACAGAGTTAAACAGAGTTGAACAGAGGCATACAGAGTTCAACAGAGTTAAACAGAGGCATACAGAGTTAAACAGAGTTAAACAGACTTAAACAGAGTTAGACAGATGCAAACAGAGGGAAACAGAGTTAAACAGAGTTAAACAGAGGCACACAGAGTTAAACAGAGTTGGACAGAGGCATACAGCTTTAAACAGGGTTAAACAGAGGCAAATAGAGTTAAGCAGAGGCAAACAGAGTTAAACGAGTTAAACAGAGGCATACAGAGTTAACCAGAGGGAAACAGAGTTAAACAGCGTTAGACAGAGGCAAACAGCGTTAAATAGAGTTAAACAGAGGTAAACAGAGTGAAACAGATTTAAGCAGACGCAAACAGAGTTAAAGAGAGTTGAACAGAGGCAAAAAGAGTTAAACAGAGGCAAACAGAGTTAAACCGATTTAAACAGAGTTAAACAGAGTTGAACAGAGGCAAACAGAGTTCAACAGAGTTAAACAGAGGCATACAGAGTTAAACAGAGTTGGGCAGAGGGAAACAGAGTTAAACAGAGGCATAAGGATTTCAGCAGAGTTAAACAGAGGCATACAGAGTTAAACAGAGTTAAGCAGAGGGAAACAGAGTGAAACAGAGGCAAACAGAGGTAAACTGAGTGAAACAGAGTTAAACAGAGGCACACAGTGTTAAACAGATTTGAGCAGAGGGAAACAGAGTTAAACAGAGTTAAACAGAGGCATAAGGATTTCAGCCGAGTTAAACAGACGCATACAGAGTAAAACAGAGTTAAGCAGAGGGAAACAGAGTTAAACAGAGTTAAACAGAGGCAAACAGAGGTAAAGTGAGTGAAACAGAGTTAAACAGAGGCACACAGAGTTAAACAGATTTGGACAGAGGCAAACAGCTTTAAACAGCGTTAAACAGAGGCAAACAGAGTTAAGCAGAGGCAAACAGAGTTAAACAGAGTTAAACAGAGGCAAACAGAGTTAAGCAGAGGCAAACAGACTTAAACGAGTTAAACAGAGACATACAGAGTTAAACAGATTTAAACAGAGGCAAACAGTTAAACAGCGTTAAACAGAGGCAAACAGATTTAAATAGAGTTAAACAGATGCAATCAGAGTTAAACAGAGGTAAACAGAGTTACATAGATTGAAACAGAGGCAAACAGAGTTCAACAGAGATAAACAGAGTTCAACAGACTTAAACAGAGTTAGACAGATGCAAACAGAGGGAAACAGAGTGAAAAAGAGTGAAACAGAGGCATACAGATTTAAACAGAGTTGAACAGAGGCAAACAGAGTAGAGCAGAGTTAAAAAGAGTTAAACAGAGTTGAACAGAGGCATACAGAGTTAAATAGATTGAAACAGAGGCAAACAGAGCTGAACAGATATAAACAGAGCACAACAGAGTTAATCAGAGGGAAACGGAGTTAAACAGAGTCAAACCAAGGCACACAGAGTTAAACAGAGTTGAACAGAGGCAAACAGTGTTAAACAGAGTTAAACAGAGGCAAACAGAGTTAAGCAGAGGCAAACAGACTTAAACGTGTTAAACAGAGGCATACAGAGTTCAACAGATTTAAACAGAGGCAGACAGAGTTAAATAGCATTAGACAGAGGCAAACAGCGTTAAATAGAGTTAAACAGAGGCAATCAGAGTTAAACAGAATTAAACAGAGGCAGACAGAGTTAAATAGATTGAAACAGAGGCATACAGAGTTCAACAGAGATAAACAGATTTCAACAGAGTTAAACAGGGTTCAACAGAGGCAAACAGAGGGAAACAGAGTGAAACAGAGTTAAACAGAGGCAACCAGAGTTAAGCAGAGTTAATCAGAGGTAAACAGAGTGAAACAGATTTAAACAGACGCAAACAGAGTTAAAGAGAGTTGAACAGCCGCAAAAAGAGTTAAACAGAGTTAAACAGAGGCAAACAGAGGGAAACAGAGTGAAACAGAGTTAA
The DNA here is from genome assembly GCA_026770705.1 of Isurus oxyrinchus. Lineage (NCBI taxonomy): Eukaryota > Metazoa > Chordata > Chondrichthyes > Lamniformes > Lamnidae > Isurus > Isurus oxyrinchus. Next base: position 76,054 of record JANJGN010000336.1, on the reverse strand, counting down.
ACAGAGGCAACCAGAGTTAAGCAGAGTTAATCAGAGGTAAACAGAGTGAAACAGATTTAAACAGACGCAAACAGAGTTAAAGAGAGTTGAACAGCCGCAAAAAGAGTTAAACAGAGGCAAACAGAGTTAAACAGATTTAAACAGAGTTAAACAGAGGCGAACAGAGTTAAACAGAGTTAAACATAGGCAAACAGAATTCAAAATAGTTAAATAGAGTTAATCAGAGGCAAACAGAAGGAAACTGAGTTAAACAGAGTTAAACAGAGGCAAAGTTAAACAGAGTTAAACAGAGGCAAAAAGAGTTAAACAGAGTTAAACAGAGCATACAGAGTTCAACAGAGTTAAACAGAGGCATACAGAGTTAAACAGAGTTCAACACAGGCAAAGAGAGTGACAGAGCGTTAAACAGAGGGAAACAGTTTTAAATAGAGTTAAAAAGATGCAAACAGAGTTAAACAGAATAAAACTGAAGCAAACAGAGTTAAACAGAGTTGAACAGAGGCACACAGAGTTCAACAGAGTTAAACAGAGGCATACAGAGTTAAACAGAGTTGAGTACAGGGAAACAGAGTTAAACAGAGTTAAACAGAGGCATAAGGAGTTCAGCAGAGTTAAACAGAGGCAAACAGAGCTGAACAGATATAAACAGAGCACAACAGAGTTAATCAGAGTTAAACAGAGGGAAACGGAGTTAAACAGAGTTAAACCAAGGCACACAGAGTTAAACAGAGTTGAACAGAGGCAAACAGAGTTAAACAGAGTTAAACAGAGGCAAACAGAGTTAAGCAGAGGCAAACAGACTTAAACGTGTTAAACAGAGGCATACAGAGTTCAACAGATTTAAACAGAGGCAAACAGAGTTAAACAGCGTTAGACAGAGGCAAACAGCGTTAAATAGAGTTAAACAGAGGCAATCAGAGTTAAACAGAATTAAACAGAGGCAGACAGAGTTAAATAGAATGAAACAGAGGCATACAGAGTTCAACAGAGATAGGCAGATTTCAACAGAGTTAAACAGGGTTAAACAGAGGCAAACAGAGGGAAACAGAATGAAACAGAGTTAGACAGAGGCAAAGTTAAACAGAGTTAAACAGAGGCAAACAGAGTTAAACAGAGTTGAACAGAGGCATACAGAGTTCAACAGAGTTAAACAGAGGCATACAGAGTTAAACAGAGTTCAACAGACTTAAACAGAGTTAGACAGACGCAAACAGAGGGAAACAGAGTTAAACAGAGTTAAACAGAGGCACACAGAGTTAAACAGAGTTGGACAGAAGCATACAGCTTTAAACAGGGTTAAACAGAGGCAAATAGAGTTAAGCAGAGGCAAACAGAGTTAAACGAGTTAAACAGAGGCATACAGAGTTAACCAGAGGCAAACAGATTTAAACAGCGTTAGACAGAGGCAAACAGCGTTAAATAGAGTTAAACAGAGGCAATCAGAGTTAAACAGAATTAAACAGAGGCAGACAGAGTTAAATGGATTGAAACAGAGGCAAACAGAGTTCAACAGAGATAAACAGAGTTCAACAGAGTTAACCAGAGTTAAACAGAGACAAACAGAGGGAAACAGAGTGAAACAGAGGAAAACAGAGGCAACCAGAGTTAAGCAGAGTTAATCAGAGGTAAACAGAGTGAAACAGATTTAAACAGACGCAAACAGAGTTAAAGAGAGTTGAACAGAGGCAAAAGGAGTTAAACAGAGGCAAACAGAGTTAAACAGATTTAAACAGAGTTAAACAGAGTTAAACAGAGGCGAACAGAGTTAAACAGAGTTAAACATAGGCAAACAGAATTCAAAATAGTTAAATAGAGTTAATCAGAGGCAAACAGAAGGAAACTGAGTTAAACAAAGTTAAACATAGGCAAAGTTAAACAGAGTTAAACAGAGGCAAACAGAGTTAAACAGAGTTAAACAGAGGCAAACAGAGTTCAACAGAGTTAAACAGAGGCATACAGAGTTAAACAGAGATCAACACAGGCAAAGAGAGTGAAAGAGCGTTAAACTGAGGGAAACAGATTTAAATAGAGTTAAACAGATGCAAACAGAGTTAAACAGAATAAAACTGAAGCAAACAGAGTTAAACAGAGTTGAACAGAGGCAAACAGAGTTCAACAGAGTTAAACAGAGGCATACAGAGTTAAACAGAGTTGGGCAGAGGGAAACAGAGTTAAACAGAGTTAAACAGAGGCATAAGGATTTCAGCGGAGTTAAACAGAGGCATACAGAGTTAAACAGAGTTAAGCAGAGGGAAACAGAGTTATACAGAGGCAAACAGAGGTAAACTGAGTGAAACAGAGTTAAACAGAGTTGAGCAGAGGGAAACAGAGTTAAACAGATTTAAACAGAGGCAAACAGAGTTAAAGAGCGTTAGACAGAGGCAAACAGCGTTAAATAGAGTTAAACAGAGGCAATCAGAGTTAAACAGAATTAAACAGAGGCAGACAGAGTTAAATAGATTGAAACAGATGCAAACAGAGTTCAACAGATATAAACAGAGTTCAACAGATTTAAACAGAGTTAAACAGAGGCAAACAGAGGGAAACAGAGTGAAACAGAGTTAAACAGAGGCAACCAGAGTTAAGCAGAGTTAATCAGAGGTAAACAGAGTGAAACAGATTTAAACAGACGCAAACAGAGTTAAAGAGAGTTGAACAGATGCAAAAAGAGTTAAACAGAGGCAAACAGAGTTAAACAGATTTAAACAGAGTTAAACAGAGTTAAACAGAGGCGAACAGAGTTAAACAGAGTTAAACATAGGCAAACAGAATTCAAAATAGTTATATAGAGTTAATCAGAGGCAAACAGAAGGAAACTGAGTTAAACAGACTTAAACAGAGGCAAAGTTAAACAGAGTTAAACAGAGGCAAAAAGAGTTAAACAGAGTTAAACAGAGCATACAGAGTTCAACAGAGTTAAACAGAGGCATACAGAGTTAAACAGAGTTCAACACAGGCAAAGAGAGTGACAGAGCGTTAAACAGAGGGAAACAGATTTAAATAGAGTTAAACAGATGCAAACAGAGTTAAACAGAATAAAACTGAAGCAAACAGAGTTAAACAGAGTTGAACAGAGGCACACAGAGTTCAACAGAGTTAAACAGAGGCATACAGAGTTAAACAGAGTTGAGCAGAGGGAAACAGAGTTAGCAGAGTTAAACAGAGGCATAAGGAGTTCAGCAGAGTTAAACAGAGGCATACAGAGTTAAACAGAGTTAAGCAGAGGGAAACAGAGTTAAACAGAGGCAAACAGAGGTAAACTGAGTGAAACAGAGTTAAACAGAGGCACACAGAGTTAAACAGAGTTGAGCAGAGGGAAACAGAGTTAAACAGAGTTAAACAGAGGCATAAGGAGTTCAGCAGAGTTAAACAGAGGCATACAGAGTAAAACAGAGTTAAGCAGAGGGAAACAGAGTTAAACAGAGTTAAACAGAGGCAAACAGAGGTAAAGTGAGTGAAACAGAGTTAAACTGAGGCACACAGAGTTAAACAGAGTTGGACAGAGGCAAACAGCTTTAAACAGCGTTAAACAGAGGCAAACAGAGTTAAGCAGAGGCAAACAGATTTAAACGAGTTAAACAGAGGCAAACAGAGTTAAGCAGAGGCAAACAGAATTAAACGAGTTAAACAGAGGCATACAGAGTTAAACAGATTTAAACAGAGGCAAACAGTTAAACAGCGTTAAACAGAGGCAAACATTTAAATAGAGTTAAACAGATGAAATCAGAGTTAAACAGAGGCAAACAGAGTTACATAGATTGAAACAGAGGCAAACAGAGTTCAACAGAGATAAACAGAGTTCAACAGACTTAAACAGAGTTAGACAGATGCAAACAGAGGGAAACAGAGTGAAAAAGAGTGAAACAGAGGCATACAGATTTAAATAGAGTTGAACAGAGGCAAACAGAGTAGAACAGAGTTAAAAAGAGTTAAACAGAGTTGAACAGAGGCATACAGAGTTAAATAGATTGAAACAGAGGCACACAGAGTTAAACAGAGTTGAACAGAGGCAAACAGAGTTAAACAGAGTTAAACAGAGGCAAACAGAGTGAAGCAGAGGCAAACAGACTTAAACGTGTTAAACAGAGGCAAACAGAGTTCAACAGATTTAAACAGAGGCAAACAGAGTTAAACAGCGATAGACAGAGGCAAACAGCGTTAAATAGAGATAAACAGAGGCAATCAGAGTTAAACAGAATTAAACAGAGGCAGACAGAGTTAAATAGATTGAAACAGAGGCATACAGAGTTCAACAGAGATAAACAGATTTCAACAGAGTTAAACAGGGTTAAACAGAGGCAAACAGAGGGAAACAGAGTGAAACAGAGTTAAACAGAGGCAACCAGAGTTAAGCAGAGTTAATCAGAGGTAAACAGATTGAAACAGATTTAAACAGACGCAAACAGAGTTAAAGAGAGTTGAACAGCCGCAAAAAGAGTTAAACTGAGGCAAACAGAGTTAAGCAGATTTAAACAGAGTTAAACAGAGTTAAACAGAGGCGAACAGAGTTAAACAGAGTTAAACATAGGCAAACAGAATTCAAAATAGTTATATAGAGTTAATCAGAGGCAAACAGAAGGAAACTGAGTTAAACAGAGTTAAACATAGGCAAAGTTAAACAGAGTTAAACAGAGGCAAACAGAGTTAAACAGAGTTAAACAGAGGCATACAGAGTTCAACAGAGTTAAACAGAGGCATACAGAGTTAAACAGAGTTCAACAGACTTAAACAGAGTTAGACAGATGCAAACAGAGGGAAACAGAGTTAAACAGAGTTAAACAGAGGCACACAGAGTTAAACAGAGTTGAACAGAGGCAAACAGCTTTCAACAGGGTTAAACAGAGGCAAACAGAGTTAAGCAGAGGCAAACAGAGTTAAACGAGTTAAACAGAGGCATACAGAGTTAACCAGATGCAAACAGAGTTAAACAGCGTTAGACAGAGGCAAACAGCGTTAAATAGAGTTAAACAGAGGCAATCAGAGTTATACAGAATTAAACAGAGGCAGACAGAGTTAAATGGATTGAAACAGAGGCAAACAGAGTTAAAGAGAGTTGAACAGCCGCAAAAAGAGTTAAACAGAGGCAAACAGAGTTAAACAGATTTAAACCGAGTTAAACAGTGTTAAACAGAGGCGAACAGAGTTAAACAGAGTTAAACAGAGGCAAAGTTAAACAGTGTCAAACAGAGGCAAACAGAGTTCAACAGAGTTAAACAGAGGCATACAGAGTTAAACAGAGTTCAACAGACTTAAACAGAGTAAGACAGATGCAAACAGAGGGAAACAGAGTTAAACAGAGTTAAACAGAGGCACAAAGAGTAAAACAGAGTTGAACAGAGGCAAACAGCTTTAAACAGGGTTAAACAGAGGCAAACAGAGTTAATCAGAGGCAAACAGAGTTAAACGAGTTAAACAGAGGCATACAGAGTTAACCAGATGCAGAGTTAAACAGCGTTAGACAGAGGCAAACAGCGTTAAATAGAGTTAAACAGAGGCAATCAGAGTTAAACAGAATTAAACAGAGGCAGACAGAGCTAAATGGATTGAAACAGAGGCAAACAGAGTTCAACAGAGATAAACAGAGTTCAACAGAGTTAACCAGAGTTAAACAGAGGCAAACAGAGGGAAACAGAGTGAAACAGAGGCAAACAGAGGCAACCAGAGTTAAGCAGAGTTAATCAGAGGTAAACAGAGTGAAACAGATTTAAACAGACGCAAACAGAGTTAAAGAGAGTTGAACAGAGGCAAACAGAGTTAAACAGATGCAAACAGAGTTAAACAGATTTAAACAGAGTTAAACAGAGTTAAACAGAGGCGAACAGAGTTCAGCAGATTTAAACAGAGGCAAACAGAGTTAAACAGCGTTAGACAGAGGCAAACAGCGTTAAATAGAGTTAAACAGAGGCAATCAGAGTTAAACAGAATTAAACAGAGGCAGACAGAGTTAAATAGATTGAAACAGAGGCATTCAGAGTTCAACAGAGAGAGACAGATTTCAACAGAGTTAAACAGGGTTAAACATAGGCAAACAGAGGGAAACAGAGTGAAACAGAGTTAAACAGAGGCAACCAGAGTTAAGCAGAGTTAATCAGAGGTAAACAGAGTGAAACAGATTTAAACAGACGCAAACAGAGTTAAAGAGAGTTGAACAGCCGCAAAAAGAGTTAAACTGAGGCAAACAGAGTTAAGCAGATTTAAACAGAGTTAAACAGAGTTAAACAGAGGCGAACAGAGTTAAACAGAGTTAAACATAGGCAAACAGAATTCAAAATAGTTATATAGAGTTAATCAGAGGCAAACAGAAGGAAACTGAGTTAAACAGAGTTAAACATAGGCAAAGTTAAACAGAGTTAAACAGAGGCAAACAGAGTTAAACAGAGTTAAACAGAGGCATACAGAGTTCAACAGAGTTAAACAGAGGCATACAGAGTTAAACAGAGTTCAACAGACTTAAACAGAGTTAGACAGATGCAAACAGAGGGAAACAGAGTTAAACAGAGTTAAACAGAGGCACACAGAGTTAAACAGAGTTGAACAGAGGCAAACAGCTTTCAACAGGGTTAAACAGAGGCAAACAGAGTTAAGCAGAGGCAAACAGAGTTAAACGAGTTAAACAGAGGCATACAGAGTTAACCAGATGCAAACAGAGTTAAACAGCGTTAGACAGAGGCAAACAGCGTTAAATAGAGTTAAACAGAGGCAATCAGAGTTATACAGAATTAAACAGAGGCAGACAGAGTTAAATGGATTGAAACAGAGGCAAACAGAGTAAAAGAGAGTTGAACAGCCGCAAAAAGAGTTAAACAGAGGCAAACAGAGTTAAACAGATTTAAACCGAGTTAAACAGTGTTAAACAGAGGCGAACAGAGTTAAACAGAGTTAAACAGAGGCAAAGTTAAACAGTGTCAAACAGAGGCAAACAGAGTTCAACAGAGTTAAACAGAGGCATACAGAGTTAAACAGAGTTCAACAGACTTAAACAGAGTAAGACAGATGCAAACAGAGGGAAACAGAGTTAAACAGAGTTAAACAGAGGCACAAAGAGTAAAACAGAGTTGAACAGAGGCAAACAGCTTTAAACAGGGTTAAACAGAGGCAAACAGAGTTAATCAGAGGCAAACAGAGTTAAACGAGTTAAACAGAGGCATACAGAGTTAACCAGATGCAGAGTTAAACAGCGTTAGACAGAGGCAAACAGCGTTAAATAGAGTTAAACAGAGGCAATCAGAGTTAAACAGAATTAAACAGAGGCAGACAGAGCTAAATGGATTGAAACAGAGGCAAACAGAGTTCAACAGAGATAAACAGAGTTCAACAGAGTTAACCAGAGTTAAACAGAGGCAAACAGAGGGAAACAGAGTGAAACAGAGGCAAACAGAGGCAACCAGAGTTAAGCAGAGTTAATCAGAGGTAAACAGAGGGAAACAGATTTAAACAGACGCAAACAGAGTTAAAGAGAGTTGAACAGAGGCAAACAGAGTTAAACAGATGCAAACAGAGTTAAACAGATTTAAACAGAGTTAAACAGAGTTAAACAGAGGCGAACAGAGTTCAGCAGATTTAAACAGAGGCAAACAGAGTTAAACAGCGTTAGACAGAGGCAAACAGCGTTAAATAGAGTTAAACAGAGGCAATCAGAGTTAAACAGAATTAAACAGAGGCAGACAGAGTTAAATAGATTGAAACAGATGCAAACAGAGTTCAGCAGAGATAAACAGAGTTCAACAGATTGAAACAGAGTTAAACAGAGGCAAACAGAGGGAAACAGAGTGAAACAGAGTTAAAGAGAGGCAACCAGAGTTAAGCAGAGTTAACCAGAGGTAAACAGAGTGAAACAGATTTAAACAGACGCAAACAGAGTTAAAGAGAGTTGAACAGATGCAAAAAGAGTTAAACAGAGGCAAACAGTGTTACACAGATTGAAACAGAGTTAAACAGAGGCGAACAGAGTTAAACAGAGTTAAACATAGGCAAACAGAATTCAAAATAGTTAAATAGAGTTAATCAGAGGCAAACAGAAGGAAACTGAGTTAAACAAAGTTAAACATAGGCAAAGTTAAACAGAGTTAAACTGAGGCAAACAGAGTTAAACAGAGTTAAACAGAGGCAAACCGAGTTCAACAGAGTTAAACAGAGGCATACAGTGTTAAACAGAGTTCAACACAGGCAAAGAGAGTGAAAGAGCGTTAAACAGAGGGAAACAGATTTAAATAGAGTTAAACAGATGCAAACAGAGTTAAACAGAATAAAACTGAAGCAAACAGAGTTAAACAGAGTTGAACAGAGGCACACAGATTTCAACAGAGTTAAACAGAGGCATACAGAGTTAAACAGCGTTGGGCAGAGGGAAACAGAGTTAACCAGAGTTAAACAGAGGCATAAGGATTTCAGCAGAGTTAAACAGAGGCATACAGAGTTAAACAGAGTTAAGCAGAGGGAAACAGAGTTAAACAGAGGCAAACAGAGGTAAACTGAGTGAAACAGAGTTAAACAGAGGCACGCAGAGTTAAACAGAGTTGAGCAGAGGGAAACAGAGTTAAACAGAGTTAAACAGAGGCATAAGGAGTTCAGCCGAGTTAAACAGAGGCATACAGAGTAAAACAGAGTTAAGCAGAGGGAAACAGAGTTAAACAGAGGCAAACAGAGGTAAAGTGAGTGAAACAGAGTTAAACAAAGGCACACAGAGTTAAACAGAGTTGGACAGAGGCAGAAAGCTTTAAACATCGTTAAACAGAGGCAAACAGAGTTAAGCAGAGGCAAACAGAGTTAAACAGAGTTAAACAGAGGCAAACAGAGTTAAGCAGAGGCGAACAGACTTAAACGAGTTAAACAGAGGCATACAGAGTTAAACAGATTTAAACAGAGGCAAACAGTTAAACAGCGTTAAACAGAGGCAAACAGATTTAAATAGAGTTAAACAGATGCAATCAGAGTTAAACAGAGGCAAACAGAGTTAAATAGATTGAAACAGAGGCAAACAGAGTTCAACAGAGATAAACAGAGTTCAACAGACTTAAACAGAGTTAGACAGATGGAAACGGAGTTAAACAGAGTTAAACAAGGCACACAGAGTTAAACAGAGTTGAACAGAGGCAAACAGAGTTAAACAGAGTTAAACAGAGGCAAACAGAGTTAAGCAGAGGCAAACAGACTTAAACGTGTTAAACAGAGGCATACAGAGTTCAACAGATTTAAACAGAGGCAAACGGAGTTAAACAGCGTTAGACATAGGCAAACAACGTTAAATAGAGTTAAACAGAGGCAATCAGAGTTAAACAGAATTAAACAGAGGCAGACAGAGTTAAATAGATTGAAACAGAGGCATTCAGAGTTCAACAGAGAGAGACAGATTTCAACAGAGTTAAACAGGTTTAAACATAGGCAAACAGAGGGAAACAGAGTGAAACAGAGTTAAACAGAGGCAACCAGAGTTAAGCAGAGTTAATCAGAGGTAAACAGAGTGAAACAGATTTAAACAGACGCAAACAGAGTTAAAGAGAGTTGAACAGCCGCAAAAAGAGTTAAACAGAGGCAAACAGAGTTAAACAGAGGCAAACAGAGTTAAACAGATTTAAACAGAGGCGAACAGAGTTAAACAGAGTTAAACATAGGCAAACAGAATTCAAAATAGTTAAATAGAGTTAATCAGAGGCAAACAGAAGGAAACTGAGTTAAACAGAGTTAAACAGAGGCAAAGTTAAACAGAGTTAAACAGAGGCAAACAGAGTTAAACAGAGTTAAACAGAGGCATACAGAGTTAAACAGAGTTAAACAGAGGCATACAGAGTTAAACAGAGTTCAACAGATTAAACAGAGTTAGACAGATGCAAACAGAGGGAAACAGAGTTAAACAGAGTTAAACAGAGGCACACAGAGTTAAACAGAGTTGGACAGTGGCAAACAGAGGTAAAGTGAGTGAAACAGAGTTAAACTGAGGCACACAGAGTTAAACAGAGTTGGACAGAGGCAAACAGCTTTAAACAGCGTTAAACAGAGGCAAACAGAGTTAAGCAGAGGCAAACAGAGTTAAACGAGTTAAACAGAGGCATACAGAGTTAAGCAGAGGTAAACAGAGTTAAACAGCGTTAGACAGAGGCTAACAGCGTTAAATAGAGTTAAACAGAGGCAATCAGAGTTAAACAGAATTAAACAGAGGCAGACAGAGTTAAATAGATTGAAACAGAGGCAAACAGAGTTCAACAGAGATAAACAGAGTTCAACAGAGTTAACCAGAGTTAAACAGAGGCAAACAGAGGGAAACAGAGTGAACCAGAGGAGAACAGAGGCAACCAGAGTTAAGCAGAGTTAATCAGAGGTAAACAGAGTGAAACAGATTTAAACAGACGCAAACAGAGTTAAAGAGAGTTGAACAGAGGCAAAAAGATTTAAACAGAGGCAAACAGAGTTAAACAGATTGAAACAGTGTTAAACAGAGTTAAACAGAGGCGAACAGAGTTAAACAGAATTAAACATAGGCAAACAGAATTCAAAATAGTTAAATAGAGTTAATCAGAGGCAAACAGAAGGAAACTGAGTTAAACAAAGTTAAACATAGACAAAGTTAAACAGAGTTAAACAGAGGCAAACAGAGTTAAACAGAGTTAAACAGAGGCAAACAGAGTTCAACAGAGTTAAACAGAGGCATACAGAGTTAAACAGAATTCAACACAGGCAAAGAGAGTGAAAGAGCGTTAAACACAGGGAAACAGATTTAAATAGAGTTAAACAGATGCAAGCAGATTTAAACAGAATAAAACTGAAGCAAACAGAGTTAAACAGAGTTGAACAGAGGCAAACAGAGTTCAACAGAGTTAAATAGAGGCATACAGAGTTAAACAGAGTTGGGCAGAGGGAAACAGAGTTAAACAGAGTTAAAAAGAGTTAAACAGAGGCATAAGGATTTCAGCAGAGTTAAACAGATGCATACAGAGTTAAACAGAGTAAAGCAGAGGGAAACAGAGTTAAACAGAGGCAAACAGAGGTAAACTGAGTGAAACAGAGTTAAACAGAGGCACACAGAGTTAAACAGAGTTGAGCAGAGGGAAACAGAGTTAAACAGATTTAAACAGAGGCAAACAGAGTTAAAGAGCGTTAGACAGAGGCAAACAGCGTTAAATAGAGTTAAACAGAGGCAATCAGAGTTAAACAGAATTAAACAGAGGCAGACAGAGTTAAATAGATTGAAACAGATGCAAACAGAGTTCAACAGATATAAACAGAGTTCAACAGATTTAAACAGAGTTAAACAGAGGCAAACAGAGTTAAGCAGAGTTAATCAGAGGTAAACAGAGTGAAACAGATTTAAACAGACGCAAACAGAGTTAAAGAGAGTTGAACAGATGCAAAAAGAGTTAAACAGATGCAAACAGAGTTAAATAGATTTAAACAGAGTTAAACAGAGCCGAACAGAGGTAAACAGAGTTAAACATAGGCAAACAGAATTCAAAATAGTTATATAGAGTTAATCAGAGGCAAACAGAAGGAAACTGAGTTAAACAGAGTTAAACAGAGGCAAAGTTAAACAGAGTTAAACAGAGGCAAAAAGAGTTAAACAGAGTTAAACAGAGCATACAGAGTTCAACAGAGTTAAACAGAGGCATACAGAGTTAAACAGAGTTTAACACAGGCAAAGAGAGTGACAGAGCGTTAAACAGAGGGAAACAGATTTAAATAGAGTTAAACAGATGCAAACAGAGTTAAACAGAATAAAACTGAAGCAAACAGAGTTAAACAGAGTTGAACAGAGGCACACAGAGTTCAACAGAGTTAAACAGAGGCATACAGAGTTAAACAGAGTTGAGCAGAGGGAAACAGAGTTAAACAGAGGCATAAGGAGTTCAGCAGAGTTAAACAGAGGCATACAGAGTTAAACAGAGTTAAGCAGAGGGAAACAGAGTTAAACAGCGTTAGACAGAGGCAAACAGCGTTAAATAGAGTTAAACAGAGGCAATCAGAGTTAAACAGAATTAAACAGAGGCAGACAGAGTTAAATAGATTGAAACAGATGCAAACAGAGTTCAACAGATATAAACAGAGTTCAACAGATTTAAACAGAGTTAAACAGAGGCAAACAGAGTTAAGCAGAGTTAATCAGAGGTAAACAGAGTGAAACAGATTTAAACAGACGCAAGCAGAGTTAAAGAGAGTGGAACAGATGCAAAAAGAGTTAAACAGAGGCAAACAGAGTTAAACAGATTTAAACAGAGTTAAACAGAGTTAAACAGAGGCGAACAGAGTTAAACAGAGTTAAACATAGGCAAACAGAATTCAAAATAGTTATATAGAGTTAATCAGAGGCAAACAGAAGGAAACTGAGTTAAACAGAGTTAAACAGAGGCAAAGTTAAACAGAGTTAAACAGAGGCAAAAAGAGTTAAACAGAGTTAAACAGAGCATACAGAGTTCAACAGAGTTAAACAGAGGCATACAGAGTTAAACAGAGTTTAACACAGGCAAAGAGAGTGACAGAGCGTTAAACAGAGGGAAACAGATTTAAATAGAGTTAAACAGATGCAAACAGAGTTAAACAGAATAGAACTGAAGCAAACAGAGTTAAACAGAGTTGAACAGAGGCACACAGATTTCAACAGAGTTAAACAGAGGCATACAGAGTTAAACAGAGTTGAGCAGAGGGAAACAGAGTTAAACAGAGTTAAACAGAGGCATAAGGAGTTCAGCAGAGTTAAACAGAGGCATACAGAGTTAAACAGAGTTAAGCAGAGGGAAACAGAGTTAAACAGAGGCAAACAGAGGTAAACTGAGTGAAACAGAGTTAAACAGAGGCACACAGAGTTAAACAGAGTTGAGCAGAGGGAAACAGAGTTAAACAGAGTTAAACAGAGGCATAAGGAGTTCAGCAGAGTTAAACAGAGGCATACAGAGTAAAACAGAGTTAAGCAGAGGGAAACAGAGTTAAACAGAGTTAAACAGAGGCAATCAGAGGTAAAGTGAGTGAAACAGAGTTAAACTGAGGCACACAGAGTTAAACAGAGTTGGACAGAGGCAAACAGCTTTAAACAGCGTTAAACTGAGGCAAACAGAGTTAAGCAGAGGCAAACAGAGTTAAACGAGTTAAACAGAGGCATACAGAGTTAAGCAGAGGCAAACAGAGTTAAACAGCGTTAGACAGAGGCAAACAACATTAAATAGACTTAAACAGAGGCAATCAGAGTTAAACAGAATTAAACAGAGGCAGACAGAGTTAAATGGATTGAAACAGAGGCAAACAGAGTTCAACAGAGATAAACAGAGTTCAACAGAGTTAACCAGAGTTAAACAGAGGCAAACAGAGGGAAACAGAGGGAAACAGAGGCAAACAGAGGCAACCAAAGCTAAGCAGAGTTAATCAGAGGTAAACAGAGTGAAACAGATTTAAACAGACGCAAACAGAGTTAAAGAGAGTTGAACAGAGGCAAACAGAGTTAAACAGAGGCAAACAGAGTTAAACAGATTTAAACAGAGTTAAACAGAGTTAAACATAGGCAAACAGAATTCAAAGTAGTTAAATAGAGTTAATCAGAGGCAAACAGAAGGAAACTGATGTAAAACAGAGTTAAACAGAGGCAAAGTTAAACAGAGTTAAACAGAGGCAAACAGAGTTAAACAGAGTTAAACAGAGGCATACAGAGTTCAACAGAGTTAAACAGAGGCATACAGAGTTAAACAGAGTTCAACAGACTTAAACAGAGTTTGACAGATGCAAACAGAGGGAAACAGAGTTAAACAGAGTTAAACAGAGGCAAACAGAGGTAAAGTGAGTGAAACAGAGTTAAACAGAGGCACACAGATTTAAACAGAGTTGGACAGAGGCAAACAGAGTTGAGCAGAGGCAAACAGAGTTAAACAGAGGCAAACAGAGTTAAGCAGAGGCAAACAGACTTAAACGAGTTAAACAGAGGCATACAGAGTAAAACAGATTTAAACAGAGGCAAACAGTTAAACAGCGTTAAACAGAGGCAAACAGATTTAAATAGAGTTAAACAGATGCAATCAGAGTTAAACAGAGGCAAACAGAGTTAAATAGATTGGAACAGAGGCAAACAGAGTTCAACAGAGATAAACAGAGTTCAACAGATTTAAACAGAGTTAGACAGATGCAAACAGAGGGAAACAGAGTGAAAAAGAGTGAAACAGAGGCATACAGATTTAAACAGAGTTGAACAGAGGCAAACCGAGTAGAACAGAGTTAAAAAGAGTTAAACAGAGTTGAACAGAGGCATACAGAGTTAAATAGATTGAAACAGAGGCAAACAGAGCTGAACAGATATAAACAGAGCACAACAGAGTTAATCAGAGTTAAACAGAGGGAAACGGAGTTAAACAGAGTTAAACCAAGGCACACAGAGTTCAACAGAGTTGAACAGAGGCAAACAGAGTTAAACAGAGTTAAACAGAGGCAAACAGAGTTAAGCAGAGGCAAACAGACTTAAACGTGTTAAACAGAGGCATACAGAGTTCAACAGATTTAAACAGAGGCAAACAGAGTTAAACAGCGTTAGACAGAGGCAAACAGCGTTAAATAGAGTTAAACAGAGGCAATCAGAGTTAAACAGAATTAAACAGAGGCAGACAGAGTTGAACAGATTGAAACAGAGGCATACAGAGTTCAACAGAGATAGACAGATTTCAACAGAGTTAAACAGGGTTAAACAGAGGCAAACAGAGTGAAACAGAGTTAAACAGAGGCAACCAGAGTTAAGCAGAGTTAATCAGAGGTAAACAGAGTGAAACAGATTTAAACAGACGCAAACAGAGTTAAAGAGAGTTGAACAGCCGCAAAAAGAGTTAAACAGAGGCAAACAGAGTTAAACAGATTTAAACAGAGTTAAACAGAGTTAAACAGAGGCGAACAGAGTTAAACAGAGTTAAACATAGGCAAACAGAATTCAAAATAGTTAAATAGAGTTAATCAGAGGCAAACAGAAGGAAACTGAGTTAAACAAAGTTAAACATAGGCAAAGTTAAACAGAGTTAAACAGAGGCAAACAGAGTTAAACAGAGTTAAACAGAGGCAAACAGAGTTCAACAGAGTTAAACAGAGGCAAAGTTAAACAGAGTTAAACAGAGGCAAAAAGAGTTAAACAGAGTTAAACAGAGCATACAGAGTTCAACAGAGTTAAACAGAGGCATACAGAGTTAAACAGAGTTCAACACAGGCAAAGAGAGAGACAGAGCGTTAAACAGAGGGAAACAGATTTAAATAGAGTTAAACAGATGCAAACAGAGTTAAACAGAATAAAACTGAAGCAAACAGAGTTAAACAGAGTTGAACAGAGGCACACAGAGTTCAACAGAGTTACACAGAGGCATACAGAGTTAAACAGAGTTGAGCAGAGGGAAACAGAGTTAAACAGAGTTAAACAGAGGCATAAGGAGTTCAGCAGAGTTAAACAGAGGCATACAGAGTTAAACAGAGTTAAGCAGAGGGAAACAGAGTTAAACAGAGGCAAACAGAGGTAAACTGAGTGAAACAGAGTTAAACAGAGGCACACAGAGTTAAACAGAGTTGAGCAGAGGGAAACAGAGTTAAACAGAGTTAAACAGAGGCATAAGGAGTTCAGCAGAGTTAAACAGAGGCATACAGAGTAAAACAGAGTTAAGCAGAGGGAAACAGAGTTAAACAGAGTTAAACAGAGGCAAACAGAGGTAAAGTGAGTGAAACAGAGTTAAACTGAGGCACACAGAGTTAAACAGAGTTGGACAGAGGCAAACAGCTTTAAACAGCGTTAAACAGAGGCAAACAGAGTTAAGCAGAGGCAAACAGAGTTAAACGAGTTAAACAGAGGCATACAGAGTTAAGCAGAGGCAAACAGAGTTAAACAGCGTTAGACAGAGGCAAACAGCGTTAAATAGAGTTAAACAGAGGCAATCAGAGTTAAACAGAATTAAACAGAGGCAGACAGAGTTAAATGGATTGAAACAGAGGCAAACAGAGTTCCACAGAGATAAACAGAGTTCAACAGAGTTAACCAGAGTTAAACAGAGGCAAACAGAGGGAAACAGAGTGAAACAGAGGCAAACAGAGGCAACCAAAGCTAAGCAGAGTTAATCAGAGGTAAACAGAGTGAAACAGATTTAAACAGACGCAAACAGAGTTAAAGAGAGTTAAACAGAGGCAAACAGAGTTAAACAGAGGCAAACAGAGTTAAACAGATTTAAACAGAGTTAAACAGAGTTAAACATAGGCAAACAGAATTCAAAATAGTTAAATAGAGTTAATCAGAGGCAAACAGAAGGAAACTGAGTTAAACAGAGTTAAACAGAGGCAAAGTTAAACAGAGTTAATCAGAGGCAAACAGAGTTAAACAGAGTTAAACAGAGGCATACAGAGTTCAACAGAGTTAAACAGAGGCATACAGAGTTAAACAGAGTTCAACAGACTTAAACAGAGTTAGACAGATGCAAACAGAGGGAAACAGAGTTAAACAGAGTTAAACAGAGGCAAACAGAGGTAAAGTGAGTGAAACAGAGTTAAACAGAGGCACACAGAGTTAAACAGAGTTGGACAGAGGCAAACAGCTTTAAACAGCGTTAAACAGATGCAAACAGAGTTGAGCAGAGGCAAACAGAGTTAAACAGAGTTAAACAGAGGCAAACAGAGTTAAGTAGAGGCAAACACACTTAAACGAGTTAAACAGAGGCATACAGAGTTAAACAGATTTAAACAGAGGCAAACAGTTAAACAGCGTTAAACAGAGGCAAACAGATTTAAATAGAGTTAAACAGATGCAATCAGAGTTAAACAGAGGCAAACAGAGTTAGATAGATTGAAACAGAGGCAAACAGAGTTCAACAGAGATAAACAGAGTTCAACAGACTTAAACAGAGTTAGACAGATGCAAACAGAGGGAAACAGAGTGAAAAAGAGTGAAACAGAGGCATACAGATTTAAAAAGAGTTGAACAGAGGCAAACAGAGTAGAACAGAGTTAAAAAGAGTTAAACAGAGTTGAACAGAGGCATACAGAGTTAAATAGATTGAAACAGAGGCAAACAGAGCTGAACAGATATAAACAGAGCATAACAGAGTTAATCAGAGTTAAACAGAGGGAAACGGAGTTAAACAGAGTTAAACCAAGGCACACAGAGTTAAACAGAGTTGAACAGAGGCAAACAGAGTTAAACAGAGTTAAACAGAGGCAAACAGAGTTAAGCAGAGGCAAACAGACTTAAACGTGTTAAACAGAGGCATACAGAGTTCAACAGATTTAAACAGAGGCAAACAGAGTTAAACAGCGTTAGACAGAGGCAAACAGCGTTAAATAGAGTTAAACAGAGGCAATCAGAGTTAAACAGAATTAAACAGAGGCAGACAGAGTTAAATAGAATGAAACAGAGGCATACAGAGTTCAACAGAGATAGGCAGATTTCAACAGAGTTAAACAGGGTTAAACAGAGGCAAACAGAGGGAAACAGAGTGAAACAGAGTTAAACAGAGGCAACCAGAGTTAAGCAGAGTTAATCAGAGGTAAACAGAGTGAAACAGATTTAAACAGACGCAAACAGAGTTAAAGAGAGTTGAACAGCCGCAAAAAGAGTTAAACAGAGGCAAACAGAGTTAAACAGATTTAAACAGAGTTAAACAGAGTTAAACAGAGGCGAACAGAATTAAACAGAGTTAAACATAGGCAAACAGAATTCAAAATAGTTAAATAGAGTTAATCAGAGGCAAACAGAAGGAAACTGAGTTAAACAGAGTTAAACAGAGGCAAAGTTAAACAGAGTTAAACAGAGGCAAACAGAGTTAAACAGAGTTAAACAGAGGCATACAGAGTTCAACAGAGTTAAACAGAGGCATACAGAGTTAAACAGAGTTCAACAGACTTAAACAGAGTTAGACAGATGCAAACAGAGGGAAACAGAGTTAAACAGAGTTAAACAGAGGCACACAGAGTTAAACAGAGTTGGAGAGAGGCAAACAGCTTTAAACAGGGTTATACAGAGGCAAACAGAGTTAAGCAGAGGCAAACAGAGTTAAACGAGTTAAACAGAGGCATACAGAGTGAACCAGAGGCAAACAGAGTTAAACAGCGTTAGACAGAGGCAAACAGCGTTAAATAGAGTTAAACAGAGGCAATCAGAGTTAAACAGAATTAAACAGAGGCAGACAGAGTTAAATGGATTGAAACAGAGGCAAACAGAGTTCAACAGAGATAAACAGAGTTCAACAGAGTTAACCAGAGTTAAACAGAGGCAAACAGAGGGAAACAGAGTGAAACAGAGGCAAACAGAGGCAACCAGAGTTAAGCAGAGTTAATCAGAGGTAAACAGAGTGAAACAGATTTAAACAGACGCAAACAGAGTTAAAGAGAGTTGAACAGAGGCAAAAAGAGTTAAACAGAGGCAAACAGAGTTAAACAGATTTAAACAGAGTTAAACAGAGTTAAACAGAGGCGAACAGAGTTAAACAGAGTTAAACATAGGCAAACAGAATTCAAAATAGTTAAATAGAGTTAATCAGAGGCAAACAGAAGGAAACTGAGTTAAACAAAGTTAAACATAGGCAAAGTTAAACAGAGTTAAACAGAGGCAAACAGAGTTCAACAGAGTTAAACAGAGGCAAACAGAGTTAAACAGATTTAAACAGAGTTAAACAGAGTTAAACAGAGGCGAACAGAGTTAAGCAGAGTTAAACATAGGCAAACAGAATTCAAAATAGTTAAATAGAGTTAATCAGAGGCAAACAGAAGGAAACTGAGTTAAACAAAGTTAAACATAGGCAAAGTTAAACAGAGTTAAACAGAGGCAAACAGAGTTAAACAGAGTTAAACAGAGGCAAACAGAGTTCAACAGAGTTAAACAGAGGCATACAGAGTTAAACAGAGTTCAACACAGGCAAAGAGAGTGAGAGAGCGTTAAACACAGGGAAACAGATTTAAATAGAGTTAAACAGATGCAAACAGAGTTAAACAGAATAAAACTGAAGCAAACAGAGTTAAACAGAGTTGAACAGAGGCAAACAGAGTTCAACAGAGTTAAACAGAGGCATACAGAGTTAAACAGAGTTGGGCAGAGGGAAACAGAGTTAAACAGAGTTAAACAGAGGCATAAGGATTTCAGCAGAGTTAAACAGAGGCATACAGAGTTAAACAGAGTTAAGCAGAGGGAAACAGAGTTAAACAGAGGCAAACAGAGGTAAACTGAGTGAAACAGAGTTCAACAGAGGCACACAGATTTAAACAGAGTTGAGCAGAGGGAAACAGAGTTGAACAGATTTAAACAGAGGCAAACAGAGTTAAAGAGCGTTAGACAGAGGCAAACAGCGTTAAATAGAGTTAAACAGAGGCAATCAGAGTTAAACAGAATTAAACAGAGGCAGACAGAGTTAAATAGATTGAAACAGATGCAAACAGAGTTCAATAGATAAAAACAGAGTTCAACAGATTTAAACAGAGTTAAACAGAGGCAAACAGAGGGAAACAGAGTGAAACAGAGGAAAACAGAGGCAACCAGAGTTAAGCAGAGTTAATCAGAGGTAAACAGAGTGAAACAGATTTAAACAGACGCAAACAGAGTTAAAGAGAGTTGAACAGATGCAAAAAGAGTTAAACAGAGGCAAACAGAGTTAAACAGATTTCAACAGAGTTAAACAGAGTTAAACAGAGGCGAACAGAGTTAAGCAGAGGCAAACAGACTTAAACGAGTTAAACAGAGGCATACAGAGTTAAACAGATTTAAACAGAGGCAAACAGTTAAACAGCGTTAAACAGAGGCAAACAGATTTAAATAGAGTTAAACAGATGCAATCAGAGTTAAACAGAGGCAAACAGAGTTAGATCGATTGAAACAGAGGCAAACAGAGTTCAACAGAGATAAACAGAGTTCAACAGACTTAAACAGAGTTAGACAGATGCAAACAGAGGGAAACAGAGTGAAAAAGAGTGAAACAGAGGCATACAGATTTAAACAGAGTTGAACAGAGGCAAACAGAGTAGAACAGAGTTAAAAAGAGTTAAACAGATTTGAACAGAGGCATACAGAGTTAAATAGATTGAAACAGAGGCAAACAGAGCTGAACAGATATAAACAGAGCACAACAGAGTTAATCAGAGTTAAACAGAGGGAAACGGAGTTAAACAGAGTTAAACCAAGGCACACAGAGTTAAACAGAGTTGAACAGAGGCAAACAGAGTTAAACAGAGTTAAACAGAGGCAAACAGAGTTAAGCAGAGGCAAACAGACTTAAACGTGTTAAACAGAGGCATACAGAGTTCAACAGATTTAAACAGAGGCAAACAGAGTTAAACAGCGTTAGACAGAGGCAGACAGCGTTAAATAGAGTTAAACAGAGGCAATCAGAGTTAAACAGAATTAAACAGAGGCAGACAGAGTTAAATAGATTGAAACAGAGGCAAACAGAGTTCAACAGAGATAGACAGATTTCAACAGAGTTAAACAGGGTTAAACAGAGGCAAACAGAGGGAAACAGAGTGAAACAGAGTTAAACAGAGGCAACCAGAGTTAAGCAGAGTTAATCAGAGGTAAACAGAGTGAAACAGATTTAAACAGACGCAAACAGAGTTAAAGAGAGTTGAACAGCCGCAAAAAGAGTTAAACAGAGGCAAACAGAGTTAAACAGTTTTAAACAGAGTTAAACAGAGTTAAACAGAGGCGAACAGAATTAAACAGAGTTAAACATAGGCAAACAGAATTCAAAATAGTTAAATAGAGTTAATCAGAGGCAAACAGAAGGAAACTGAGTTAAACAGAGTTAAACAGAGGCAAAGTTAAACAGAGTTAAACAGAGGCAAACAGAGTTAAACAGAGTTAAACAGAGGCATACAGAGTTCAACAGAGTTAAACAGAGGCATACAGAGTTAAACAGAGTTCAACAGACTTAAACAGAGTTAGACAGATGCAAACAGAGGGAAACAGAGTTAAACAGAGTTAAACAGAGGCACACAGAGTTAAACAGAGTTGGAGAGAGGCAAACAGCTTTAAACAGGGTTATACAGAGGCAAAACAGAGTTAAGCAGAGGCAAACAGAGTTAAACGAGTTAAACAGAGGCATACAGAGTGAACCAGAGGCAAACAGAGTTAAACAGCGTTAGACAGAGGCAAACAGCGTTAAATAGAGTTAAACAGAGGCAATCAGAGTTAAACAGAATTAAACAGAGGCAGACAGAGTTAAATGGATTGAAACAGAGGCAAACAGAGTTCAACAGAGATAAACAGAGTTCAACAGAGTTAACCAGAGTTAAACAGAGGCAAACAGAGGGAAACAGAGTGAAACAGAGGCAAACAGAGGCAACCAGAGTTAAGCAGAGTTAAACAGAGTTAAACAGAGTTCAACAGACTTAAACAGAGTTTGACAGATGCAAACAGAGGGAAACAGAGTTAAACAGAGTTAAACAGAGGCAAACAGAGGTAAAGTGAGTGAAACAGAGTTAAACAGAGGCACACAGATTTAAACAGAGTTGGACAGAGGCAAACAGAGTTGAGCAGAGGCAAACAGAGTTAAACAGAGGCAAACAGAGTTAAGCAGAGGCAAACAGACTTAAACGAGTTAAACAGAGGCATACAGAGTAAAACAGATTTAAACAGAGGCAAACAGTTAAACAGCGTTAAACAGAGGCAAACAGATTTAAATAGAGTTAAACAGATGCAATCAGAGTTAAACAGAGGCAAACAGAGTTAAATAGATTGGAACAGAGGCAAACAGAGTTCAACAGAGATAAACAGAGTTCAACAGATTTAAACAGAGTTAGACAGATGCAAACAGAGGGAAACAGAGTGAAAAAGAGTGAAACAGAGGCATACAGATTTAAACAGAGTTGAACAGAGGCAAACCGAGTAGAACAGAGTTAAAAAGAGTTAAACAGAGTTGAACAGAGGCATACAGAGTTAAATAGATTGAAACAGAGGCAAACAGAGCTGAACAGATATAAACAGAGCACAACAGAGTTAATCAGAGTTAAACAGAGGGAAACGGAGTTAAACAGAGTTAAACCAAGGCACACAGAGTTCAACAGAGTTGAACAGAGGCAAACAGAGTTAAACAGAGTTAAACAGAGGCAAACAGAGTTAAGCAGAGGCAAACAGACTTAAACGTGTTAAACAGAGGCATACAGAGTTCAACAGATTTAAACAGAGGCAAACAGAGTTAAACAGCGTTAGACAGAGGCAAACAGCGTTAAATAGAGTTAAACAGAGGCAATCAGAGTTAAACAGAATTAAACAGAGGCAGACAGAGTTGAACAGATTGAAACAGAGGCATACAGAGTTCAACAGAGATAGACAGATTTCAACAGAGTTAAACAGGGTTAAACAGAGGCAAACAGAGTGAAACAGAGTTAAACAGAGGCAACCAGAGTTAAGCAGAGTTAATCAGAGGTAAACAGAGTGAAACAGATTTAAACAGACGCAAACAGAGTTAAAGAGAGTTGAACAGCCGCAAAAAGAGTTAAACAGAGGCAAACAGAGTTAAACAGATTTAAACAGAGTTAAACAGAGTTAAACAGAGGCGAACAGAGTTAAACAGAGTTAAACATAGGCAAACAGAATTCAAAATAGTTAAATAGAGTTAATCAGAGGCAAACAGAAGGAACCTGAGTTAAACAAAGTTAAACATAGGCAAAGTTAAACAGAGTTAAACAGAGGCAAACAGAGTTAAACAGAGTTAAACAGAGGCAAACAGAGTTCAACAGAGTTAAACAGAGGCAAAGTTAAACAGAGTTAAACAGAGGCAAAAAGAGTTAAACAGAGTTAAACAGAGCATACAGAGTTCAACAGAGTTAAACAGAGGCATACAGAGTTAAACCGAGTTCAACACAGGCAAAGAGAGAGACAGAGCGTTAAACAGAGGGAAACAGATTTAAATAGAGTTAAACAGATGCAAACAGAGTTAAACAGAATAAAACTGAAGCAAACAGAGTTAAACAGAGTTGAACAGAGGCACACAGAGTTCAACAGAGTTACACAGAGGCATACAGAGTTAAACAGAGTTGAGCAGAGGGAAACAGAGTTAAACAGAGTTAAACAGAGGCATAAGGAGTTCAGCAGAGTTAAACAGAGGCATACAGAGTTAAACAGAGTTAAGCAGAGGGAAACAGAGTTAAACAGAGGCAAACAGAGGTAAACTGAGTGAAACAGAGTTAAACAGAGGCACACAGAGTTAAACAGAGTTGAGCAGAGGGAAACAGAGTTAAACAGAGTTAAACAGAGGCATAAGGAGTTCAGCAGAGTTAAACAGAGGCATACAGAGTAAAACAGAGTTAAGCAGAGGGAAACAGAGTTAAACAGAGTTAAACAGAGGCAAACAGAGGTAAAGTGAGTGAAACAGAGTTAAACTGAGGCACACAGAGTTAAACAGAGTTGGACAGAGGCAAACAGCTTTAAACAGCGTTAAACAGAGGCAAACAGAGTTAAGCAGAGGCAAACAGAGTTAAACGAGTTAAACAGAGGCATACAGAGTTAAGCAGAGGCAAACAGAGTTAAACAGCGTTAGACAGAGGCAAACAGCGTTAAATAGAGTTAAACAGAGGCAATCAGAGTTAAACAGAATTAAACAGAGGCAGACAGAGTTAAATGGATTGAAACAGAGGCAAACAGAGTTCCACAGAGATAAACAGAGTTCAACAGAGTTAACCAGAGTTAAACAGAGGCAAACAGAGGGAAACAGAGTGAAACAGAGGCAAACAGAGGCAACCAAAGCTAAGCAGAGTTAATCAGAGGTAAACAGAGTGAAACAGATTTAAACAGACGCAAACAGAGTTAAAGAGAGTTAAACAGAGGCAAACAGAGTTAAACAGAGGCAAACAGAGTTAAACAGATTTAAACAGAGTTAAACAGAGTTAAACATAGGCAAACAGAATTCAAAATAGTTAAATAGAGTTAATCAGAGGCAAACAGAAGGAAACTGAGTTAAACAGAGTTAAACAGAGGCAAAGTTAAACAGAGTTAATCAGAGGCAAACAGAGTTAAACAGAGTTAAACAGAGGCATACAGAGTTCAACAGAGTTAAACAGAGGCATACAGAGTTAAACAGAGTTCAACAGACTTAAACAGAGTTAGACAGATGCAAACAGAGGGAAACAGAGTTAAACAGAGTTAAACAGAGGCAAACAGAGGTAAAGTGAGTGAAACAGAGTTAAACAGAGGCACACAGAGTTAAACAGAGTTGGACAGAGGCAAACAGCTTTAAACAGCGTTAAACAGATGCAAACAGAGTTGAGCAGAGGCAAACAGAGTTAAACAGAGTTAAACAGAGGCAAACAGAGTTAAGTAGAGGCAAACACACTTAAACGAGTTAAACAGAGGCATACAGAGTTAAACAGATTTAAACAGAGGCAAACAGTTAAACAGCGTTAAACAGAGGCAAACAGATTTAAATAGAGTTAAACAGATGCAATCAGAGTTAAACAGAGGCAAACAGAGTTAGATAGATTGAAACAGAGGCAAACAGAGTTCAACAGAGATAAACAGAGTTCAACAGACTTAAACAGAGTTAGACAGATGCAAACAGAGGGAAACAGAGTGAAAAAGAGTGAAACAGAGGCATACAGATTTAAAAAGAGTTGAACAGAGGCAAACAGAGTAGAACAGAGTTAAAAAGAGTTAAACAGAGTTGAACAGAGGCATACAGAGTTAAATAGATTGAAACAGAGGCAAACAGAGCTGAACAGATATAAACAGAGCATAACAGAGTTAATCAGAGTTAAACAGAGGGAAACGGAGTTAAACAGAGTTAAACCAAGGCACACAGAGTTAAACAGAGTTGAACAGAGGCAAACAGAGTTAAACAGAGTTAAACAGAGGCAAACAGAGTTAAGCAGAGGCAAACAGACTTAAACGTGTTAAACAGAGGCATACAGAGTTCAACAGATTTAAACAGAGGCAAACAGAGTTAAACAGCGTTAGACAGAGGCAAACAGCGTTAAATAGAGTTAAACAGAGGCAATCAGAGTTAAACAGAATTAAACAGAGGCAGACAGAGTTAAATAGAATGAAACAGAGGCATACAGAGTTCAACAGAGATAGGCAGATTTCAACAGAGTTAAACAGGGTTAAACAGAGGCAAACAGAGGGAAACAGAGTGAAACAGAGTTAAACAGAGGCAACCAGAGTTAAGCAGAGTTAATCAGAGGTAAACAGAGTGAAACAGATTTAAACAGACGCAAACAGAGTTAAAGAGAGTTGAACAGCCGCAAAAAGAGTTAAACAGAGGCAAACAGAGTTAAACAGATTTAAACAGAGTTAAACAGAGTTAAACAGAGGCGAACAGAATTAAACAGAGTTAAACATAGGCAAACAGAATTCAAAATAGTTAAATAGAGTTAATCAGAGGCAAACAGAAGGAAACTGAGTTAAACAGAGTTAAACAGAGGCAAAGTTAAACAGAGTTAAACAGAGGCAAACAGAGTTAAACAGAGTTAAACAGAGGCATACAGAGTTCAACAGAGTTAAACAGAGGCATACAGAGTTAAACAGAGTTCAACAGACTTAAACAGAGTTAGACAGATGCAAACAGAGGGAAACAGAGTTAAACAGAGTTAAACAGAGGCACACAGAGTTAAACAGAGTTGGAGAGAGGCAAACAGCTTTAAACAGGGTTATACAGAGGCAAACAGAGTTAAGCAGAGGCAAACAGAGTTAAACGAGTTAAACAGAGGCATACAGAGTGAACCAGAGGCAAACAGAGTTAAACAGCGTTAGACAGAGGCAAACAGCGTTAAATAGAGTTAAACAGAGGCAATCAGAGTTAAACAGAATTAAACAGAGGCAGACAGAGTTAAATAGATTGAAACAGAGGCATACAGAGTTCAACAGAGATAGACAGATTTCAACAGAGTTAAACAGGGTTAAACAGAGGCAAACAGAGGGAAACAGAGTGAAACAGAGTTAAACAGAGGCAACCAGAGTTAAGCAGAGTTAATCAGAGGTAAACAGAGTGAAACAGATTTAAACAGACGCAAACAGAGTTAAAGAGAGTTGAACAGCCGCAAAAAGAGTTAAACAGAGGCAAACAGAGTTAAACAGATTTAAACAGAGTTAAACAGAGTTAAACAGAGGCGAACAGAATTAAACAGAGTTAAACATAGGCAAACATAATTCAAAATAGTTAAATAGAGTTAATCAGAGGCAAACAGAAGGAAACTGAGTTAAACAGAGTTAAACAGAGGCAAAGTTAAACAGAGTTAAACAGAGGCAAACAGAGTTAAACAGAGTTAAACAGAGGCATACAGAGTTCAACAGAGTTAAACAGAGGCATACAGAGTTAAACAGAGTTCAACAGACTTAAACAGAGTTAGACAGATGCAAACAGAGGGAAACAGAGTTAAACAGAGTTAAACAGAGGCACACAGAGTTAAACAGAGTTGGAGAGAGGCAAACAGCTTTAAACAGGGTTATACAGAGGCAAACACAGTTAAGCAGAGGCAAACAGAGTTAAACGAGTTAAACAGAGGCATACAGAGTTAACCAGAGGCAAACAGAGTTAAACAGCGTTAGACAGAGGCAAACAGCGTTAAATAGAGTTAAACAGAGGCAATCAGAGTTAAACAGAATTAAACAGAGGCAGACAGAGTTAAATGGATTGAAACAGAGGCAAACAGAGTTCAACAGAGATAAACAGAGTTCAACAGAGTTAACCAGAGTTAAACAGAGGCAAACAGAGGGAAACAGAGTGAAACAGAGGCAAACAGAGGCAACCAGAGTTAAGCAGAGTTAATCAGAGGTAAACAGAGTGAAACAGATTTAAACAGACGCAAACAGAGTTAAAGAGAGTTGAACAGAGGCAAAAAGAGTTAAACAGAGGCAAACAGAGTTAAAAAGATTTAAACAGAGTTAAACAGAGTTAAACAGAGGCGAACAGAGTTAAACAGAGTTAAACATAGGCAAACAGAATTCAAAATAGTTAAATAGAGTTAATCAGAGGCAAACAGAAGGAAACTGAGTTAAACAAAGTTAAACATAGGCAAAGTTAAACAGAGTTAAACAGAGGCAAACAGAGTTAAACAGAGTTAAACAGAGGCAAACAGAGTTCAACAGAGTTAAACAGAGGCATAGAGAGTTAAACAGAGTTCAACACAGGCAAAGAGAGTGAAAGAGCGTTAAACAGAGGGAAACAGATTTAAATAGAGTTAAACAGATGCAAACAGAGTTAAACAGAATAAAAATGAAGCAAACAGAGTTAAACAGAGTTGAACAGAGGCAAACAGAGTTCAACAGAGTTAAACAGAGGCATACAGAGTTAAACAGAGTTGGGCAGATGGAAACAGAGTTAAACAGAGTTAAACAGAGGCATAAGGATTTCAGCAGAGTTAAGCAGAGGCATACAGAGTTAAACAGAGTTAAGCAGAGGGAAACAGAGTTAAACAGAGGCAAACAGAGGTAAACTGAGTGAAACAGAGTTAAACAGAGGCACACAGAGTTAAACAGAGTTGAGCAGAGGGAAACAGAGTTAAACAGATTTAAACAGAGGCAAACAGAGTTAAAGAGCGTTAGACAGAGGCAAACAGCGTTAAATAGAGTTAAACAGAGGCAATCAGAGTTAAACAGAATTAAACAGAGGCAGACAGAGTTAAATAGATTGAAACAGATGCAAACAGAGTTCAACAGATATAAACAGAGTTCAACAGATTTAAACAGAGTTAAACAGAGGCAAACAGAGGGAAACAGAGTGAAACGGAGGAAAACAGAGGCAACCAGAGTTAAGCAGAGTTAATCAGAGGTAAACAGAGTGAAACAGATTTAAACAGACGCAAACAGAGTTAAAGAGAGTTGAACAGATGCAAAAAGAGTTAAACAGAGGCAAACAGAGTTAAACAGATTTAAACAGAGTTAAACAGAGTTAAACAGAGGCGAACAGAGTTAAGCAGAGGCAAACAGACTTAAACGAGTTAAACAGAGGCATACAGAGTTAAACAGATTTAAACAGAGGCAAACAGTTAAACAGCGTTAAACAGAGGCAAACAGATTTAAATAGAGTTAAACAGATGCAATCAGAGTTAAACAGAGGCAAACAGAGTTAGATAGATTGAAACAGAGGCAAACAGAGTTCAACAGAGATAAACAGAGTTCAACAGACTTAAACAGAGTGAGACAGATGCAAACAGAGGGAAGCAGAGTGAAAAAGAGTGAAACAGAGGCATACAGATTTAAACAGAGTTGAACAGAGGCAAACAGAGTAGAACAGAGTTAAAAAAGAGTTAAACAGATTTGAACAGAGGCATACAGAGTTAAATAGATTGAAACAGAGGCAAACAGAGCTGAACAGATATAAACAGAGCACAACAGAGTTAATCAGAGTTAAACAGAGGGAAACGGAGTGAAACAGAGTTAAACCAAGGCACACAGAGTTAAACAGAGTTGAACAGAGGCAAACAGAGTTAAACAGATTTAAACAGAGGCAAACAGAGTTAAAGAGCGTTAGACAGAGGCAAACAGCGTTAAATAGAGTTAAACAGAGGCAATCAGAGTTAAACAGAATTAAACAGACGCAGACAGAGTTAAATAGATTGAAACAGATGCAAACAGAGTTCAACAGATATAAACAGAGTTCAACAGATTTAAACAGAGTTAAACAGAGGCAAACAGAGGGAAACAGAGTGAAACAGAGGAAAACAGAGGCAACCAGAGTTAAGCAGAGTTAATCAGAGGTAAACAGAGTGAAACAGATTTAAACAGACGCAAACAGAGTTAAAGAGAGTTGAACAGATGCAAAAAGAGTTAAACAGAGGCAAACAGAGTTAAACAGATTGAAACAGAGTTAAACAGAGGCGAACAGAGTTAAACAGAGTTAAACATAGGCAAACAGAATTCAAAATAGTTATATAGAGTTAATCAGAGGCAAACAGAAGGAAACTGAGTTAAACAGAGTTAAACAGAGGCAAAGTTAAACAGAGTTAAACAGAGGCAAAAAGAGTTAAACAGAGTTACACAGAGCATACAGAGTTCAACAGAGTTAAACAGAGGCATACAGAGTTAAACAGAGTTCAACACAGGCAAAGAGAGTGACAGAGCGTTAAACAGAGGGAAACAGATTTAAATAGAGTTAAACAGATGCAAACAGAGTTAAACAGAATAAAACTGAAGCAAACAGAGTCGAACAGAGTTGAACAGAGGCACACAGAGTTCAACAGAGTTAAACAGAGGCATACAGAGTTAAACAGAGTTAAACAGAGTTCAACAGAGTTAAACAGAGGCACACAGAGTTCAACAGAGTTAAACAGAGGCATACAGAGTTAAACAGAGTGGAGCAGAGGGAAACAGAGTTAAACAGAGTTAAACAGAGGCATAAGGAGTTCAGCAGAGTTAAACAGAGGCATACAGAGTTAAACAGAGTTAAGCAGAGGGAAACAGAGTTAAACAGAGGCAAACAGAGGTAAACTGAGTGAAACAGAGTTAAACAGAGGCACACAGAGTTAAACAGAGTTGAGCTAGGGAAACAGAGTTAAACAGAGTTAAACAGAGGCATAAGGAGTTCAGCAGAGTTAAACAGAGGCATACAGAGTAAAACAGAGTTAAGCAGAGGGAAACAGAGTTAAACAGAGTTAAACAGAGGCAAACAGAGGTAAAGTGAGTGAAACAGAGTTAAACTGAGGCACACAGAGTTAAACAGAGTTGGACAGAGGCAAACAGCTTTAAACAGCGTTAAACAGAGGCAAACAGAGTTAAGCTGAGGCAAACAGAGTTAAACGAGTTAAACAGAGGCATACAGAGTTAAGCAGAGGCAAACAGAGTTAAACAGCGTTAGACAGAGGCAAACAGCGTTAAATAGAGTTAAACAGAGGCAATCAGAGTTAAACAGAATTAAGCAGAGGCAGACAGAGTTAAATGGATTGAAACAGAGGCAAACAGAGTTCAACAGAGATACACAGAGTTCAACAGAGTTAACCAGAGTTAAACAGAGGCAAACAGAGGGAAACAGAGTGAAACAGAGGCAAACAGAGGCAACCAGAGCTAAGCAGAGTTAATCAGAGGTTAACAGAGTGAAACAGATTTAAACAGACGCAAACAGAGTTAAAGAGAGTTAAACAGAGGCAAACAGAGTTAAACAGAGGCAAACAGAGTTAAACAGATTTAAACAGAGTTAAACAGAGTTAAACATAGGCAAACAGAATTCAAAATAGTTAAATAGAGTTAATCAGAGGCAAACAGAAGGAAACTGAGTTAAACAGAGTTAAACAGATGCAAACAGAGTTAAACAGAGTTAAACAGAGGCAAACAGAGTTAAACCGAGTTAAACAGAGGCATACAGAGTTCAACAAATTTAAACAGAGGCAAACAGAGTTAGACAGCGTTAAACAGAGGCAAACAGAGTTAAATAGAGTTAAACAGAGGCAAACAGAGTTAAACAGAATTAAACAGATGCAAACAGCGTTAAACAGAGTTATACAGAGGCAAACAGATTTAAATAGAGTTCAACAGAGGGAAATAGAGTTCAATCGAGTTAAACAGAGGCATACAAGTTTAAGCAGAGTTAAACAGATGCAATCAGAGTTAAACAGAGTTAACCAGTGGCAAACGGAGTTAAATAGATTGAAACAGAGGCCAACAGAGTTGAACAGAGATAAACAGAGTTCAACAGATTTAAACAGAGGCTAACAGATTTAAACAGAGTTGAACAGAGTCAAACTGAGTTAAACAGAGTTAAACACAGGCAAACAGAGTTCAACAGAGTTAAACAGAGTTAAACAGAAGCAAACAGAGGTAAACGGAGTGAAACAGAGTTAACCAGAGGCATAGAGAGTTAAACAGAGTTGAACAGAGGCAAACAGAGTTGAACAGAGTTAAACAGAGGCAAACAGAGTTAAGCAGAGGCAAACAGACTTAAACGAGTTAAACAGAGGCATACAGAGTTAAACAGATTTAAACAGAGGCAAACAGTTAAACAGCGTTAAACAGAGGCAAACAGATTTAAATAGAGTTAAACAGATGCAATCAGAGTTAAACAGAGGCAAACAGAGTTAAATAGATTGAAACAGAGGCAAACAGAGTTCAACAGAGATAAACAGAGTTCAACAGACTTAAACAGAGTTAGACAGATGCAAACAGAGGGAAACAGAGTGAAAAAGATTGAAACAGAGGCATACAGATTTAAACAGAGTTGAACAGAGGCAAACAGAGTAGAACAGAGTTACAAAGAGTTAAACAGAGTTGAACAGAGGCATACAGAGTTAAATAGATTGAAACAGAGGCAAACAGAGCTGAACAGATATAAACAGAGCACAACAGAGTTAATCAGAGTTAAACAGAGGGAAACGGAGTTAAACAGAGTTACACCAAGGCACACAGATTTAGACAGAGTTAAACAGAGGCAAACAGAGGGAAACAGAGTGAAACAGAGGCAAACAGAGGCAACCAGAGTTAAGCAGAGTTAATCAGAGGTAAACAGAGTTAAACAGATTTAAACAGACGCAAACAGAGTTAAAGAGAGTTGAACAGAGGCAAACAGAGTTAAACAGAGGCAAACAGAGTTAAACAGATTTAAACAGAGTTAAACAGAGTTAAACAGAGGCGAACAGAGTTCAACAGATTTAAACAGAGGCAAACAGAGTTAAACAGCGTTAGACAGAGGCAAACAGCGTTAAATAGAGTTAAACAGAGGCAATCAGAGTTAAACAGAATTAAACAGAGGCAGACAGAGTTAAATAGATTGAAACAGATGCAAACAGAGTTCAACAGAGATAAACAGAGTTCAACAGATTTAAACAGAGTTAAACAGAGGCAAACAGAGGGAAACAGAGGTAAACAGAGTTAAACAGAGGCAACCAGAGTTAAGCAGAGTGAAACAGAGGTAAACAGAGTGAAACAGATTTAAACAGACGCAAACAGAGTTAAAGAGAGTTGAACAGATGCAAAAAGAGTTAAACAGAGGCAAACAGAGTTAAACAGATTTAAACAGAGTTAAACAGAGGCGAACAGAGTTAAACAGAGTTAAACATAGGCAAACAGAATTCAAAATAGTTAAATAGAGTTAATCAGAGGCAAACAGAAGGAAACTGAGTTAAACAAAGTTAAACAGAGGCAAAGCTAAACAGAGTTAAACAGAGGCAACCAGAGTTAAGCAGAGTTAATCAGAGGTAAACAGAGTGAACAAGATTTAAACAGACGCAAACAGAGTTAAAGAGAGTTGAACAGATGCAAAAAGAGTTAAACAGAGGCAAACAGGGTTAAACAGATTTAAACAGAGTTAAACAGAGGCGAACAGAGTTCAACAGAGTTAAACATAGGCAAACAGAATTCAAAATAGTTAAATAGAGTTAATCAGAGGCAAACAGAAGGAAACTGAGTTAAACAGAGTTAAACAGAGGCAAAGTTAAACAGAGTTAAACAGAGGCAAAAAGAGTTAAACAGAGTTAAACAGAGCATACAGAGTTCAACAGAGCTAAACAGAGGCATACAGAGTTAAACAGAGTTCAACACAGGCAAAGAGAGTGACAGAGCGTTAAACAGAGGGAAACAGATTTAAATAGAGTTAAACAGATGCAAACAGAGTTAAACAGAATAAAACTGAAGCAAACAGAGTTAAACAGAGTTGAACAGAGGCACACAGAGTTCAACAGAGTTAAACAGAGGCATACAGAGTTAATCAGAGTTGAGCAGAGGGAAACAGAGTTAAACAGAGTTAAACAGAGGCATAAGGAGTTCAGCAGAGTTAAACAGAGGCATACAGAGTTAAACAGAGTTAAGCAGAGGGCAACAGAGTTAAACAGAGGCAAACAGAGGTAAACTGAGTGAAACAGAGTTAAACAGAGGCACACAGAGTTAAACAGAGTTGAGCAGAGGGAAACGGAGTTAAACAGAGTTAAACAGAGGCATAAGGAGTTCAGCAGAGTTAAACAGAGGCATACAGAGTAAAACAGAGTTAAGCAGAGGGAAACAGAGTTAAACAGAGTTAAACAGAGGCAAACAGAGGTAAAGTGAGTGAAACAGAGTTAAACTGAGGCACACAGAGTTAAACAGAGTTGGACAGAGGCAAACAGCTTTAAACAGCGTTAAACAGAGGCAAACAGAGTTAAGCAGAGGCAAACAGAGTTAAACGAGTTAAACAGAGGCATACAGAGTTAAGCAGAGGCAAACAGTGTTAAACAGCGTTAGACAGAGGCAAACAGCGTTAAATAGAGTTAAACAGAGGCAATCAGAGTTAAACAGAATTAAACAGAGGCAGACAGAGTTAAATGGATTGAAACAGAGGCAAACAGAGTTCAACAGAGATAAACAGAGTTCAACAGAGTTAACCAGAGTTAAACAGAGGCAAACAGAGGGAAACAGAGTGAAACAGAGGCAAACAGAGGCAACCAGAGCGAAGCAGATTTAATCAGAGGTAAACAGAGTGAAACAGATTTAAACAGACGCAAACAGAGTTAAAGAGAGTTGAACAGAGGCAAACAGAGTTAAACAGAGGCAAACAGAGTTAAACAGATTTAAACAGAGTTAAACATAGGCAAACAGAGTTCAACAGAGTTAAACAGAGTTAAACAGAAGCAAACAGAGGTAAACGGAGTGAAACAGAGTTAACCAGAGGCATAGAGAGTTAAACAGAGTTGAACAGAGGCAAACAGAGTTGAACAGAGTTAAACAGAGGCAAACAGAGTTAAGCAGAGGCAAACAGACTTAAACGAGTTAAACAGAGGGATACAGAGTTAAACAGATTTAAACAGAGGCAAACAGTTAAACAGCGTTAAACAGAGGCAAACAGATTTAAATAGAGTTAAACAGATGCAATCAGAGTTAAACAGAGGCAGAGTTAAATAGATTGAAACAGAGGCAAACAGAGTTCAACAGAGATAAACAGAGTTCAACAGACTTAGACAGAGTTAGACAGATGCAAACAGTGGGAAACAGAGTGAAAAAGATTGAAACAGAGGCATACAGATTTAAACAGAGTTGAACAGAGGCAAACAGAGTAGAACAGAGTTACAAAGAGTTAAACAGAGTTGAACAGAGGCATACAGAGTTAAATAGATTGAAACAGAGGCAAACAGAGCTGAACAGATATAAACAGAGCACAACAAAGTTAATCAGAGTTAAACAGAGGGAAACGGAGTTAAACAGAGTTAAACCAATGCACACAGAGTTAAACAGAGTTGAACAGAGGCAAACAGAGTTAAACAGAGTTCAACAGAGTTAACCAGAGTTAAACAGAGGCAAACAGAGTGAAACAGAGTGAAACAGAGGCAAACAGAGGCAACCAGAGTTAAGCAGAGTTATTCAGAGGTAAACAGAGTGAAACTGATTTAAACAGACGCAAACAGAGTTAAAGAGAGTTGAACAGAGGCAAACAGAGTTAAACAGAGGCAAAAAGAGTTAAACAGAGTTAAACAGAGCATACAGAGTTCAACAGACTTAAACAGAGTTAGACAGATGCAAACAGAGGGAAACAGAGTTAAACAGAGGCACACACAGTTATACAGAGTTGGACAGAGGCAAACAGCTTTAAACAGGGTTGAACTGAGGCAAACAGAGTTAAGCAGAGGCAAACAGAGTTAAACGAGTTAAACAGAGGCATACAGAGTTAACCAGAGGCAAACAGAGTTAAACAGCGTTAGACAGAGGCAAACAGCGTTAGATAGAGTTAAACAGAGGCAATCAGATTTAAACAGAATGAAACAGAGGCAGACAGAGTTAAATGGATTGAAACAGAGGCAAACAGAGTTCAACAGATTTAAACAGAGTTCAACAGAGTTAACCAGAGTTAAACAGAGGGAAACAGAGGGAAACAGAGTGAAACAGAGGCAAACAGAGGCAACCAGAGTTAAGCAGAGTTAATCAGAGGTAAACAGAGTGAAACAG
Source organism: Isurus oxyrinchus (assembly GCA_026770705.1). NCBI lineage: Eukaryota > Metazoa > Chordata > Chondrichthyes > Lamniformes > Lamnidae > Isurus > Isurus oxyrinchus. Next base: position 41,319 of record JANJGN010000336.1, on the reverse strand, counting down.
ATTTAAACAGACGCAAACAGAGTTAAAGAGAGTTGAGCAGATGCAAAAAGAGTTAAACAGAGGCAAACAGAGTTAAACAGATTTAAACAGAGTTAAACAGAGTTAAACAGAGGCGAACAGAGTTAAACAGAGTTAAACATAGGCAAACAGAATTCAAAATAGTTAAATAGAGTTAATCAGAGGCAAACAGAAGGAAACTGAGTTAAACAGAGTTAAACAGAGGCAAAGTTAAACAGAGTTAAACAGAGGCAAACAGAGTTCAACAGAGTTAAACAGAGGCATACAGAGTTAAACAGAGTTCAACAGACTTAAACGGAGTTAGACAGATGCAAACAGAGGGAAACAGAGTTAAACAGAGTTAAAGAGAGTTGAACAGAGACAAACAGAGTTAAACAGAGGCAAACAGAGTTAAACAGATTTAAACAGAGTTAAACAGAGTTAAACAGAGGCAACCAGAGTTAAGCAGAGTTAATCAGAGGTAAACAGAGTGAACAAGATTTAAACAGACGCAAACAGAGTTAAAGAGAGTTGAACAGATGCAAAAAGAGTTAAACAGAGGCAAACAGGGTTAAACAGATTTAAACAGAGTTAAACAGAGGCGAACAGAGTTCAACAGAGTTAAACATAGGCAAACAGAATTCAAAATAGTTAAATAGAGTTAATCAGAGGCAAACAGAAGGAAACTGAGTTAAACAGAGTTAAACAGAGGCAAAGTTAAACAGAGTTAAACAGAGGCAAAAAGAGTTAAACAGAGTTAAACAGAGCATACAGAGTTCAACAGAGCTAAACAGAGGCATACAGAGTTAAACAGAGTTCAACACAGGCAAAGAGAGTGACAGAGCGTTAAACAGAGGGAAACAGATTTAAATAGAGTTAAACAGATGCAAACAGAGTTAAACAGAATAAAACTGAAGCAAACAGAGTTAAACAGAGTTGAACAGAGGCACACAGAGTTCAACAGAGTTAAACAGAGGCATACAGAGTTAATCAGAGTTGAGCAGAGGGAAACAGAGTTAAACAGAGTTAAACAGAGGCATAAGGAGTTCAGCAGAGTTAAACAGAGGCATACAGAGTTAAACAGAGTTAAGCAGAGGGCAACAGAGTTAAACAGAGGCAAACAGAGGTAAACTGAGTGAAACAGAGTTAAACAGAGGCACACAGAGTTAAACAGAGTTGAGCAGAGGGAAACGGAGTTAAACAGAGTTAAACAGAGGCATAAGGAGTTCAGCAGAGTTAAACAGAGGCATACAGAGTAAAACAGAGTTAAGCAGAGGGAAACAGAGTTAAACAGAGTTAAACAGAGGCAAACAGAGGTAAAGTGAGTGAAACAGAGTTAAACTGAGGCACACAGAGTTAAACAGAGTTGGACAGAGGCAAACAGCTTTAAACAGCGTTAAACAGAGGCAAACAGAGTTAAGCAGAGGCAAACAGAGTTAAACGAGTTAAACAGAGGCATACAGAGTTAAGCAGAGGCAAACAGTGTTAAACAGCGTTAGACAGAGGCAAACAGCGTTAAATAGAGTTAAACAGAGGCAATCAGAGTTAAACAGAATTAAACAGAGGCAGACAGAGTTAAATGGATTGAAACAGAGGCAAACAGAGTTCAACAGAGATAAACAGAGTTCAACAGAGTTAACCAGAGTTAAACAGAGGCAAACAGAGGGAAACAGAGTGAAACAGAGGCAAACAGAGGCAACCAGAGCGAAGCAGATTTAATCAGAGGTAAACAGAGTGAAACAGATTTAAACAGACGCAAACAGAGTTAAAGAGAGTTGAACAGAGGCAAACAGAGTTAAACAGAGGCAAACAGAGTTAAACAGATTTAAACAGAGTTAAACATAGGCAAACAGAGTTCAACAGAGTTAAACAGAGTTAAACAGAAGCAAACAGAGGTAAACGGAGTGAAACAGAGTTAACCAGAGGCATAGAGAGTTAAACAGAGTTGAACAGAGGCAAACAGAGTTGAACAGAGTTAAACAGAGGCAAACAGAGTTAAGCAGAGGCAAACAGACTTAAACGAGTTAAACAGAGGGATACAGAGTTAAACAGATTTAAACAGAGGCAAACAGTTAAACAGCGTTAAACAGAGGCAAACAGATTTAAATAGAGTTAAACAGATGCAATCAGAGTTAAACAGAGGCAGAGTTAAATAGATTGAAACAGAGGCAAACAGAGTTCAACAGAGATAAACAGAGTTCAACAGACTTAGACAGAGTTAGACAGATGCAAACAGTGGGAAACAGAGTGAAAAAGATTGAAACAGAGGCATACAGATTTAAACAGAGTTGAACAGAGGCAAACAGAGTAGAACAGAGTTACAAAGAGTTAAACAGAGTTGAACAGAGGCATACAGAGTTAAATAGATTGAAACAGAGGCAAACAGAGCTGAACAGATATAAACAGAGCACAACAAAGTTAATCAGAGTTAAACAGAGGGAAACGGAGTTAAACAGAGTTAAACCAATGCACACAGAGTTAAACAGAGTTGAACAGAGGCAAACAGAGTTAAACAGAGTTCAACAGAGTTAACCAGAGTTAAACAGAGGCAAACAGAGTGAAACAGAGTGAAACAGAGGCAAACAGAGGCAACCAGAGTTAAGCAGAGTTATTCAGAGGTAAACAGAGTGAAACTGATTTAAACAGACGCAAACAGAGTTAAAGAGAGTTGAACAGAGGCAAACAGAGTTAAACAGAGGCAAAAAGAGTTAAACAGAGTTAAACAGAGCATACAGAGTTCAACAGACTTAAACAGAGTTAGACAGATGCAAACAGAGGGAAACAGAGTTAAACAGAGGCACACACAGTTATACAGAGTTGGACAGAGGCAAACAGCTTTAAACAGGGTTGAACTGAGGCAAACAGAGTTAAGCAGAGGCAAACAGAGTTAAACGAGTTAAACAGAGGCATACAGAGTTAACCAGAGGCAAACAGAGTTAAACAGCGTTAGACAGAGGCAAACAGCGTTAGATAGAGTTAAACAGAGGCAATCAGATTTAAACAGAATGAAACAGAGGCAGACAGAGTTAAATGGATTGAAACAGAGGCAAACAGAGTTCAACAGATTTAAACAGAGTTCAACAGAGTTAACCAGAGTTAAACAGAGGGAAACAGAGGGAAACAGAGTGAAACAGAGGCAAACAGAGGCAACCAGAGTTAAGCAGAGTTAATCAGAGGTAAACAGAGTGAAACAGATTTAAACAGACGCAAACAGAGTTAAAGAGAGTTGAGCAGATGCAAAAAGAGTTAAACAGAGGCAAACAGAGTTAAACAGATTTAAACAGAGTTAAACAGAGTTAAACAGAGGCGAACAGAGTTAAACAGAGTTAAACATAGGCAAACAGAATTCAACATAGTTAAATAGAGTTAATCAGAGGCAAACAGAAGGAAACTGAGTTAAACAGAGTTAAACAAAGGCAAAGTTAAACAGAGTTAAACAGAGGCAAACAGAGTTAAGCAGAGGCAAACAGACTTAAACGTGTTAAACAGAGGCATACAGAGTTCAACAGATTTAAACAGAGGCAAACAGAGTTAAACAGCGTTAGACAGAGGCAAACAGCGTTAAATAGAGTTAAACAGAGGCAATCAGAGTTAAACAGAATTAAACAGAGGCAGACAGAGTTACATAGATTGAAACAGAGGCATACAGAGTTCAACAGAGATTGACAGATTTCAACAGAGTTAAACAGGGTTAAACAGAGGCAAACAGAGGGAAACAGAGTGAAACAGAGTTAAACAGAGGCAACCAGAGTTAAGCAGAGTTAATCAGAGGTAAACAGAGTGAAACAGATTTAAACAGACGCAAACAGAGTTAAAGAGAGTTGAACAGCCGCAAAAAGAGTTAAACAGAGGCAAACAGAGTTAAACAGATTTAAACAGAGTTAAACAGAGTTAAACAGAGGCGAACAGAATTAAACAGAGTTAAACATAGGCAAACAGAATTCAAAATAGTTAAATAGAGTTAATCAGAGGCAAACAGAAGGAAACTGAGTTAAACAGAGTTAAACAGAGGCAAAGTTAAACAGAGTTGAACAGAGGCAAACAGAGTTGAACAGAGTTAAACAGAGGCAAACAGAGTTAAACAGAGGCAAACAGACTTAAACGAGTTAAACAGAGGCATACAGAGTTAAACAGATTTAAACAGAGGCAAACAGTTAAACAGCGTTAAACAGAGGCAAACAGATTTAAATAGAGTTAAACAGATGCAATCAGAGTTAAACAGAGGCAAACAGAGTTAAATAGATTGAAACAGAGGCAAACAGAGTTCAACAGAGATAAACAGAGTTCAACAGACTTAAACAGAGTTAGACAGATGCAAACAGAGGGAAACAGAGTGAAAAAGATTGAAACAGAGGCATACAGATTTAAACAGAGTTGAACAGAGGCAAACAGAGTAGAACAGAGTTACAAAGAGTTAAACAGAGTTGAACAGAGGCATACAGAGTTAAATAGATTGAAACAGAGGCAAACAGAGCTGAACAGATATAAACAGAGCACAACAGAGTTAATCAGAGTTAAACAGAGGGAAACGGAGTTAAACAGAGTTACACCAAGGCACACAGATTTAGACAGAGTTGAACAGAGGCAAACAGAGGGAAACAGAGTGAAACAGAGGCAAACAGAGGCAACCAGAGTTAAGCAGAGTTAATCAGAGGTAAACTGAGTGAAACAGATTTAAACAGACGCAAACAGAGTTAAAGAGAGTTGAACAGAGGCAAACAGAGTTAAACAGAGGCAAACAGAATTAAACAGATTTAAACAGAGTTAAACAGAGTTAAACAGCGTTAGACAGAGGCAAACAGCGTTAAATAGAGTTAAACAGAGGCAATCAGAGTTAAACAGAATTAAACAGAGGCAGACAGAGTTAAATAGATTGAAACAGATGCAAACAGAGTTCAACAGAGATAAACAGAGTTCAACAGATTTAAACAGAGTTAAACAGAGGCAAACAGAGGGAAACAGAGGGAAACAGAGTTAAACAGAGGCAAACAGAGTTCAACAGATTTAAACAGTTAAATAGAGGCAAACAGAGGGAAACAGAGTGAAACAGAGTAAAACAGAGGCATACAGAGTTAAACAGAGTTGAACAGAGGCAAACAGTTAAACAGAGGCAAGCAGAGTTAAACAGTGTTAAACAGAGGCAAACCAAGGGAAAATGAGTGAAACAGAGTTAAACAGAGGCATACAGAGATAAACAGAGTTAAACAGAGTTGAACAGAGGCAAACAGAGTTAAAAAGAGTTAAACATAGGCAAACAGATTTAAACAGAGTTAAACAGAGGCAAACAGAGTTAAAAAGAGTTAAACAGAGTAAAACAGAGGCATACAGAGTTAAACAGAGTTGAACAGAGGCAAACAGAGTTAAACAGAGGCAAGCAGAGTTAAACAGTGTTAAACAGAGGCAAACAGAGTTAAAAAGAGTTAAACAGAGTAAAACAGAGGCATACAGAGTTAAACTGAGTTAAACAGAGGCAAACAGAGTTCAACAGATTTAAACAGTTAAATAGAGGCAAACAGAGGGAAACAGAGTGAAACAGAGTAAAACAGAGGCATACAGAGTTAAACAGAGTTGAACAGAGGCAAACAGAGTTAAACAGAGGCAAGCAGAGTTAAACAGTGTTAAACAGAGGCAAACCCAAGGAAAATGAGTGAAACAGAGTTAAACAGAGGCATACAGAGATAAACAGAGTTAAACAGAGTTGAACAGAGGCAAACAGAGTTAAAAAGAGTTAAACATAGGCAAACACATTTAAACAGAGTTAAACAGAGGCAAACAGAGTTAAAAAGAGTTAAACAGAGGCAAACAGAGTTAAACAGAGTTAAACAGAGGCAGACAGATTTAAACAGATTTAAACAGAGGCAAACAGAGTTAAACAAGGCAAACAGAGTTAAACAGATTGAAACAGAGGCAAACAGAGTTCAACAGACATAAGCAGAGTTCAGCAGAGGCGAATAGAGTTAAACAGAGGCAAACAGAGTTCAACAGATTGAAACAGAGCAAAACAGAGGCAAACAGAGGGAAAAAGAGTGAAACAGAGTAAAACAGAGGCATACAGAGTTAAACAGAGTTGAACAGAGGCAAACAGAGTTAAACAGAGTTAAACAGAGGCAAACAGAGGGAAACAGATTGACACAGAGTTAAACAGAGGTGTACAGTGTAAAACACAGTTGAACAGAGGCAAAAAGAGTTTAATAGATTGAAATAGAGGCAAACAGAGTTGAACAGTAATAAACAGAGTTCAACAGAGTTAAACAGATTTAAACAGAGGGAAAAAGAGGGAAACAGAGTGAAACAGACTTAAACAGAGGCAAACAGAGATAAACAGAGTTGAACAGAGGCAAACAGATTTAAACAGTTTTAAACAGAGGAAACAGTTAAACAGAATTAAACAGAGATAAACAGAGGCGAACAGTGTTAAACAGAGTTAGCAGAGGCAAACTGATTTCAACAGAGTTAAACAGAGGCATACAGAGTTAACCAGAGACAAACATAGTTAAATAGCGTTAAACAGAGGCAAACAGAGTTAAATAGAGTTAAGCAGAGGCAAACAGAGTTAAACAGAGTTAAACAGAGGCAAACAGAGTTAAATAGGTTAAAGAAGAGGCATGCAAAGTTCAACAGATGTAAACAGAGTTCAGCTGAGTTAAACAGAGTTCAACAGAGGCAAACAGAGGGTAACAGAGTGAAACAGAGTTAAACAGAGTCGAACAGAGGCAAAGAGATTTAAACAGAGTTAATCAGATGCAAACAGATTAAACAGAGTTAAACAGAGGCGAACAGAGTTAACCAGAGTTAAACAGAGGCAAACAGATTTCAACAGAGTTAAACAGAGTTGAACAGAGGCAAACAGAGGGAAACAGATTGAAACAGAGTTAAACAGAGGCATATAGAGTTAAACAGAGTTGGACAGAGGCAAACAGAGTTAAATAGGTTGAAATAGAGGCAAACAGAGTTCAACAGATGTAAACAGAGTTCAACTGAGTTAAACAGAGTTAAACAGTGGCAAACAGAGGGTAACAAAGTGAAAGAGAGTTAAACAGAGGCAAACAGAGTGAAACAGAGTCGAAAAGAGGCACACAGAGTTAAACAGAGTTAAACAGAGGCAAACCCAAGGAAAATGAGTGAAACAGAGTTAAACAGAGGCATACAGAGATAAACAGAGTTAAACAGAGTTGAACAGAGGCAAACAGAGTTAAAAAGAGTTAAACATAGGCAAACACATTTAAACAGAGTTAAACAGAGGCAAACAGAGTTAAAAAGAGTTAAACAGAGGCAAACAGAGTTAAAAAGAGTTAAACATAGGCAAACACATTTAAACAGAGTTAAACAGAGGCAAACAGAGTTGAACAGTAATAAACAGAGTTCAACAGAGTTAAACAGATTTAAACAGAGGGAAAAAGAGGGAAACAGAGTGAAACAGACTTAAACAGAGGCAAACAGAGATAAACAGAGTTGAACAGAGGCAAACAGAGTTAAACAGCGTTAAACAGAGGCAAACAGAGTTAAATAGTTTGAAACAGAGGCAAACAGAGATCAACGGACATAAACAGTGTTCAGCAGAGGCGAAAGGAGTTAAACAGAGTTAAACAGAGGCAAACAGAGTTCAACAGATTTAAACAGTTAAATAGAGGCAAACAGAGGGAAACAGAGTGAAACAGAGTAAAACAGAGGCATACAGAGTTAAACAGAGTTGAACAGAGGCAAACAATTAAACAGAGGCAAGAAGAGTTAAACAGTGTTAAACAGAGGCAAACCAAGGGAAAATGAGTGAAACAGAGTTAAACAGAGGCATACAGAGATAAACAGAGTTAAACAGAGTTGAACAGAGGCAAACAGAGTTAAAAAGAGTTAAACATAGGCAAACAGATTTAAACAGAGTTAAACAGATTTAAACAGAGGGAAAAAGAGGGAAACAGAGTGAAACAGAGTTAAACAGAGGCATATAGAGTTAAACAGAGTTGGACAGAGGCAAACAGAGTTAAATAGGATGAAATAGAGGCAAACAGAGTTCAACAGATGTAAACAGAGTTCAACTGAGTTAAACAGAGTTAAACAGTGGCAAACAGAGGGTAACAAAGTGAAACAGAGTTAAACAGAGGCAAACAGAGTGAAACAGAGTCGAAAAGAGGCACACAGAGTTAAACAGAGTTAAACAGAGGCAAACCCAAGGAAAATGAGTGAAACAGAGTTAAACAGAGGCATACAGAGATAAACAGAGTTAAACAGAGTTGAACAGAGGCAAACAGAGTTAAAAAGAGTTAAACATAGGCAAACACATTTAAACAGAGTTAAACAGAGGCAAACAGAGTTAAAAAGAGTTAAACAGAGGCAAACAGAGTTAAACAGAGTTAAACAGAGGCAGACAGAGTTAAACAGATTTAAACAGAGGCAAACAGAGTTAAACAGAGGCAAACAGAGTTAAACAGATTGAAACAGAGGCAAACAGAGTTCAACAGACATAAGCAGAGTTCAGCAGAGGCGAAAAGAGTTAAACAGAGGCAAACAGAGTTCAACAGATTGAAACAGAGCAAAACAGAGGCAAACAGAGGGGAAAAGAGTGAAACAGAGTAAAACAGAGGCATACAGAGTTAAACAGAGTTGAACAGAGGCAAAAAGAGTTAAACAGAGTTGAACAGAGGCAAACAGAGTGAAACAGAGTTAAACAGAGGCAGACAGAGTTAAACAGATTTAAACAGAGGCAAACAGAGTTAAACAGAGGCAAACAGAGTTAAACAGATTGAAACAGAGGCAAACAGATTTCAACAGACATAAGCAGTGTTCAGCAGAGGCGAAAAGAGTTAAACAGAGGCAAACAGAGTTCAACAGATGGAAACAGAGCAAAACAGAGGCAAACAGAGGGAAAAAGAGTGAAACAGAGTAAAACAGAGGCATACAGAGTTAAACAGAGTTGAACAGAGGCAAAATGAGTTAAACAGAGTTGAACAGAGGCAAACAGAGTTAAACAGAGTTAAACAGAGGCAAACAGAGGGAAACAGATTGACACAGAGTTAAACAGAGGCGTACAGTGTAAAACACAGTTGAACAGAGGCAAAAAGAGTTTAATAGATTGAAATAGAGGCAAACAGAGTTGAACAGTAATAAACAGAGTTCAACAGAGTTAAACAGATTTAAACAGAGGGAAAAAGAGGGAAACAGAGTGAAACAGACTTAAACAGAGGCAAACAGAGATAAACAGAGTTGAACAGAAGCAAACAGAGTTAAACAGTTTTAAACAGAGGAAACAGTTAAACAGAATTAAACAGAGATAAACAGAGGCATACAGAGTTAAACAGAGACACACATAGTTAAATAGCGTTAAACAGAGGCAAACAGAGTTAAATAGAGTTAAGCAGAGGCAAACAGAGTTAAACAGCGTTAAACAGAGGCAAACAGAGTTAAATAGGTTGAAACAGAGGCAAACAATGTTCAACAGATGCAAACAGAGTTCAGCTGAGTTAAACAGAGTTCAACAGAGGCAAACAGAGGGTAACAGAGTGAAACAGAGTTAAACAGAGTCGAACAGAGGCAAAGAGAGTTAAACAGAGTTAATCAGATGCAAACAGAGTTAAACAGAGTTAAACAGAGGCGAACAGAGTTAACCAGAGTTAAACAGAGGCAAACAGTGTTAAACAGAGTTAAACAGAGGCAAACAGAGGGAAACAGATTGACACAGAGTTAAACAGAGGCGTACAGTGTAAAACACAGTTGAACAGAGGCAAAAAGAGTTTAATAGATTGAAATAGAGGCAAACAGAGTTGAACAGTAATAAACAGAGTTCAACAGAGTTAAACAGATTTAAACAGAGGGAAAAAGAGTGAAACAGAGTTAAACAGAGGCATATAGAGTTAAACAGAGTTGGACAGAGGCAAACAGAGTTAAATAGGTTGAAATAGAGGCAAACAGAGTTCAACAGATGTAAACAGAGTTCAACTGAGTTAAACAGAGTTAAACAGTGGCAAACAGAGGGTAACAGAGTGAAACAGAGTTAAACAGAGGCAAACAGAGTGAAACAGAGTCGAAAAGAGGCACACAGAGTTAAACAGAGTTAAACAGAGGCAAACAGAGGGAAACAGATTGACACAGAGTTAAACAGAGGCGTACAGTGTAAAACACAGTTGAACAGAGGCAAAAAGAGTTTAATAGATTGAAATAGAGGCAAACAGAGTTGAACAGTAATAAACAGAGTTCAACAGAGTTAAACAGAGTAAAACAGAGGGAAAAAGAGGGAAACAGAGTGAAACAGACTTAAACAGAGGCAAACAGAGATAAACAGAGTTGAACAGAAGCAAACAGAGTTAAACAGTTTTAAACAGAGGAAACAGTTAAACAGAATTAAACAGAGATAAACAGAGGCATACAGAGTTAAACAGAGACACACATAGTTAAATAGCGTTAAACAGAGGCAAACAGAGTTAAATAGAGTTAAGCAGAGGCAAACAGAGTTAAACAGCGTTAAACAGAGGCAAACAGAGTTAAATAGGTTGAAACAGAGGCAAACAATGTTCAACAGATGCAAACAGAGTTCAGCTGAGTTAAACAGAGTTCAACAGAGGCAAACAGAGGGTAACAGAGTGAAACAGAGTTAAACAGAGTCGAACAGAGGCAAAGAGAGTTAAACAGAGTTAATCAGATGCAAACAGAGTTAAACAGAGTTAAACAGAGGCGAACAGAGTTAACCAGAGTTAAACAGAGGCAAACAGTGTTAAACAGAGTTAAACAGAGGCAAACAGAGGGAAACAGATTGACACAGAGTTAAACAGAGGCGTACAGTGTAAAACACAGTTGAACAGAGGCAAAAAAAGTTTAATAGATTGAAATAGAGGCAAACAGAGTTGAACAGTAATAAACAGAGTTCAACAGAGTTAAACAGAGGCAAACAGAGGGGAAAAGAGTGAAACAGAGTTAAACAGAGGCATATAGAGTTAAACAGAGTTGGACAGAGGCAAACAGAGTTAAATAGGTTGAAATAGAGGCAAACAGAGTTCAACAGATGTAAACAGAGTTCAACTGAGTTAAACAGAGTTAAACAGTGGCAAACAGAGGGTAACAGAGTGAAACAGAGTTAAACAGAGGCAAACAGAGTGAAACAGAGTCGAAAAGAGGCACACAGAGTTAAACAGAGTTAAACAGAGGCAAACCCAAGGAAAATGAGTGAAACAGAGTTAAACAGAGGCATACAGAGGTAAACAGAGTTAAACAGAGTTGAACAGACCAAACAGAGTTAAAAAGAGTGAAACATAGGCAAACAGATTTAAACAGTGTTAAACAGAGGCAAACAGAGTTAAAAAGAGTTAAACAGAGGCAAACAGAGTTAAACAGAGTTAAACAGAGGCAGACAGAGTTAAACAGATTTAAACAGAGGCAAACAGAGTTAAACAGAGGCAAACAGAGTTAAACAGATTGAAACAGAGGCAAACAGAGTTCAACAGACATAAGCAGAGTTCAGCAGAGGCGAAAAGAGTTAAACAGAGGCAAACAGAGTTCAAAAGATTGAAACAGAGCAAAACAGAGGCAAACAGAGGGGGAAAGAGTGAAACAGAGTAAAACAGAGGCATACAGAGTTAAACAGAGTTGAACAGAGGCAAAAAGAGTTAAACAGAGTTGAACAGAGGCAAACAGAGTGAAACAGAGTTAAACAGAGGCAAACAGAGGGATACAGATTGACACAGAGTTAAACAGAGGTGTACAGTGTAAAACACAGTTGAACAGAGGCAAAAAGAGTTTAATAGATTGAAATAGAGGCAAACAGAGTTGAACAGTAATAAACAGAGTTCAACAGAGTTAAACAGATTTAAACAGAGGGAAAAAGAGGGAAACAGAGTGAAACATACTTAAACAGAGGCAAGCAGAGATAAACAGAGTTGAACAGAGGCAAACAGAGTTAAACAGCGTTAAACAGAGGCAAACAGAGTTAACTAGTTTGAAACAGAGGCAAACAGAGTTCAACGGACATAAACAGTGTTCAGCAGAGGCGAAAGGAGTTAAACAGAGTTAAACAGAGGCAAACAGAGTTCAACAGATTTAAACAGTTAAATAGAGGCAAACAGAGGGAAACAGAGTGAAACAGAGTAAAACAGAGGCATACAGAGTTAAACAGAGTTAAACAGAGGCAAACAGTTAAACAGAGGCAAGCAGAGTTAAACAGTGTTAAACAGAGGCAAACCAAGGGAAAATGAGTGAAACAGAGTTAAACAGAGGCATACAGAGATAAACAGAGTTAAACAGAGTTGAACAGAGGCAAACAGAGTTAAAAAGAGTTAAACATAGGCAAACAGATTTAAACAGAGTTAAACAGATTTAAACAGAGAGAAAAAGAGGGAAACAGAGTGAAACAGACTTAAACAGAGGCAAACAGAGATAAACAGAGTTGAACAGAGGCAAACAGAGTTAAACAGATTTAAACAGAGGCAAACAGAGTTAAATAGTTTGAAACAGAGGCAAACATAGTTCAACGGACATAAACAGTGTTCAGCAGAGGCGAAAGGAGTTAAACAGAGTTAAACAGAGGCAAACAGAGTTCAACAGATTGAAACAGAGCAAAACAGAGGCATACAGAGTTAAACAGAGTTGAACAGAGGCAAAAAGAGTTAAACAGAGTTGAACAGAGGCAAACAGAGTTAAACAGAGTTAAACAGAGGCAAACAGAGGGAAACAGATTGACACAGAGTTAAACAGAGGCGTACAGTGTAAAACACAGGTGAACAGAGGCAAAAAGAGTTTAATAGATTGAAATAGAGGCAAACAGAGTTGAACAGTAATAAACAGAGTTCAACAGAGTGAAACAGATTTCAACAGAGGGAAAAAGAGGGAAACAGAGTGAAACATACTTAAGCAGAGGCAAACAGAGATAAACAGAGTTGAACAGAAGCAAACAGAGTTAAACAGTTTTAAACAGAGGAAACAGTTAAACAGAATTAAACAGAGATAAACAGAGGCATACAGAGTTAAACAGAGACACACATAGTTAAATAGCGTTAAACAGAGGCAAACAGAGTTAAATAGAGTTAAGCAGAGGCAAACAGAGTTAAACAGCGTTAAACAGAGGCAAACAGAGTTAAATAGGTTGAAACAGAGGCAAACAATGTTCAACAGATGTAAACAGAGTTCAGCTGAGTTAAACAGAGTTCAACAGAGGCAAACAGAGGGTAACAGAGTGAAACAGAGTTAAACAGAGTCGAACAGAGGCAAAGAGAGTTAAACAGAGTTAATCAGATGCAAACAGAGTTAAACAGAGTTAAACAGAGGCGAACAGAGTTAACCAGAGTTAACCAGAGGCAAACAGTGTTAAACAGAGTTAAACAGAGGCAAACAGAGGGAAACAGATTGACACAGAGTTAAACAGAGGCGTACAGTGTAAAACACAGTTGAACAGAGGCAAAAAGAGTTTAATAGATTGAAATAGAGGCAAACAGATTTGAACAGTAATAAACAGAGTTCAACAGAGTTAAACAGAGGCAAACAGAGGGGAAAAGAGTGAAACAGAGTTAAACAGAGGCATATAGAGTTAAACAGAGTTGGACAGAGGCAAACAGAGTTAAATAGGTCGAAATAGAGGCAAACAGAGTTCAACAGATGTAAACAGAGTTCAACTGAGTTAGACAGAGTTAAACAGTGGCAAACAGAGGGTAACAGAGTGAAACAGAGTTAAACAGAGGCAAACAGAGTGAAACAGAGTCGAAAAGAGGCACACAGAGTTAAACAGAGTTAAACAGAGGCAAACCCAAGGAAAATGAGTGAAACAGAGTTAAACAGAGGCATAGAGAGGTAAACAGAGTTAAACAGAGTTGAACAGACCAAACAGAGTTAAAAAGAGTGAAACATAGGCAAACAGATTTAAACAGTGTTAAACAGAGGCAAACAGAGTTAAAAAGAGTTAAACAGAGGCAAACAGAGTTAAACAGAGTTAAACAGAGGCAGACAGAGTTAAACAGATTTAAACAGAGGCAAACAGAGTTAAACAGAGGCAAACAGAGTTAAACAGATTGAAACAGAGGCAAACAGAGTTCAACAGACATAAGCAGAGTTCAGCAGAGGCGAAAAGAGTTAAACAGAGGCAAACAGAGTTCAAAAGATTGAAACAGAGCAAAACAGAGGCAAACAGAGGGGGAAAGAGTGAAACAGAGTAAAACAGAGGCATACAGAGTTAAACAGAGTTGAACAGAGGCAAAAAGAGTTAAACAGAGTTGAACAGAGGCAAACAGAGTGAAACAGAGTTAAACAGAGGCAAACAGAGGGATACAGATTGACACAGAGTTAAACAGAGGTGTACAGTGTAAAACACAGTTGAACAGAGGCAAAAAGAGTTTAATAGATTGAAATAGAGGCAAACAGAGTTGAACAGTAATAAACAGAGTTCAACAGAGTTAAACAGATTTAAACAGAGGGAAAAAGAGGGAAACAGAGTGAAACATACTTAAACAGAGGCAAGCAGAGATAAACAGAGTTGAACAGAGGCAAACAGAGTTAAACAGCGTTAAACAGAGGCAAACAGAGTTAAATAGTTTGAAACAGAGGCAAACAGAGTTCAACGGACATAAACAGTGTTCAGCAGAGGCGAAAGGAGTTAAACAGAGTTAAACAGAGGCAAACAGAGTTCAACAGATTTAAACAGTTAAATAGAGGCAAACAGAGGGAAACAGAGTGAAACAGAGTAAAACAGAGGCATACAGAGTTAAACAGAGTTAAACAGAGGCAAACAGTTAAACAGAGGCAAGCAGAGTTAAACAGTGTTAAACAGAGGCAAACCAAGGGAAAATGAGTGAAACAGAGTTAAACAGAGGCATACAGAGATAAACAGAGTTAAACAGAGTCGAACAGAGGCAAACAGAGTTAAAAAGAGTTAAACATAGGCAAACAGATTTAAACAGAGTTAAACAGATTTAAACAGAGAGAAAAAGAGGGAAACAGAGTGAAACAGACTTAAACAGAGGCAAACAGAGATAAACAGAGTTGAACAGAGGCAAACAGAGTTAAACAGATTTAAACAGAGGCAAACAGAGTTAAATAGTTTGAAACAGAGGCAAACATAGTTCAACGGACATAAACAGTGTTCAGCAGAGGCGAAAGGAGTTAAACAGAGTTAAACAGAGGCAAACAGAGTTCAACAGATTGAAACAGAGCAAAACAGAGGCATACAGAGTTAAACAGAGTTGAACAGAGGCAAAAAGAGTTAAACAGAGTTGAACAGAGGCAAACAGAGTTAAACAGAGTTAAACAGAGGCAAACAGAGGGAAACAGATTGACACAGAGTTAAACAGAGGCGTACAGTGTAAAACACAGTTGAACAGAGGCAAAAAGAGTTTAATAGATTGAAATAGAGGCAAACAGATGTGAACAGTAATAAACAGAGTTCAACAGAGTTAAACCGATTTAAACAGAGGGAAAAAGAGGGAAACAGAGTGAAACATACTTAAGCAGAGGCAAACAGAGATAAACAGAGTTGAACAGAGGCAAACAGAGTTAAACAGTTTTAAACAGAGGAAACAGTTAAACAGAATTAAACAGAGATAAACAGAGGCGAACAGAGTTAAACAGAGTTAGCAGAGGCAAACTGATTTCAACAGAGTTAAACAGAGTTGAACAGAGTTAAACAGAGACACACATAGTTAAATAGCGTTAAACAGAGGCAAACAGAGTTAAATAGAGTTAAGCAGAGGCAAACAGAGTTAAACAGAGTTAAACAGAGGCAAACAGAGTTAAATAGGTTGAAACAGAGGTAAACAAAATTCAACAGATGTAAACAGAGTTCAGCTGAGTTAAACAGAGTTCAACAGAGGCAAAGAGAGTTAAACAGAGTTAATCAGATGCAAACAGAGTTAAACAGAGTTAAACAGAGGCGAACAGAGTTAACCAGAGCTAAACAGAGGCAAACAGAGTTAAACAGAGTTAAACAGAGGCAAACAGAGGGAAACAGATTGACACAGAGTTAAACAGAGGCGTACAGTGTAAAACACAGTTGAACAGAGGCAAAAAGAGTTTAATAGATTGAAATAGAGGCAAACAGAGTTGAACAGTAATAAACAGATTTCAACAGAGTTAAACAGATTTAAACAGAGGGAAAAAGAGGGAAACAGAGTGAAACAGAGTTAAACAGAGGCATATAGAGTTAAACAGAGTTGGACATAGGCAAACAGAGTTAAATAGGTTGAAATAGAGGCAAACAGAGTTCAACAGATTTAAACAGAGTTCAACTGAGTTAAACAGAGTTAAACAGTGGCAAACAGAGGGTAACAGAATGAAACAGAGTTAAACAGAGGCAAACAGAGTGAAACAGAGTCGAAAAGAGGCACACAGAGTTAAACAGAGTTAAACAGAGGCAAACCCAAGGAAAATGAGTGAAACAGAGTTAAACAGAGGCATACAGAGATAAACAGAGTTAAACAGAGTTGAACAGAGGCAAACAGAGTTAAAAAGAGTTAAACATTGGCAAACAGATTTAAACAGAGTTAAACAGAGGCAAACAGAGTTAAAAAGAGTTAAACAGAGGCAAACAGAGTTAAACAGAGTTAAACAGAGGCAGACAGAGTTAAACAGATTCGTACAGTGTAAAACACAGTTGAACAGAGGCAAAAAGAGTTTAATAGATTGAAATAGAGGCAAACAGAGTTGAACAGTAATAAACAGAGTTCAACAGAGTGAAACAGATTTAAACAGAGGGAAAAAGAGGGAAACAGAGTGAAACATACTTAAGCAGAGGCAAACAGAGATAAACAGAGTTGAACAGAAGCAAACAGAGTTAAACAGTTTTAAACAGAGGAAACAGTTAAACAGAATTAAACAGAGATAAACAGAGGCATACAGAGTTAAACAGAGACACACATAGTTAAATAGCGTTAAACAGAGGCAAACAGAGTTAAATAGAGTTAAGCAGAGGCAAACAGAGTTAAACAGCGTTAAACAGAGGCAAACAGAGTTAAATAGGTTGAAACAGAGGCAAACAATGTTCAACAGATGTAAACAGAGTTCAGCTGAGTTAAACAGAGTTCAACAGAGGCAAACAGAGGGTAACAGAGTGAAACAGAGTTAAACAGAGTCGAACAGAGGCAAAGAGAGTTAAACAGAGTTAATCAGATGCAAACAGAGTTAAACAGAGTTAAACAGAGGCGAACAGAGTTAACCAGAGTTAACCAGAGGCAAACAGTGTTAAACAGAGTTAAACAGAGGCAAACAGAGGGAAACAGATTGACACAGAGTTAAACAGAGGCGTACGGTGTAAAACACAGTTGAACAGAGGCAAAAAGAGTTTAATAGATTGAAATAGAGGCAAACAGAGTTGAACAGTAATAAACAGAGTTCAACAGAGTTAAACAGAGGCAAACAGAGGGGAAAAGAGTGAAACAGAGTTAAACAGAGGCATATAGAGTTAAACAGAGTTGGACAGAGGCAAACAGAGTTAAATAGGTTGAAATAGAGGCAAACAGAGTTCAACAGATGTAAACAGAGTTCAACTGAGTTAAACAGAGTTAAACAGTGGCAAACAGAGGGTAACAGAGTGAAACAGAGTTAAACAGAGGCAAACAGAGTGAAACAGAGTCGAAAAGAGGCACACAGAGTTAAACAGAGTTAAACAGAGGCAAACCCAAGGAAAATGAGTGAAACAGAGTTAAACAGAGGCATACAGAGGTAAACAGAGTTAAACAGAGTTGAACAGACCAAACAGAGTTAAAAAGAGTGAAACATAGGCAAACAGATTTAAACAGTGTTAAACAGAGGCAAACAGAGTTAAAAAGAGTTAAACAGAGGCAAACAGAGTTAAACAGAGTTAAACAGAGGCAGACAGAGTTAAACAGATTTAAACAGAGGCAAACAGAGTTAAACAGAGGCAAACAGAGTTAAACAGATTGAAACAGAGGCAAACAGAGTTCAACAGACATAAGCAGAGTTCAGCAGAGGCGAAAAGAGTTAAACAGAGGCAAACAGAGTTCAAAAGATTGAAACAGAGCAAAACAGAGGCAAACAGAGGGGGAAAGAGTGAAACAGAGTAAAACAGAGGCATACAGAGTTAAACAGAGTTGAACAGAGGCAAAAAGAGTTAAACAGAGTTGAACAGAGGCAAACAGAGTGAAACAGAGTTAAACAGAGGCAAACAGAGGGATACAGATTGACACAGAGTTAAACAGAGGTGTACAGTGTAAAACACAGTTGAACAGAGGCAAAAAGAGTTTAATAGATTGAAATAGAGGCAAACAGAGTTGAACAGTAATAAACAGAGTTCAACAGAGTTAAACAGATTTAAACAGAGGGAAAAAGAGGGAAACAGAGTGAAACATACTTAAACAGAGGCAAGCAGAGATAAACAGAGTTGAACAGAGGCAAACAGAGTTAAACAGCGTTAAACAGAGGCAAACAGAGTTAAATAGTTTGAAACAGAGGCAAACAGAGTTCAACGGACATAAACAGTGTTCAGCAGAGGCGAAAGGAGTTAAACAGAGTTAACCAGAGGCAAACAGAGTTCAACAGATTTAAACAGTTAAATAGAGGCAAACAGAGGGAAACAGAGTGAAACAGAGTAAAACAGAGGCATACAGAGTTAAACAGAGGCAAACAGTTAAACAGAGGCAAGCAGAGTTAAACAGTGTTAAACAGAGGCAAACCAAGGGAAAATGAGTGAAACAGAGTTAAACAGAGGCATACAGAGATAAACAGAGTTAAACAGAGTCGAACAGAGGCAAACAGAGTTAAAAAGAGTTAAACATAGGCAAACAGATTTAAACAGAGTTAAACAGATTTAAACAGAGAGAAAAAGAGGGAAACAGAGTGAAACAGACTTAAACAGAGGCAAACAGAGATAAACAGAGTTGAACAGAGGCAAACAGAGTTAAACAGATTTAAACAGAGGCAAACAGAGTTAAATAGTTTGAAACAGAGGCAAACATAGTTCAACGGACATAAACAGTGTTCAGCAGAGGCGAAAGGAGTTAAACAGAGTTAAACAGAGGCAAACAGAGTTCAACAGATTGAAACAGAGCAAAACAGAGGCATACAGAGTTAAACAGAGTTGAACAGAGGCAAAAAGAGTTAAACAGAGTTGAACAGAGGCAAACAGAGTTAAACAGAGTTAAACAGAGGCAAACAGAGGGAAACAGATTGACACAGAGTTAAACAGAGGCGTACAGTGTAAAACACAGTTGAACAGAGGCAAAAAGAGTTTAATAGATTGAAATAGAGGCAAACAGAGTTGAACAGTAATAAACAGAGTTCAACAGAGTTAAACAGATTTAAACAGAGGGAAAAAGAGGGAAACAGAGTGAAACATACTTAAGCAGAGGCAAACAGAGATAAACAGAGTTGAACAGAGGCAAACAGAGTTAAACAGTTTTAAACAGAGGAAACAGTTAAACAGAATTAAACAGAGATAAACAGAGGCGAACAGAGTTAAACAGAGTTAGCAGAGGCAAACTGATTTCAACAGAGTTAAACAGAGTTGAACAGAGTTAAACAGAGACACACATAGTTAAATAGCGTTAAACAGAGGCAAACAGAGTTAAATAGAGTTAAGCAGAGGCAAACAGAGTTAAACAGAGTTAAACAGAGGCAAACAGAGTTAAATAGGTTGAAACAGAGGCAAACAAAATTCAACAGATGTAAACAGAGTTCAGCTGAGTTAAACAGAGTTCAACAGAGGCAAAGAGAGTTAAACAGAGTTAATCAGATGCAAACAGAGTTAAACAGAGTTAAACAGAGGCGAACAGAGTTAACCAGAGCTAAACAGAGGCAAACAGAGTTAAACAGAGTTAAACAGAGGCAAACAGAGGGAAACAGATTGACACAGAGTTAAACAGAGGCGTACAGTGTAAAACACAGTTGAACAGAGGCAAAAAGAGTTTAATAGATTGAAATAGAGGCAAACAGAGTTGAACAGTAATAAACAGATTTCAACAGAGTTAAACAGATTTAAACAGAGGGAAAAAGAGGGAAACAGAGTGAAACAGAGTTAAACAGAGGCATATAGAGTTAAACAGAGTTGGACATAGGCAAACAGAGTTAAATAGGTTGAAATAGAGGCAAACAGAGTTCAACAGATTTAAACAGAGTTCAACTGAGTTAAACAGAGTTAAACAGTGGCAAACAGAGGGTAACAGAATGAAACAGAGTTAAACAGAGGCAAACAGAGTGAAACAGAGTCGAAAAGAGGCACACAGAGTTAAACAGAGTTAAACAGAGGCAAACCCAAGGAAAATGAGTGAAACAGAGTTAAACAGAGGCATACAGAGATAAACAGAGTTAAACAGAGTTGAACAGAGGCAAACAGAGTTAAAAAGAGTTAAACATTGGCAAACAGATTTAAACAGAGTTAAACAGAGGCAAACAGAGTTAAAAAGAGTTAAACAGAGGCAAACAGAGTTAAACAGAGTTAAACAGAGGCAGACAGAGTTAAACAGATTCGTACAGTGTAAAACACAGTTGAACAGAGGCAAAAAGAGTTTAATAGATTGAAATAGAGGCAAACAGAGTTGAACAGTAATAAACAGAGTTCAACAGAGTGAAACAGACTTAAACAGAGGGAAAAAGAGGGAAACAGAGTGAAACATACTTAAGCAGAGGCAAACAGAGATAAACAGAGTTGAACAGAAGCAAACAGAGTTAAACAGTTTTAAACAGAGGAAACAGTTAAACAGAATTAAACAGAGATAAACAGAGGCATACAGAGTTAAACAGAGACACACATAGTTAAATAGCGTTAAACAGAGGCAAACAGAGTTAAATAGAGTTAAGCAGAGGCAAACAGAGTTAAACAGCGTTAAACAGAGGCAAACAGATAAAATAGGTTGAAACAGAGGCAAACAATGTTCAACAGATGTAAACAGAGTTCAGCTGAGTTAAACAGAGTTCAACAGAGGCAAACAGAGGGTAACAGAGTGAAACAGAGTTAAACAGAGTCGAACAGAGGCAAAGAGAGTTAAACAGAGTTAATCAGATGCAAACAGAGTTAAACAGAGTTAAACAGAGGCGAACAGAGTTAACCAGAGTTAACCAGAGGCAAACAGTGTTAAACAGAGTTAAACAGAGGCAAACAGAGGGAAACAGATTGACACAGAGTTAAACAGAGGCGTACAGTGTAAAACACAGTTGAACAGAGGCAAAAAGAGTTTAATAGATTGAAATAGAGGCAAACAGAGTTGAACAGTAATAAACAGAGTTCAACAGAGTTAAACAGAGGCAAACAGAGGGGAAAAGAGTGAAACAGAGTTAAACAGAGGCATATAGAGTTAAACAGAGTTGGACAGAGGCAAACAGAGTTAAATAGGTTGAAATAGAGGCAAACAGAGTTCAACAGATGTAAACAGAGTTCAACTGAGTTAAACAGAGTTAAACAGTGGCAAACAGAGGGTAACAGAGTGAAACAGAGTTAAACAGAGGCAAACAGAGTGAAACAGAGTCGAAAAGAGGCACACAGAGTTAAACAGAGTTAAACAGAGGCATACAGAGGTAAACAGAGTTAAACAGAGTTGAACAGACCAAACAGAGTTAAAAAGAGTGAAACATAGGCAAACAGATTTAAACAGTGTTAAACAGAGGCAAACAGAGTTAAAAAGAGTTAAACAGAGGCAAACAGAGTTAAACAGAGTTAAACAGAGGCAGACAGAGTTAAACAGATTTAAACAGAGGCAAACAGAGTTAAACAGAGGCAAACAGAGTTAAACAGATTGAAACAGAGGCAAACAGAGTTCAACAGACATAAGCAGAGTTCAGCAGAGGCGAAAAGAGTTAAACAGAGGCAAACAGAGTTCAAAAGATTGAAACAGAGCAAAACAGAGGCAAACAGAGGGGGAAAGAGTGAAACAGAGTAAAACAGAGGCATACAGAGTTAAACAGAGTTGAACAGAGGCAAAAAGAGTTAAACAGAGTTGAACAGAGGCAAACAGAGTGAAACAGAGTTAAACAGAGGCAAACAGAGGGATACAGATTGACACAGAGTTAAACAGAGGTGTACAGTGTAAAACACAGTTGAACAGAGGCAAAAAGAGTTTAATAGATTGAAATAGAGGCAAACAGAGTTGAACAGTAATAAACAGAGTTCAACAGAGTTAAACAGATTTAAACAGAGGGAAAAAGAGGGAAACAGAGTGAAACATACTTAAACAGAGGCAAGCAGAGATAAACAGAGTTGAACAGAGGCAAACAGAGTTAAACAGCGTTAAACAGAGGCAAACAGAGTTAAATAGTTTGAAACAGAGGCAAACAGAGTTCAACGGACATAAACAGTGTTCAGCAGAGGCGAAAGGAGTTAAACAGAGTTAAACAGAGGCAAACAGAGTTCAACAGATTTAAACAGTTAAATAGAGGCAAACAGAGGGAAACAGAGTGAAACAGAGTAAAACAGAGGCATACAGAGTTAAACAGAGGCAAACAGTTAAACAGAGGCAAGCAGAGTTAAACAGTGTTAAACAGAGGCAAACCAAGGGAAAATGAGTGAAACAGAGTTAAACAGAGGCATACAGAGATAAACAGAGTTAAACAGAGTCGAACAGAGGCAAACAGAGTTAAAAAGAGTTAAACATAGGCAAACAGATTTAAACAGAGTTAAACAGATTTAAACAGAGAGAAAAAGAGGGAAACAGAGTGAAACAGACTTAAACAGAGGCAAACAGAGATAAACAGAGTTGAACAGAGGCAAACAGAGTTAAACAGATTTAAACAGAGGCAAACAGAGTTAAATAGTTTGAAACAGAGGCAAACATAGTTCAACGGACATAAACAGTGTTCAGCAGAGGCGAAAGGAGTTAAACAGAGTTAAACAGAGGCAAACAGAGTTCAACAGATTGAAACAGAGCAAAACAGAGGCATACAGAGTTAAACAGAGTTGAACAGAGGCAAAAAGAGTTAAACAGAGTTGAACAGAGGCAAACAGAGTTAAACAGAGTTAAACAGAGGCAAACAGAGGGAAACAGATTGACACAGAGTTAAACAGAGGCGTACAGTGTAAAACACAGTTGAACAGAGGCAAAAAGAGTTTAATAGATTGAAATAGAGGCAAACAGAGTTGAACAGTAATAAACAGAGTTCAACAGAGTTAAACAGATTTAAACAGAGGGAAAAAGAGGGAAACAGAGTGAAACATACTTAAGCAGAGGCAAACAGAGATAAACAGAGTTGAACAGAGGCAAACAGAGTTAAACAGTTTTAAACAGAGGAAACAGTTAAACAGAATTAAACAGAGATAAACAGAGGCGAACAGAGTTAAACAGAGTTAGCAGAGGCAAACTGATTTCAACAGAGTTAAACAGAGTTGAACAGAGTTAAACAGAGACACACATAGTTAAATAGCGTTAAACAGAGGCAAACAGAGTTAAATAGAGTTAAGCAGAGGCAAACAGAGTTAAACAGAGTTAAACAGAGGCAAACAGAGTTAAATAGGTTGAAACAGAGGCAAACAAAATTCAACAGATGTAAACAGAGTTCAGCTGAGTTAAACAGAGTTCAACAGAGGCAAAGAGAGTTAAACAGAGTTAATCAGATGCAAACAGAGTTAAACAGAGTTAAACAGAGGCGAACAGAGTTAACCAGAGCTAAACAGAGGCAAACAGAGTTAAACAGAGTTAAACAGAGGCAAACAGAGGGAAACAGATTGACACAGAGTTAAACAGAGGCGTACAGTGTAAAACACAGTTGAACAGAGGCAAAAAGAGTTTAATAGATTGAAATAGAGGCAAACAGAGTTGAACAGTAATAAACAGATTTCAACAGAGTTAAACAGATTTAAACAGAGGGAAAAAGAGGGAAACAGAGTGAAACAGAGTTAAACAGAGGCATATAGAGTTAAACAGAGTTGGACATAGGCAAACAGAGTTAAATAGGTTGAAATAGAGGCAAACAGAGTTCAACAGATTTAAACAGAGTTCAACTGAGTTAAACAGAGTTAAACAGTGGCAAACAGAGGGTAACAGAATGAAACAGAGTTAAACAGAGGCAAACAGAGTGAAACAGAGTCGAAAAGAGGCACACAGAGTTAAACAGAGTTAAACAGAGGCAAACCCAAGGAAAATGAGTGAAACAGAGTTAAACAGAGACATACAGAGATAAACAGAGTTAAACAGAGTTGAACAGAGGCAAACAGAGTTAAAAAGAGTTAAACATTGGCAAACAGATTTAAACAGAGTTAAACAGAGGCAAACAGAGTTAAAAAGAGTTAAACAGAGGCAAACAGAGTTAAACAGAGTTAAACAGAGGCAGACAGAGTTAAACAGATTTAAACAGAGGCAAACAGAGTTAAACAGAGGCAAACAGAGTTAAACAGATTGAAACAGAGGCAAACAGAGTTCAACAGACATAAGCAGAGTTCAGCAGAGGCGAAAAGAGTTAAACAGAGGCAAACAGAGTTGAACAGATTGAAACAGAGCAAAACAGAGGCAAACAGAGGGGAAAAGAGTGAAACAGAGTAAAACAGAGGCATACAGAGTTAAACAGAGTTGCACAGAGGCAAAAAGAATTAAACAGAGTTGAACAGAGGCAAACAGAGTGAAACAGAGTTAAACAGAGGCAAACAGAGGGAAACAGATTGACACAGAGTTAAACAGAGGCGTACAGTGTAAAACACAGTTGAACAGAGGCAAAAAGAGTTTAATAGATTGAAATAGAGGCAAACAGAGTTGAACAGTAATAAACAGAGTTCAACAGAGTTAAACAGATTTAAACAGAGGGAAAAAGAGGGAAACAGAGTGAAACAGACTTAAACAGAGGCAAACAGAGATAAACAGAGTTGAACAGAGGCAAACAGAGTTAAACAGCGTTAAACAGAGGCAAACAGAGTTAAATAGTTTGAAACAGAGGCAAACAGAGATCAACGGACATAAACAGTGTTCAGCAGAGGCGAAAGGAGTTAAACAGAGTTAAACAGAGGCAAACAGAGTTCAACAGATTTAAACAGTTAAATAGAGGCAAACAGAGGGAAACAGAGTGAAACAGAGTAAAACAGAGGCATACAGAGTTAAACAGAGTTGAACAGAGGCAAACAGTTAAACAGAGGCAAGCAGAGTTAAACAGTGTTAAACAGAGGCAAACCAAGGGAAAATGAGTGAAACAGAGTTAAACAGAGGCATACAGAGATAGACAGAGTTAAACAGAGTTGAACAGAGGCAAACAGAGTTAAAAAGAGTTAAACATAGGCAAACAGATTTAAACAGAGTTAAACAGATTTAAACAGAGGGAAAAAGAGGGAAACAGAGTGAAACAGAGTTAAACAGAGGCATGTAGAGTTCAACAGAGTTGGACAGAGGCAAACAGAGTTAAATAGGATGAAATAGAGGCAAACAGAGTTCAACAGATGTAAACAGAGTTCAACTGAGTTAAACAGAGTTAAACAGTGGCAAACAGAGGGTAACAGAGTGAAACAGAGTTAAACAGAGGCAAACAGAGTGAAACAGAGTCGAAAGGAGGCACACAGAGTTAAACAGAGTTAAACAGAGGCAAACCCAAGGAAAATGAGTGAAACAGAGTTAAACAGAGGCATACAGAGGTAAACAGAGTTAAACAGAGTTGAACAGACCAAACAGAGTTAAAAAGAGTGAAACATAGGCAAACAGATTTAAACAGTGTTAAACAGAGGCAAACAGAGTTAAAAAGAGTTAAACAGAGGCAAACAGAGTTAAACAGAGTTAAACAGAGGCAGACAGAGTTAAACAGATTTAAACAGAGGCAAACAGAGTTAAACAGAGGCAAACAGAGTTAAACAGATTGAAACAGAGGCAAACAGAGTTCAACAGACATAAGCAGAGTTCAGCAGAGGCGAAAAGAGTTAAACAGAGGCAAACAGAGTTCAAAAGATTGAAACAGAGCAAAACAGAGGTAAACAGAGGGGGAAAGAGTGAAACAGAGTAAAACAGAGGCATACAGAGTTAAACAGAGTTGAACAGAGGCAAAAAGAGTTAAACAGAGTTGAACAGAGGCAAACAGAGTGAAACAGAGTTAAACAGAGGCAAACAGAGGGATACAGATTGACACAGAGTTAAACAGAGGTGTACAGTGTAAAACACAGTTGAACAGAGGCAAAAAGAGTTTAATAGATTGAAATAGAGGCAAACAGAGGTGAACAGTAATAAACAGAGTTCAACAGAGTTAAACAGATTTAAACAGAGGGAAAAAGAGGGAAACAGAGTGAAACATACTTAAACAGAGGCATGCAGAGATAAACAGAGGTTGAACAGAGGCAAACAGAGTTAAACAGCGTTAAACAGAGGCAAACAGAGTTAACTAGTTTGAAACAGAGGCAAACAGAGTTCAACGGACATAAACAGTGTTCAGCAGAGGCGAAAGGAGTTAAACAGAGTTAAACAGAGGCAAACAGAGTTCAACAGATTTAAACAGTTAAATAGAGGCAAACAGAGGGAAACAGAGTGAAACAGAGTAAAACAGAGGCATACAGAGTTAAACAGAGTTAAACAGAGGCAAACAGGTTAAACAGAGGCAAGCAGAGTTTAAACAGTGTTAAACAGAGGCAAACCAAGGGAAAATGAGTGAAACAGAGTTAAACAGAGGCATACAGAGATAAACAGAGTTAAAACAGAGTTGAACAGAGGCAAACAGAGTTAAAAAGAGTTAAACATAGGCAAACAGATTTAAACAGAGTTAAACAGATTAAACAGAGAGAAAAAGAGGGAAACAGAGTGAAACAGACTTAAACAGAGGCAAACAGAGATAAACAGAGTTGAACAGAGGCAAACAGAGTTAAACAGATTTAAACAGAGGCAAACAGAGTTAAATAGTTTGAAACAGAGGCAAACATAGTTCAACGGACATAAACAGTGTTCAGCAGAGGCGAAAGGAGTTAAACAGAGTTAAACAGAGGCAAACAGAGTTCAACAGATTGAAACAGAGCAAAACAGAGGCATACAGAGTTAAACAGAGTTGAACAGAGGCAAAAAGAGTTAAACAGAGTTGAACAGAGGCAAACAGAGTTAAACAGAGTTAAACAGAGGCAAACAGAGGGAAACAGATTGACACAGAGTTAAACAGAGGCGTACAGTGTAAAACACAGTTGAACAGAGGCAAAAAGAGTTTAATAGATTGAAATAGAGGCAAACAGAGTTGAACAGTAATAAACAGAGTTCAACAGAGTTAAACAGATTTAAAAAGAGGGAAAAAGAGGGAAACAGAGTGAAACATACTTAAGCAGAGGCAAACAGAGATAAACAGAGTTGAACAGAGGCAAACAGAGTTAAACAGTTTTAAACAGAGGAAACAGTTAAACAGAATTAAACAGAGATAAACAGAGGCGAACAGAGTTAAACAGAGTTAGCAGAGGCAAACTGATTTCAACAGAGTTAAACAGAGTTGAACAGAGTTAAACAGAGACACACATAGTTAAATAGCGTTAAACAGAGGCAAACAGAGTTAAATAGAGTTAAGCAGAGGCAAACAGAGTTAAACAGAGTTAAACAGAGGCAAACAGAGTTAAATAGGTTGAAACAGAGGCAAACAAAATTCAACAGATGTAAACAGAGTTCAGCTGAGTTAAACAGAGTTCAACAGAGGCAAAGAGAGTTAAACAGAGTTAATCAGATGCAAACAGAGTTAAACAGAGTTAAACTGAGGCGTACAGTGTAAAACACAGTTGAACAGAGGCAAAAAGAGTTTAATAGATTGAAATAGAGGCAAACAGAGTTGAACAGTAATAAACAGATTTCAACAGAGTTAAACAGATTTAAACAGAGGGAAAAAGAGGGAAACAGAGTGAAACAGAGTTAAACAGAGGCATATAGAGTTAAACAGAGTTGGACATAGGCAAACAGAGTTAAATAGGTTGAAATAGAGGCAAACAGAGTTCAACAGATTTAAACAGAGTTCAACTGAGTTAAACAGAGTTAAACAGTGGCAAACAGAGGGTAACAGAATGAAACAGAGTTAAACAGAGGCAAACAGAGTGAAACAGAGTCGAAAAGAGGCACACAGAGTTAAACAGAGTTAAACAGAGGCAAACCCAAGGAAAATGAGTGAAACAGAGTTAAACAGAGGCATACAGAGATAAACAGAGTTAAACAGAGTTGAACAGAGGCAAACAGAGTTAAAAAGAGTTAAACATTGGCAAACAGATTTAAACAGAGTTAAACAGAGGCAAACAGAGTTAAAAAGAGTTAAACAGAGGCAAACAGAGTTAAACAGAGTTAAACAGAGGCAGACAGAGTTAAACAGATTTAAACAGAGGCAAACAGAGTTAAACAGAGTTCAACAGAGTTAAACAGATTGAAACAGAGGCAAACAGAGTTCAACAGACATAAGCAGAGTTCAGCAGAGGCGAAAAGAGTTAAACAGAGGCAAACAGAGTTGAACAGATTGAAACAGAGCAAAACAGAGGCAAACAGAGGGGAAAAGAGTGAAACAGAGTAAAACAGAGGCATACAGAGTTAAACAGAGTTGCACAGAGGCAAAAAGAATTAAACAGAGTTGAACAGAGGCAAACAGAGTGAAACAGAGTTAAACAGAGGCAAACAGAGGGAAACAGATTGACACAGAGTTAAACAGAGGCGTACAGTGTAAAACACAGTTGAACAGAGGCAAAAAGAGTTTAATAGATTGAAATAGAGGCAAACAGAGTTGAACAGTAATAAACAGAGTTCAACAGAGTTAAACAGATTTAAACAGAGGGAAAAAGAGGGAAACAGAGTGAAACAGACTTAAACAGAGGCAAACAGAGATAAACAGAGTTGAACAGAGGCAAACAGAGTTAAACAGCGTTAAACAGAGGCAAACAGAGTTAAATAGTTTGAAACAGAGGCAAACAGAGATCAACGGACATAAACAGTGTTCAGCAGAGGCGAAAGGAGTTAAACAGAGTTAAACAGAGGCAAACAGAGTTCAACAGATTTAAACAGTTAAATAGAGGCAAACAGAGTTAAACAGAGTGAAACAGAGTAAAACAGAGGCATACAGAGTTAAACAGAGTTGAACAGAGGCAAACAGTTAAACAGAGGCAAGCAGAGTTAAACAGTGTTAAACAGAGGCAAACCAAGGGAAAATGAGTGAAACAGAGTTAAACAGAGGCATACAGACATAAACAGAGTTAAACAGAGTTGAACAGAGGCAAACAGAGTTAAAAAGAGTTAAACATAGGCAAACAGATTTAAACAGAGTTAAACAGATTTAAACAGAGGGAAAAAGAGGGAAACAGAGTGAAACAGAGTTAAACAGAGGCATGTAGAGTTCAACAGAGTTGGACAGAGGCAAACAGAGTTAAATAGGATGAAATAGAGGCAAACAGAGTTCAACAGATGTAAACAGAGTTCAACTGAGTTAAACAGAGTTAAACAGTGGCAAACAGAGGGTAACAAAGTGAAACAGAGTTAAACAGAGGCAGAGTGAAACAGAGTCGAAAAGAGGCACACAGAGTTAAACGGAGTTAAACAGAGGCAAACCCAAGGAAAATGAGTGAAACAGAGTTAAACAGAGGCATACAGAGATAAACAGAGTTAAACAGAGTTGAACAGAGGCAAACAGAGTTAAAAAGATTTAAACATAGGCAAACACATTTAAACAGAGTTAAACAGAGGCAAACAGAGTTAAAAAGAGTTAAACAGAGGCAAACAGAGTTAAACAGAGTTAAACAGAGGCAGACAGAGTTAAACAGATTTAAACAGAGGCAAACAGAGTGAAACAGAGTCGAAAAGAGGCACACAGAGTTAAACGGAGTTAAACAGAGGCAAACCCAAGGAAAATGAGTGAAACAGAGTTAAACAGAGGCATACAGAGATAAACAGAGTTAAACAGAGTTGAACAGAGGCAAACAGAGTTAAAAAGAGTTAAACATAGGCAAGCACATTTAAACAGAGTTAAACAGAGGCAAACAGAGTTAAAAAGAGTTAAACAGAGGCAAACAGAGTTAAACAGAGTTAAACAGAGGCAGACAGAGTTAAACAGATTTAAACAGAGGCAAACAGAGTTAAACAGAGGCAAACAGAGTTAAACAGATTGAAACAGAGGCAAACAGAGTTCAACAGACATAAGCAGAGTTCAGCAGAGGCGAAAAGAGTTGAACAGAGGCAAACAGAGTTCAATAGATTGAAACAGAGCAAAACAGAGGCAAACAGAGGGGAAAAGAGTGAAACAGAGTAAAACAGAGGCATACAGAGTTAAACAGAGTTGAACAGAGGCAAAAAGAGTTAAACAGAGTTGAACAGAGGCAAACAGAGTGAAACAGAGTTAAACAGAGGCAGACAGAGTTAAACAGATTTAAACAGAGGCAAACAGAGTTAAACAGAGGCAAACAGAGTTAAACAGATTGAAACAGAGGCAAACAGAGTTCAACAGACATAAGCAGAGTTCAGCAGAGGCGAAAAGAGTTAAACAGAGGCAAACAGAGTTCAACAGATGTAAACAGAGTTCAACTGAGTTAAACAGAGTTAAACAGTGGCAAACAGAGGGTAACAAAGTGAAACAGAGTTAAACAGAGGCAAACAGAGTGAAACAGAGTCGAAAAGAGGCACACAGAGTTAAACGGAGTTAAACAGAGGCAAACCCAAGGAAAATGAGTGAAACAGAGTTAAACAGAGGCATACAGAGATAAACAGAGTTAAACAGAGTTGAACAGAGGCAAACAGAGTTAAAAAGAGTTAAACATAGGCAAACACATTTAAACAGAGTTAAACAGAGGCAAACAGAGTTAAAAAGAGTTAAACAGAGGCAAACAGAGTTAAACAGAGTTAAACAGAGGCAGACAGAGTTAAACAGATTTAAACAGAGGCAAACAGAGTGAAACAGAGTCGAAAAGAGGCACACAGAGTTAAACGGAGTTAAACAGAGGCAAACCCAAGGAAAATGAGTGAAACAGAGTTAAACAGAGGCATACAGAGATAAACAGAGTTAAACAGAGTTGAACAGAGGCAAACAGAGTTAAAAAGAGTTAAACATAGGCAAGCACATTTAAACAGAGTTAAACAGAGGCAAACAGAGTTAAAAAGAGTTAAACAGAGGCAAACAGAGTTAAACAGAGTTAAACAGAGGCAGACAGAGTTAAACAGATTTAAACAGAGGCAAACAGAGTTAAACAGAGGCAGACAGAGTTAAACAGATTGAAACAGAGGCAAACAGAGTTCAACAGACATAAGCAGAGTTCAGCAGAGGCGAAAAGAGTTAAACAGAGGCAAACAGAGTTCAACAGATTGAAACAGAGCAAAACAGAGGCAAACAGAGGGGAAAAGAGTGAAACAGAGTAAAACAGAGGCATACAGAGTTAAACAGAGTTGAACAGAGGCAAAAAGAGTTAAACAGAGTTGAACAGAGGCAAACAGAGTGAAACAGAGTTAA
The DNA here is from genome assembly GCA_026770705.1 of Isurus oxyrinchus. Classification (NCBI taxonomy): domain Eukaryota; kingdom Metazoa; phylum Chordata; class Chondrichthyes; order Lamniformes; family Lamnidae; genus Isurus; species Isurus oxyrinchus. The sequence continues at coordinate 10,086 of JANJGN010000336.1, read as the reverse complement.
ACAGAGGCAGACAGAGTTAAACAGATTTAAACAGAGGCAAACAGAGTTAAACAGAGGCAAACAGAGTTAAACAGATTGAAACAGAGGCAAACAGAGTTCAACAGACATAAGCAGAGTTCAGCAGAGGCGAAAAGAGTTAAACAGAGGCAAACAGAGTTCAACAGATGTAAACAGAGTTCAACTGAGTTAAACAGAGTTAAACAGTGGCAAACAGAGGGTAACAAAGTGAAACAGAGTTAAACAGAGGCAAACAGAGTGAAACAGAGTCGAAAAGAGGCACACAGAGTTAAACGGAGTTAAACAGAGGCAAACCCAAGGAAAATGAGTGAAACAGAGTTAAACAGAGGCATACAGAGTTAAAAAGAGTTAAACATAGGCAAACACATTTAAACAGAGTTAAACAGAGGCAAACAGAGTTAAAAAGAGTTAAACAGAGGCAAACAGAGTTAAACAGAGTTAAACAGAGGCAGACAGAGTTAAACAGATTTAAACAGAGGCAAACAGAGTGAAACAGAGTCGAAAAGAGGCACACAGAGTTAAACGGAGTTAAACAGAGGCAAACCCAAGGAAAATGAGTGAAACAGAGTTAAACAGAGGCATACAGAGATAAACAGAGTTAAACAGAGTTGAACAGAGGCAAACAGAGTTAAAAAGAGTTAAACATAGGCAAACACATTTAAACAGAGTTAAACAGAGGCGAACAGAGTTAAAAAGAGTTAAACAGAGGCAAACAGAGTTAAACAGAGTTAAACAGAGGCAGACAGAGTTAAACAGATTTAAACAGAGGCAAACAGAGTTAAACAGAGGCAAACAGAGTTAAACAGATTGAAACAGAGGCAAACAGAGTTCAACAGACATAAGCAGAGTTCAGCAGAGGCGAAAAGAGTTAAACAGAGGCAAACAGAGTTCAACAGATTGAAACAGAGCAAAACAGAGGCAAACAGAGGGGAAAAGAGTGAAACAGAGTAAAACAGAGGCATACAGAGTTAAACAGAGTTGAACAGAGGCAAAAAGAGTTAAAAAGAGTTGAACAGAGGCAAACAGAGTGAAACAGAGTTAAACAGAGGCAGACAGAGTTAAACAGATTTAAACAGAGGCAAACAGAGTTAAACAGAGGCAAACAGAGTTAAACAGATTGAAACAGAGGCAAACAGAGTTCAACAGACATAAGCAGAGTTCAGCAGAGGCGAAAAGAGTTAAACAGAGGCAAACAGAGTTCAACAGATTGAAAAAGAGCAAAACAGAGGCAAACAGAGGGAAAAAGAGTGAAACAGAGTAAAACAGAGGCATACAGAGTTAAACAGAGTTGAAAAGAGGCAAAAAGAGTTAAACAGAGTTGAACAGAGGCAAACAGAGTTAAACAGAGTTAAACAGAGGCAAACAGAGGGAAACAGATTGACACAGAGTTAAACAGAGGCGTACAGTGTAAAACACAGTTGAACAGAGGCAAAAAGAGTTTAATAGATTGAAACGGAGGCAAACAGAGTTGAACAGTAATAAACAGAGTTCAACAGAGTTAAACAGATTTAAACAGAGGGAAAAAGAGGGAAACAGAGTGAAACAGACTTAAACAGAGGCAAACAGAGATAAACAGAGTTGAACAGAGGCAAACAGAGTTAAACAGCGTTAAACAGAGGCAAACAGAGTTAAATAGTTTGAAACAGAGGCAAACAGAGATCAACGGACATAAACAGTGTTCAGCAGAGGCGAAAGGAGTTAAACAGAGTTAAACAGAGGCAAACAGAGTTCAACAGATTTAAACAGTTAAATAGAGGCAAACAGAGGGAAACAGAGTGAAACAGAGTAAAACAGAGGCATACAGAGTTAAACAGAGTTGAACAGAGGCAAACAGTTAAACAGAGGCAAGCAGAGTTAAACAGTGTTAAACAGAGGCAAACCAAGGGAAAATGAGTGAAACAGAGTTAAACAGAGGCATACAGAGATAAACAGAGTTGAACAGAGTTGAACAGAGGCAAACAGAGTTAAAAAGAGTTAAACATAGGCAAACAGATTTAAACAGAGTTAAACAGATTTAAACAGAGGGAAAAAGAGGGAAACAGAGTGAAACAGAGTTAAACAGAGGCATGTAGAGTTCAACAGAGTTGGACAGAGGCAAACAGAGTTAAATAGGATGAAATAGAGGCAAACAGAGTTCAACAGATGTAAACAGAGTTCAACTGAGTTAAACAGAGTTAAACAGTGGCAAACAGAGGGTAACAAAGTGAAACAGAGTTAAACAGAGGCAAACAGAGTGAAACAGAGTCGAAAAGAGGCACACAGAGTTAAACGGAGTTAAACAGAGGCAAACCCAAGGAAAATGAGTGAAACAGAGTTAAACAGAGGCATACAGAGATAAACAGAGTTAAACAGAGTTGAACAGAGGCAAACAGAGTTAAAAAGAGTTAAACATAGGCAAACACATTTAAACAGAGTTAAACAGAGGCAAACAGAGTTAAAAAGAGTTAAACAGAGGCAAACAGAGTTAAACAGAGTTAAACAGAGGCAGACAGAGTTAAACAGATTTAAACAGAGGCAAACAGAGTGAAACAGAGTCGAAAAGAGGCACACAGAGTTAAACGGAGTTAAACAGAGGCAAACCCAAGGAAAATGAGTGAAACAGAGTTAAACAGAGGCATACAGAGATAAACAGAGTTAAACAGAGTTGAACAGAGGCAAACAGAGTTAAAAAGAGTTAAACATAGGCAAGCACATTTAAACAGAGTTAAACAGAGGCAAACAGAGTTAAAAAGAGTTAAACAGAGGCAAACAGAGTTAAACAGAGTTAAACAGAGGCAGACAGAGTTAAACAGATTTAAACAGAGGCAAACAGAGTTAAACAGAGGCAAACAGAGTTAAACAGATTGAAACAGAGGCAAACAGAGTTCAACAGACATAAGCAGAGTTCAGCAGAGGCGAAAAGAGTTAAACAGAGGCAAACAGAGTTCAACAGATTGAAACAGAGCAAAACAGAGGCAAACAGAGGGGAAAAGAGTGAAACAGAGTAAAACAGAGGCATACAGAGTTAAACAGAGTTGAACAGAGGCAAAAAGAGTTAAACAGAGTTGAACAGAGGCAAACAGAGTGAAACAGAGTTAAACAGAGGCAGACAGAGTTAAACAGATTTAAACAGAGGCAAACAGAGTTAAACAGAGGCAAACAGAGTTAAACAGATTGAAACAGAGGCAAACAGAGTTCAACAGACATAAGCAGAGTTCAGCAGAGGCGAAAAGAGTTAAACAGAGGCAAACAGAGTTCAACAGATGTAAACAGAGTTCAACTGAGTTAAACAGAGTTAAACAGTGGCAAACAGAGGGTAACAAAGTGAAACAGAGTTAAACAGAGGCAAACAGAGTGAAACAGAGTCGAAAAGAGGCACACAGAGTTAAACGGAGTTAAACAGAGGCAAACCCAAGGAAAATGAGTGAAACAGAGTTAAACAGAGGCATACAGAGATAAACAGAGTTAAACAGAGTTGAACAGAGGCAAACAGAGTTAAAAAGAGTTAAACATAGGCAAACACATTTAAACAGAGTTAAACAGAGGCAAACAGAGTTAAAAAGAGTTAAACAGAGGCAAACAGAGTTAAACAGAGTTAAACAGAGGCAGACAGAGTTAAACAGATTTAAACAGAGGCAAACAGAGTGAAACAGAGTCGAAAAGAGGCACACAGAGTTAAACGGAGTTAAACAGAGGCAAACCCAAGGAAAATGAGTGAAACAGAGTTAAACAGAGGCATACAGAGATAAACAGAGTTAAACAGAGTTGAACAGAGGCAAACAGAGTTAAAAAGAGTTAAACATAGGCAAACACATTTAAACAGAGTTAAACAGAGGCAAACAGAGTTAAAAAGAGTTAAACAGAGGCAAACAGAGTTAAACAGAGTTAAACAGAGGCAGACAGAGTTAAACAGATTTAAACAGAGGCAAACAGAGTTAAACAGAGGCAAACAGAGTTAAACAGATTGAAACAGAGGCAAACAGAGTTCAACAGACATAAGCAGAGTTCAGCAGAGGCGAAAAGAGTTAAACAGAGGCAAACAGAGTTCAACAGATTGAAACAGAGCAAAACAGAGGCAAACAGAGGGGAAAAGAGTGAAACAGAGTAAAACAGAGGCATACAGAGTTAAACAGAGTTGAACAGAGGCAAAAAGAGTTAAACAGAGTTGAACAGAGGCAAACAGAGTGAAACAGAGTTAAACAGAGGCAGACAGAGTTAAACAGATTTAAACAGAGGCAAACAGAGTTAAACAGAGGCAAACAGAGTTAAACAGATTGAAACAGAGGCAAACAGAGTTCAACAGACATAAGCAGAGTTCAGCAGAGGCGAAAAGAGTTAAACAGAGGCAAACAGAGTTCAACAGATTGAAACAGAGCAAAACAGAGGCAAACAGAGGGAAAAAGAGTGAAACAGAGTAAAACAGAGGCATACAGAGTTAAACAGAGTTGAAAAGAGGCAAAAAGAGTTAAACAGAGTTGAACAGAGGCAAACAGATTTAAACAGAGTTAAACAGAGGCAAACAGAGGGAAACAGATTGACACAGAGTTAAACAGAGGCGTACAGTGTAAAACACAGTTGAACAGAGGCAAAAAGAGTTTAATAGATTGAAACGGAGGCAAACAGAGTTGAACAGTAATAAACAGAGTTCAACAGAGTTAAACAGATTTAAACAGAGGGAAAAAGAGGGAAACAGAGTGAAACAGACTTAAACAGAGGCAAACAGAGATAAACAGAGTTGAACAGAGGCAAACAGAGTTAAACAGTTATAAACAGAGGAAACAGTTAAACAGAATTAAACAGAGATAAACAGAGGCATACAGAGTTAAACAGAGACACACATAGTTAAATAGCGTTAAACAGAGGCAAACAGAGTTAAATAGAGTTAAGCAGAGGCAAACAGAGTTAAACAGAGTGAAACAGAGGCAAACAGAGTTAAATAGGTTGAAACAGAGGCAAACAATGTTCAACAGATGCAAACAGAGTTCAGCTGAGTTAAACAGAGTTCAACAGAGGCAAACAGAGGGTAACAGAGTGAAACAGAGTTAAACAGAGTCGAACAGAGGCCAAGAGAGTTAAACAGAGTTAATCAGATGCAAACAGAGTTAAACAGAGTTAAACAGAGGCGAACAGAGTTAACCAGAGTTAAACAGAGGCAAACAGTGTTAAACAGAGTTAAACAGAGGCAAACAGAGGGAAACAGATTGACACAGAGTTAAACAGAGGCGTACAGTGTAAAACACAGTTGAACAGAGGCAAAAAGAGTTTAATAGATTGAAATAGAGGCAAACAGAGTTGAACAGTAATAAACAGAGTTCAGCAGAGTTAAACAGATTTAAACAGAGGGAAAAAGAGTGAAACAGAGTTAAACAGAGGCATATAGAGTTAAACAGAGTTGGACAGAGGCAAACAGAGTTAAATAGGTTGAAATAGAGGCAAACAGAGTTCAACAGATGTAAACAGAGTTCAACTGAGTTAAACAGAGTTAAACAGTGGCAAACAGAGGGTAACAGAGTGAAACAGAGTTAAACAGAGGCAAACAGAGTGAAACAGAGTCGAAAAGAGGCACACAGAGTTAAACAGAGTTAAACAGAGGCAAACCCAAGGAAAATGAGTGAAACAGAGTTAAACAGAGGCATACAGAGGTAAACAGAGTTAAACAGAGTTGAACAGACCAAACAGAGTTAAAAAGAGTTAAACATAGGCAAACAGATTTACACAGTGTTAAACAGAGGCAAACAGAGTTAAAAAGAGTTAAACAGAGGCAAACAGAGTTAAACAGAGTTAAACAGAGGCAGACAGAGTTAAACAGATTTAAACAGAGGCAAACAGAGTTAAACAGAGGCAAACAGAGTTAAACAGATTGAAACAGAGGCAAACAGAGTTCAACAGACATAAGCAGAGTTCAGCAGAGGCGAAAAGAGTTAAACAGAGGCAAACAGAGTTCAAAAGATTGAAACAGAGCAAAACAGAGGCAAACAGAGGGGAAAAGAGTGAAACAGAGTAAAACAGAGGCATACAGAGTTAAACAGAGTTGAACAGAGGCAAAAAGAGTTAAACAGAGTTGAACAGAGGCAAACAGAGTGAAACAGAGTTAAACAGAGGCAAACAGAGGGATACAGATTGACACAGAGTTAAACAGAGGCGTACAGTGTAAAACACAGTTGAACAGAGGCAAAAAGAGTTTAATAGATTGAAATAGAGGCAAACAGAGTTGAACAGTAATAAACAGAGTTCAACAGAGTTAAACAGATTTAAACAGAGGGAAAAAGTGGGAAACAGAGTGAAACAGACTTAAACAGAGGCAAACAGAGATAAACAGAGTTGAACAGAGGCAAACAGAGTTACACAGCGTTATACAGAGGCAAACAGAGTTAAATAGTTTGAAACAGAGGCAAACAGAGTTCAACGGACATAAACAGTGTTCAGCAGAGGCGAAAGGAGTTAAACAGAGTTAAACAGAGGCAAACAGAGTTCAACAGATTTAAACAGTTAAATAGAGGCAAACAGAGGGAAACAGAGTGAAACAGAGTAAAACAGAGGCATACAGAGTTAAACAGAGTTAAACAGAGGCAAACAGTTAAACAGAGGCAAGCAGAGTTAAACAGTGTTAAACAGAGGCAAACCAAGGGAAAATGAGTGAAACAGAGTTAAACAGAGGCATACAGAGATAAACAGAGTTAAACAGAGTTGAACAGAGGCAAACAGAGTTAAAAAGAGTTAAACATAGGCAAACAGATTTAAACAGAGTTAAACAGATTTAAACAGAGGGAAAAAGAGGGAAACAGAGTGAAACAGACTTAAACAGAGGCAAACAGAGATAAACAGAGTTGAACAGAGGCAAACAGAGTTAAACAGCGTTAAACAGAGGCAAACAGAGTTAAATAGTTTGAAACAGAGGCAAACATAGTTCAACGGACATAAACAGTGTTCAGCAGAGGCGAAAGGAGTTAAACAGAGTTAAACAGAGGCAAACAGATTTCAACAGATTGAAACAGAGCAAAACAGAGGCATACAGAGTTAAACAGAGTTGAACAGAGGCAAAAAGAGTTAAACAGAGTTGAACAGAGGCAAACAGAGTTAAACAGAGGCAAACAGAGGGAAACAGATTGACACAGAGTTAAACAGGGGCGTACAGTGTAAAACACAGTTGAACAGAGGCAAAAAGAGTTTAATAGATTGAAATAGAGGCAAACAGAGTTGAACAGTAATAAACAGAGTTCAACAGAGTTAAACAGATTTAAACAGAGGGAAAAAGAGGGAAACAGAGTGAAACAGACTTAAACAGAGGCAAACAGAGATAAACAGAGTTGAACAGAGGCAAACAGAGTTAAACAGTTTTAAACAGAGGAAACAGTTAAACAGAATTAAACAGAGATAAACAGAGGCGAACAGAGTTAAACAGAGTTAGCAGAGGCAAACTGATTTCAACAGAGTTAAACAGAGGCATACAGAGTTAAACAGAGTTAAACAGAGGCAAACAGAGTTAAATAGGTTGAAACAGAGGCAAACAAAATTCAACAGAGGTAAACAGAGTTCAGCTGAGTTAAACAGAGTTCAACAGAGGCAAAGAGAGTTAAACAGAGTTAATCAGATGCAAACAGAGTTAAACAGAGTTAAACAGAGGCGAACAGAGTTAACCAGAGTTAAACAGAGGCAAACAGAGTTCAACAGATTGAAACAGAGCAAAACAGAGGCAAACAGAGGGGAAAAGAGTGAAACAGAGTAAAACAGAGGCATACAGAGTTAAACAGAGTTGCACAGAGGCAAAAAGAATTAAACAGAGTTGAACAGAGGCAAACAGAGTGAAACAGAGTTAAACAGAGGCAAACAGAGGGAAACAGATTGACACAGAGTTAAACAGAGGCGTACAGTGTAAAACACAGTTGAACAGAGGCAAAAAGAGTTTAATAGATTGAAATAGAGGCAAACAGAGTTGAACAGTAATAAACAGAGTTCAACAGAGTTAAACAGATTTAAACAGAGGGAAAAAGAGGGAAACAGAGTGAAACAGACTTAAACAGAGGCAAACAGAGATAAACAGAGTTGAACAGAGGCAAACAGAGTTAAACAGCGTTAAACAGAGGCAAACAGAGTTAAATAGTTTGAAACAGAGGCAAACAGAGATCAACGGACATAAACAGTGTTCAGCAGAGGCGAAAGGAGTTAAACAGAGTTAAACAGAGGCAAACAGAGTTCAACAGATTTAAACAGTTAAATAGAGGCAAACAGAGGGAAACAGAGTGAAACAGAGTAAAACAGAGGCATACAGAGTTAAACAGAGTTGAACAGAGGCAAACAGTTAAACAGAGGCAAGCAGAGTTAAACAGTGTTAAACAGAGGCAAACCAAGGGAAAATGAGTGAAACAGAGTTAAACAGAGGCATACAGAGATAAACAGAGTTAAACAGAGTTGAACAGAGGCAAACAGAGTTAAAAAGAGTTAAACATAGGCAAACAGATTTAAACAGAGTTAAACAGATTTAAACAGAGGGAAAAAGAGGGAAACAGAGTGAAACAGAGTTAAACAGAGGCATATAAAGTTCAACAGAGTTGGACAGAGGCAAACAGAGTTAAATAGGATGAAATAGAGGCAAACAGAGTTCAACAGATGTAAACAGAATTCAACTGAGTTAAACAGAGTTAAACAGTGGCAAACAGAGGGTAACAAAGTGAAACAGAGTTAAACAGAGGCAAACAGAGTTAAAAAGAGTTAAACATAGGCAAACACATTTAAACAGAGTTAAACAGAGGCAAACAGAGTTAAAAAGAGTTAAACAGAGGCAAACAGAGTTAAACAGAGTTAAACAGAGGCAGACAGAGTTAAACAGATTTAAACAGAGGCAAACAGAGTTAAACAGAGGCAAACAGAGTTAAACAGATTGAAACAGAGGCAAACAGAGTTCAACAGACATAAGCAGAGTTCAGCAGAGGCGAAAAGAGTTAAACAGAGGCAAACAGAGTTCAACAGATTGAAACAGAGCAAAACAGAGGCAAACAGAGGGGAAAAGAGGAAACAGAGTAAAACAGAGGCATACAGAGTTAAACAGAGTTGAACAGAGGCAAAAAGAGTTAAACAGAGTTGAACAGAGGCAAACAGAGTGAAACAGAGTTAAACAGAGGCAAACAGAGGGAAACAGATTGACACAGAGTTAAACAGAGGCGTACAGTGTAAAACACAGTTGAACAGAGGCAAAAAGAGTTTAATAGATTGAAATAGAGGCAAACAGAGTTGAACAGTAATAAACAGAGTTCAACAGAGTTAAACAGATTTAAACAGAGGGAAAAAGAGGGAAACAGAGTGAAACAGACTTAAACAGAGGCAAACAGAGATAAACAGAGTTGAACAGAGGCAAACAGAGTTAAACAGCGTTAAACAGAGGCAAACAGAGTTAAATAGTTTGAAACAGAGGCAAACAGAGTTCAACGGACATAAACAGTGTTCAGCAGAGGCGAAAGGAGTTAAACAGAGTTAAACAGAGGCAAACAGAGTTCAACAGATTTAAACAGTTAAATAGAGGCAAACAGAGGGAAACAGAGTGAAACAGAGTAAAACAGAGGCATACAGAGTTAAACAGAGTTGAACAGAGGCAAACAGTTAAACAGAGGCAAGCAGAGATAAACAGTGTTAAACAGAGGCAAACCAAGGGAAAATGAGTGAAACAGAGTTAAACAGAGGCATACAGAGATAAACAGAGTTAAACAGAGTTGAACAGAGGCAAACAGAGTTAAAAAGAGTTAAACATAGGCAAACAGATTTAAACAGAATTAAACAGAGGCAAACAGAGTTAAAAAGAGTTAAACAGAGTAAAACAGAGGCATACAGAGTTAAACAGAGTTGAACAGAGTCAAACAGAGTTAAACGGAGGCAAGCAGAGTTAAACAGTGTTAAACAGAGGCAAACAGAGTTCAACAGATTTAAACAGTTAAATAGAGGCAAACAGAGGGAAACAGAGTGAAACAGAGGAAAACAGAGGCATACAGAGTTAAACAGAGTTGAACAGAGGCAAACAGAGTTAAACAGAGGCAAGCAGAGTTAAACAGTGTTAAACAGAGGCAAACCCAAGGAAAATGAGTGAAACAGAGTTAAACA
>JANJGN010000332.1:532500-635997 GCA_026770705.1 Isurus oxyrinchus | reverse complement strand
CCTCTCTCTGCACCATTGTCCTCAGCACCACTCTCCCAGTCTCTCTCTCCTCTCCTCTGCACCATTGTCCTCAGTCCCACTCTCCCAGTCTCTCTCTCCTCTCTCTGCACCATTGTCCTCAGCACCACTCTCCCAGTCTCTCTCCTCCTCTCTCTGCACCATTGTCCTCAGCACCACTCTCCCAGTCTCTCTCACATCTCTCTGCACCATTGTCCTCAGCACCACTCTCCCAGTCTCTCTCTCCTCTCTCTGCACCATTGTCCTCAGTCCCACTCTCCCAGTCTCTCTCTCCTCTCTCTGCACCATTGTCCTCAGCCCCACTCTCCCAGTCTCTCTCTCCTCTCTCTGCACCATTGTCCTCAGTCCCACTCTCCCAGTCTCTCTCTCCTCTCTCTGCACCCATTGTCCTCAGCCCCACTCTCCCAGTCTCTCTCTCCTCTCTCTGCACCATTGTCCTCAGTCCCACTCTCCCAGTCTCTCTCTCCTCTCTCTGCACCATTGTCCTCAGCACCACTCTCCCAGTCTCTCTCACATCTCTCTGCATCATTGTCCTCAGCCCCACTCTCCCAGTCTCTCTCTCCTCTCTCTGCACCATTGTCCTCAGCCCCACTCTCCCAGTCTCTCTCTCCTCTCTCTGCACCATTGTCCTCAGTCCCACTCTCCCAGTCTCTCTCTCCTCTCTCTGCACCATTGTCCTCAGTCCCACTCTCCCAGTCTCTCTCTCCTCTCTCTGCACCATTGTCCTCAGTCCCACTCTCCCAGTCTCTCTCTCCTCTCTCTGCACCATTGTCCTCAGTCCCACTCTCCCAGTCTCTCTCTCCTCTCTCTGCACCATTGTCCTCAGCCCCCACTCTCCCAGTCTCTCTCTCCTCTCTCTGCACCATTGTCCTCAGCACCACTCTCCCAGTCTCTCTCTCCTCTCTCTGCACCATTGTCCTCAGCACCACTCTTCCAGTCTCTCTCACCTCTCTCTGCACCATTGTCCTCAGCCCCACTCTCCCAGTCTCTCTCTCCTCTCTCTGCATCATTGTCCTCAGCCCCCACTCTCCCAGTCTCTCTCTCCTCTCTCTGCACCATTGTCCTCAGTCCCACTCTCCCAGTCTCTCTCTCCTCTCTCTGCACCATTGTCCTCAGTCCCACTCTCCCAGTCTCTCTCTCCTCTCTCTGCACCATTGTCCTCAGCACCACTCTCCCAGTCTCTCTCTCCTCTCTCTGCACCATTGTCCTCAGCACCACTCTCCTAGTCTCTCTCTCCTCTCTCTGCACCATTGTCCTCAGTCCCACTCTCCCAGTCTCTCTCTCCTCTCTCTGCACCATTGTCCTCAGTCCCACTCTCCCAGTCTCTCTCTCCTCTCTCTGCACCATTGTCCTCAGTCCCACTCTCCCTGTCTCTCTCTCCTCTCACTGCACCATTGTCCTCAGCCCCACTCTCCCAGTCTCTCTCTCCTCTCTCTGCACCATTGTCCTCAGTCCCACTCTCCCAGTCTCTCTCTCCTCTCTCTGCACCATTGTCCTCAGCACCACTCTCCTAGTCTCTCTCTCCTCTCTCTGCACCATTGTCCTCAGTCCCACTCTCCCAGTCTCTCTCTCCTCTCTCTGCACCATTGTCCTCAGTCCCACTCTCCCAGTCTCTCTCTCCTCCCTCTGCACCATTGTCCTCAGCACCACTCTCCCAGTCTCTCTCTCCTCTCTCTGCACCATTGTCCTCAGCACCACTCTCCCCAGTCTCTCTCTCCTCTCTCTGCACCATTGTCCTCAGTCCCACTCTCCCAGTCTCTCTCTCCTCTCTCTGCACCATTGTCCTCAGTCCCACTCTCCCAGTCTCTCTCTACTCTCTCTGCACCATTGTCCTCAGCCCCACTCTCCCAGTCTCTCTCTCCTCTCTCTGCACCATTGTCCTCAGTCCCACTCTCCCAGTCTCTCTCTCCTCTCTCTGCACCATTGTCCTCAGTCCCACTCTCCCAGTCTCTCTCTCCTCTCTCTGCACCATTGTCCTCAGTCCCACTCTCCCAGTCTCTCTCCTCTCTCTGCACCATTGTCCTCAGCACCACTCTCCCTGTCTCTCTCTCCTCTCTCTGCACCATTGTCCTCAGTCCCACTCTCCCAGTCTCTCTCACCTCTCTCTGCACCATTGTCCTCAGCCCCACTCTCCCAGTCTCTCTCTCCTCTCTCTGCACCATTGTCCTCAGCACCACTCTCCCAGTCTCTCTCTCCTCTCTCTGCACCATTGTCCTCAGACCCACTCTCCCAGTCTCTCTCTCCTCTCTCTGCACCATTGTCCTCAGTCCCACTCTCCTAGTCTCTCTCTCCTCTCTCTGCACCATTGTCCTCAGTCCCACTCTCCCAGTCTCTCTCTCCTCTCTCTGCACCATTGGTCTCAGTCCCACTCTCCCAGTCTCTCTCTCCTCTCTCTGCACCATTGTCCTCAGTCCCACTCTCCCAGTCTCTCTCTCCTCCCTCTGCACCATTGTCCTCAGCACCACTCTCCCAGTCTCTCTCTCCTCTCTCTGCACCATTGTCCCTCAGCACCACTCTCCCAGTCTCTCTCTCCTCTCTCTGCACCATTGTCCTCAGCCCCACTCTCCCAGTCTCTCTCTGCTCTCTCTGCAACATTGTCCTCAGTCCAACTCTCCCAGTCTCTCTCTCCTCCTCTCTCTGCACCATTGTCCTCAGCCCCACTCTCCCAGTCTCTCTCTCCTCTCTCTGCACCATTGTCCTCAGTCCCACTCACCCAGTCTCTCTCTCCTCTCTCTGCACCATTGTCCTCAGCCCCACTCTCCCAGTCTCTCTCTCCTCTCTCTGCACCATTGTCCTCAGCACCACTCTCCCAGTCTCTCTCTCCTCTCTCTGCACCATTGTCCTCAGTCCCACTCTCCCAGTCTCTCTCTCCTCTCTCTGCACCATTGTCCTCAGTCACACTCTCCCAGTCTCTCTCTCCTCTCTCTGCACCATTGTCCTCAGTCCCACTCTCCCAGTCTCTCTCTCCTCTCTCTGCACCATTGTCCTCAGCCCCACTCTCCCAGTCTCTCTCTCCTCTCTCTGCACCATTGTCCTCAGTCCCACTCTCCCAGTCTCTCTCTCCTCTCTCTGCACCATTGTCCTCAGCCCCACTCTCCCAGTCTCTCTCTCCTGTCTCTGCACCATTGTCCTCAGCACCACTCTCCCAGTCTCTCTCTCCTCTCTCTGAACCATTGTCCTCAGCCCCACTCTCCCAGTCTCTCTCTCCTCTCTCTGCACCAATGTCCTCAGTCCCACTCTCCCCGTCTCTCTCTCCTCTCTCTGCACCATTGTCCTCAGTCCCACTCTCCCAGTCTCTCTCTCCTCTCTCTGCACCATTGTCCTCAGTCCCACTCTCCCAGTCTCTCTCTCCTCTCTCTGCACCATTGTCCTCAGCCCCTCTCTCCCAGTCTCTCTCTCCTCTCTCTGCACCATTGTCCTCAGTCCCACTCTCCCAGTCTCTCTCTCCTCTCTCTGCACCATTGTCCTCAGCACCCCTCTCCCTGTCTCTCTCTCCTCTCACTGCACCATTGTCCTCAGCACCACTCTCCTAGTCTCTCTCTCCTCTCTCTGCACCATTGTCCTCAGTCCCACTCTCCCAGTCTCTCTCTCCTCCCTCTGCACCATTGTCCTCAGTCCCACTCTCCCAGTCTCTCTCTCCTCTCTCTGCACCATTGTCCTCAGCCCCACTCTCCCAGTCTCTCTCTCCTGTCTCTGCACCATTGTCCTCAGCCCCACTCTCCCAGTCTCTCTCTCCTCTCTCTGCACCATTGTCCTCAGCCCCACTCTCCCAGTCTCTCTCTCCTCTCTCTGCACCATTGTCCTCAGCACCACTCTCCCAGTCTCTCTCTCCTCTCTCTGCACCATTGTCCTCAGCACCACTCTCCCAGTCTCTGTCTCCTCTCTCTGCACCATTGTCCTCAGCCCCACTCTCCCAGTCTCTCTCTCCTCTCTCTGCACCATTGTCCTCAGTCCCACTCTCCCAGTCTCTCTCTCCTCTCTCTGCACCATTGTCCTCAGTCCCACTCTCCCAGTCTCTCTCTCCTCTCTCTGCACCATTGTCCTCAGCCCCACTCTCCCAGTCTCTCTCTCCTCTCTCTGCACCATTGTCCTCAGTCCCACTCTCCCAGTCTCTCTCTCCTCTCTCTGCACCATTGTCCTCAGCCCCACTCTCCCAGTCTCTCTCTCCTCACTCTGCACCATTGTCCTCAGCCCCACTCTCCCAGTCTCTCTCTCCTCTCTCTGCACCATTGTCCTCAGCACCACTCTCCCAGTCTCTCTCTCCTCTCTCTGCACCATTGTCCTCAGCCCCACTCTCCCAGTCTCTCTCTCCTCTCTCTGCACCATTGTCCTCAGCACCACTCTCCCAGTCTCTCTCTCCTCTCTCTGCACCATTGTCCTCAGCACCACTCTTCCAGTCTCTCTCTCCTCTCTCTGCACCATTGTCCCCAGCACCACTCTCCCAGTCTCTCTCTCCTCTCTCTGCACCATTGTCCTCAGCCCCACTCTCCCAGTCTCTCTCACCTCTCTCTGCACCATTGTCCTCAGCCCCACTCTCCCAGTCTCTCTCTCCTCTCTCTGCACCACTGTCCTCAGCCCCACTCTCCCAGTCTCTCTCTCCTCTCTCTGCACCATTGTCCTTTGTCCCACTCTCCCAGTCTCTCTCTCCTCTCTCTGCACCATTGTCCTCAGTCCCACTCTCCCAGTCTCTCTCTCCTCTCTCTGCACCATTGTCCTCAGTCCCACTCTCCCAGTCTCTCTCCCCTCTCTCTGCACCATTATCCTCAGTCCCACTCTCCCAGTCTCTCTCTCCTCTCTCTGCACCATTGTCCTCAGTCCCACTCTCCCAGTCTCTCTCCCCTCTCTCTGCACCATTATCCTCAGTCCCACTCTCCCAGTTTCTCTCTCCTCTCTCTGCACCATTGTCCTCAGCCCCACTCTCCCAGTCTCTCTCTCCTCTCTCTGCACCATTGTCCTCAGTCCCACTCTCCCAGTCTCTCTCTCCTCTCTCTGCACCATTGTCCTCAGTCCCACTCTCCCAGTCTCTCTCTCCTCTCTCTGCACCATTGTCCTCAGTCGCACTCTCCCAGTCTCTCTTTCCTCTCTCTGCACCATTGTCCTCAGCCCCACTCTCCCAGTCTCTCTCTCCTCTCTCTGCACCATTGTCCTCAGCCCCACTCTCCCAGTCTCTCTCTCCTCTCTCTGCACCATTGTCCTCAGTCCCACTCTCCCAGTCTCTCTCTCCTCTCTCTGCACCATTGTCCTCAGTCCCACTCTCCCAGTCTCTCTCACCTCTCTCTGCACCATTGTCCTCAGCCCCACTCTCCCAGTCTCTCTCTCCTCTCTCTGCACCATTGCCCTCAGCCCCACTCTCCCAGTCTCTCTCTCCTCTCTCTGCACCATTGTCCTCAGTCCCACTCTCCCAGTCTCTCTCTCCTCTCTCTGCACCATTGTCCTCAGTCCCACTCTCCCAGTCTCTCTCTCCTCTCTCTGCACCATTGTCCTCAGCCCCACTCTCCCAGTCTCTCTCTCCTCTCTCTGCACCATTGTCCTCAGTCCCACTCTCCCAGTCTCTCTCTCCTCTCTCTGCACCATTGTCCTCAGTCCCACTCTCCCAGTCTCTCTCTCCTCTCTCTGCACCATTGTCCTCAGTCCCACTCTCCCAGTCTCTCTCTCCTCTCTCTGCACCATTGTCCTCAGTCCCACTCTCCCAGTCTCTCTCTCCTCTCTCTGCACCATTGTCCTCAGCACCACTCTCCCAGTCTCTCTCTCCTCTCTCTGCACCATTGTCCTCAGCCCCACTCTCCCAGTCTCTCTCTCCTCTCTCTGCACCATTGTCCTCAGTCCCACTCTCCCAGTCTCTCTCTCCTCTCTCTGCACCATTGTCCTCAGTCCCACTCTCCCAGTCACTCTCTCCTCTCTCTGCACCATTGTCCTCAGCACCACTCTCCTAGTCTCTCTTTCCTCTCTCTGCACCATTGTCCTCAGCCCCACTCTCCCAGTCTCTCTCTCCTCTCTCTGCACCATTGTCCTCAGTCCCACTCTCCCAGTCTCTCTCTCCTCTCTCTGCACCATTGTCCTCAGTCCCACTCTCCCAGTCTCTCTCTCCTCTCTCTGCACCATTGTCCTCAGCCCCACTCTCCCAGTCTCTCTCTCCTCTCTCTGCACCATTGTCCTCAGTCCCACTCTCCCAGTCTCTCTCTCCTCTCTCTGCACCATTGTCCTCAGCCCCACTCTCCCAGTCTCTCTCTCCTCTCTCTGCACCATTGTCCTCAGCCCCACTCTCCCAGTCTCTCTCTCCTCTCTCTGCACCATTGTCCTCAGTCCCACTCTCCCAGTCTCTCTCTCCTCTCTCTGCACCATTGTCCTCAGCACCACTCTCCCAGTCTCTCTCTCCTCTCTCTGCACCATTGTCCTCAGCACCACTCTCCCAGTCTCTCTCTCCTCTCTCTGCACCATTGTCCTCAGCCCCACTCTCCCAGTCTCTCTCTCCTCTCTCTGCACCATTGTCCTCAGCCCCACTCTCCCAGTCTCTCTCTCTCTCTCTGCACCATTGTCCTCAGCACCACTCTCCCAGTCTCTCTCCTCTCTCTGCACCATTGTCCTCAGTCCCACTCTCCCAGTCTCTCTCTCCTCTCTCTGCACCATTGTCCTCAGCCCCACTCTCCCAGTCTCTCTCTCCTCTCTCTGCACCATTGTCCTCAGTCCCACTCTCCCAGTCTCTCGCCTCTCTCTGCACCATTGTCCTCAGCCCCACTCTCCCAGTCTCTCTCTCCTCTCTCTGCACCATTGTCCTCAGCCCCACTCTCCCAGTCTCTCTCTCCTCTCTCTGCACCATTGTCCTCAGTCCCACTCTCCCAGTCTCTCTCTCCTCTCTCTGCACCATTGTCCTCAGCCCCACTCTCCCAGTCTCTCTCACCTCTCTCTGCACCATTGTCCTCCGTCCCACTCTCCCAGTCTCTCTCTCCTCTCTCTGCACCATTGTCCTCAGCACCACTCTCCCATTCTCTCTCTCCTCTCTCTGCACCATTGTCCTCAGCCCCACTCTCCCAGTCTCTCTCTCCTCTCTCTGCACCATTGTCCTCAGCCCCACTCACCCAGTCTCTCTCTCCTCTCTCTGCACCATTGTCCTCAGTCCCACTCTCCCAGTCTCTCTCTCCTCTCTCTGCACCATTGTCCTCAGCACCACTCTCCCAGTCTCTCTCTCCTCTCTCTGCACCATTGTCCTCAGTCCCACTCTCCCAGTCTCTCTCTCCTCTCTCTGCACCATTGTCCTCAGTCCCACTCTCCCAGTCTCTCTCTCCTCTCTCTGCACCATTGTCCTCAGCACCACTCTCCCAGTCTCTCTCTCCTCTCTCTGCACCATTGTCCTCAGTCCCACTCTCCCAGTCTCTCTCTCCTCTCTCTGCACCATTGTCCTCAGCACCACTCTCCCAGTCTCTCTCTCCTCTCTCTGCACCATTGTCCTCAGCACCACTCTCCCAGTCTCTCTCACATCTCTCTGCACCATTGTCCTCAGCACCACTCTCCCAGTCTCTCTCTCCTCTCTCTGCACCATTGTCCTCAGTCCCACTCTCCCAGTCTCTCTCTCCTCTCTCTGCACCATTGTCCTCAGCCCCACTCTCCCAGTCTCTCTCTCCTCTCTCTGCACCATTGTCCTCAGTCCCACTCTCCCAGTCTCTCTCTCCTCTCTCTGCACCATTGTCCTCAGCCCCACTCTCCCAGTCTCTCTCTCCTCTCTCTGCACCATTGTCCTCAGTCCCACTCTCCCAGTCTCTCTCTCCTCTCTCTGCACCATTGTCCTCAGCACCACTCTCCCAGTCTCTCTCACATCTCTCTGCATCATTGTCCTCAGCCCCACTCTCCCAGTCTCTCTCTCCTCTCTCTGCACCATTGTCCTCAGCCCCACTCTCCCAGTCTCTCTCTCCTCTCTCTGCACCATTGTCCTCAGTCCCACTCTCCCAGTCTCTCTCTCCTCTCTCTGCACCATTGTCCTCAGTCCCACTCTCCCAGTCTCTCTCTCCTCTCTCTGCACCATTGTCCTCAGTCCCACTCTCCCAGTCTCTCTCTCCTCTCTCTGCACCATTGTCCTCAGTCCCACTCTCCCAGTCTCTCTCTCCTCTCTCTGCACCATTGTCCTCAGCCCCACTCTCCCAGTCTCTCTCTCCTCTCTCTGCACCATTGTCCTCAGTCCCACTCTCCCAGTCTCTCTCTCCTCTCTCTGCACCATTGTCCTCAGCCCCACTCTCCCAGTCTCTCTCTCCTCTCTCTGCACCATTGTCCTCAGCACCACTCTCCCAGTCTCTCTCTCCTCTCTCTGCACCATTGTCCTCAGCACCACTCTTCCAGTCTCTCTCACCTCTCTCTGCACCATTGTCCTCAGCCCCACTCTCCCAGTCTCTCTCTCCTCTCTCTGCATCATTGTCCTCAGCCCCACTCTCCCAGTCTCTCTCTCCTCTCTCTGCACCATTGTCCTCAGTCCCACTCTCCCAGTCTCTCTCTCCTCTCTCTGCACCATTGTCCTCAGTCCCACTCTCCCAGTCTCTCTCTCCTCTCTCTGCACCATTGTCCTCAGCACCACTCTCCCAGTCTCTCTCTCCTCTCTCTGCACCATTGTCCTCAGCACCACTCTCCTAGTCTCTCTCTCCTCTCTCTGCACCATTGTCCTCAGTCCCACTCTCCCAGTCTCTCTCTCCTCTCTCTGCACCATTGTCCTCAGTCCCACTCTCCCAGTCTCTCTCTCCTCTCTCTGCACCATTGTCCTCAGTCCCACTCTCCCTGTCTCTCTCTCCTCTCACTGCACCATTGTCCTCAGCCCCACTCTCCCAGTCTCTCTCTCCTCTCTCTGCACCATTGTCCTCTGTCCCACTCTCCCAGTCTCTCTCTCCTCTCTCTGCACCATTGTCCTCAGCCCCACTCTCCCAGTCTCTCTCTCCTCTCTCTGCACCATTGTCCTCAACCCCATTCTCCTTGTCTCTCTCTCCTCTCTCTGCACCATTGTCCTCAGCCCCACTCTCCCAGTCTCTCTCTCCTCTCTCTGCACCATTGTCCTCAGCACCACTCTCCCAGTCTCTCTCTCCTCTCTCTGCACCATTGTCCTCAGTCCCAATCTCCCAGTCTCTCTCTCCTCTCTCTGCACCATTGTCCTCAGCACCACTCTCCCAGTCTCTCTCTCCTCTCTCTGCACCATTGTCCTCAGTCCCACTCTCCCAGTCTCTCTCTCCTCTCTCTGCACCATTGTCCTCAGCACCACTCTCCTAGTCTCTCTCTCCTCTCTCTGCACCATTGTCCTCAGTCCCACTCTCCCAGTCTCTCTCTCCTCTCTCTGCACCATTGTCCTCAGTCCCACTCTCCCAGTCTCTCTCTCCTCCCTCTGCACCATTGTCCTCAGCACCACTCTCCCAGTCTCTCTCTACTCTCTCTGCACCATTGTCCTCAGCCCCACTCTCCCAGTCTCTCTCTCCTCTCTCTGCACCATTGTCCTCAGTCCCACTCTCCCAGTCTCTCTCTCCTCTCTCTGCACCATTGTCCTCAGTCCCACTCTCCCAGTCTCTCTCTCCTCTCTCTGCACCATTGTCCTCAGTCCCACTCTCCCAGTCTCTCTCCTCTCTCTGCACCATTGTCCTCAGCACCACTCTCCCTGTCTCTCTCTCCTCTCTCTGCACCATTGTCCTCAGTCCCACTCTCCCAGTCTCTCTCACCTCTCTCTGCACCATTGTCCTCAGCCCCACTCTCCCAGTCTCTCTCTCCTCTCTCTGCACCATTGTCCTCAGCACCACTCTCCCAGTCTCTCTCTCCTCTCTCTGCACCATTGTCCTCAGACCCACTCTCCCAGTCTCTCTCTCCTCTCTCTGCACCATTGTCCTCAGTCCCACTCTCCTAGTCTCTCTCTCCTCTCTCTGCACCATTGTCCTCAGTCCCACTCTCCCAGTCTCTCTCTCCTCTCTCTGCACCATTGGTCTCAGTCCCACTCTCCCAGTCTCTCTCTCCTCTCTCTGCACCATTGTCCTCAGTCCCACTCTCCCAGTCTCTCTCTCCTCTCTCTGCACCATTGTCCTCAGCCCCACTCTCCCAGTCTCTCTCTCCTCTCTCTGCACCATTGTCCTCAGCACCACTCTCCCAGTCTCTCTCTCCTCTCTCTGCACCATTGTCCTCAGTCCCACTCTCCCAGTCTCTCTCTCCTCTCTCTGCACCATTGTCCTCAGTCCCACTCTCCCAGTCTCTCTCTCCTCTCTCTGCACCATTGTCCTCAGCCCCACTCTCCCAGTCTCTCTCTCCTCTCTCTGCACCATTGTCCTCAGCCCCACTCTCCCAGTCTCTCTCTCCTCTCTCTGCACCATTGTCCTCAGTCCCACTCTCCCAGTCTCTCTCTCCTCTCTCTGCACCATTGTCCTCAGCACCACTCTCCCAGTCTCTCTCTCCTCTCTCTGCACCATTGTCCTCAGCCCCACTCACCCAGTCTCTCTCTCCTCTCTCTGCACCATTGTCCTCAGCACCACTCTCCCAGTCTCTCTCTCCTCTCTCTGCACCATTGTCCTCAGCCCCACTCTCCCAGTCTCTCTCTCCTCTCTCTGCACCATTGTCCTCAGTCCCAGTCTCCCAGTCTCTCTCACCTCTCTCTGCACCATTGTCCTCAGTCCCACTCTCCCAGTCTCTCTCTCCTCTCTCTGCACCATTGTCCTCAGCACCACTCTTCCAGTCTCTCTCACCTCTCTCTGCACCATTGTCCTCAGCCCCACTCTCCCAGTCTCTCTCTCCTCTCTCTGCACCATTGTCCTCAGTCCCACTCTCCCAGTCTCTCTCTCCTCTCTCTGCACCATTGTCCTCAGCACCACTCTCCCAGTCTCTCTCTCCTCTCTCTGCACCATTGTCCTCAGCCCCACTCTCCCAGTCTCTCTCTCCTCTCTCTGCACCATTGTCCTCAGCACCACTCTCCCAGTCTCTCTCTCCTCTCTCTGCACCATTGTCCTCAGTCCCACTCTCCCAGTCTCTCTCTCCTCTCTCTGCACCATTGTCCTCAGCACCACTCTCCCAGTCTCTCTCTCCTCTCTCTGCACCACTGTCCTCAGCCCCACTCTCCCAGTCTCTCTCTCCTCTCTCTGCACCATTGTCCTTAGTCCCACTCTCCCAGTCTCTCTCTCCTCTCTCTGCACCATTGTCCTCAGTCCCACTCTCCCAGTCTCTCTCTCCTCTCTCTGCACCATTGTCCTCAGTCCCACTCTCCCAGTCTCTCTCTCCTCTCTCTGCACCATTATCCTCAGCACCACTCTCCCAGTCTCTCTCTCCTCTCTCTGCACCATTGTCCTCAGTCGCACTCTCCCAGTCTCTCTTTCCTCTCTCTGCACCATTGTCCTCAGTCCCACTCTCCCAGTCTCTCTCTCCTCTCTCTGCACCATTGTCCTCAGCCCCACTCTCCCAGTCTCTCTCTCCTCTCTCTGCACCATTGTCCTCAGCACCACTCTCCCAGTCTCTCTCTCCTCTCTCTGCACCATTGTCCTCAGTCCCACTCTCCCAGTCTCTCTCTCCTCTCTCTGCACCATTGTCCTCAGCACCACTCTCCCAGTCTCTCTCTCCTCTCTCTGCACCATTGTCCTCAGTCCCACTCTCCCAGTCTCTCTCTCCTCTCTCTGCACCATTGCCCTCAGCCCCACTCTCCCAGTCTCTCTCTCCTCTCTCTGCACCATTGTCCTCAGTCCCACTCTCCCAGTCTCTCTCCTCTCTCTGCACCATTGTCCTCAGTCCCACTCTCCCAGTCTCTCCATCCTCTCTCTGCACCATTGTCCTCAGCACCACTCTCCCAGTCTCTCTCTCCTCCCTGTGCACCATTGTCCAGTGTCCCACTCTCCCAGTCTCTCTCTCCTCTCTCTGCACCATTGTCCCCAGCCTCACTCTCCCAGTCTCTCTCTCCTCTCTCTGCACCATTGTCCTCAGTCCCACTCTCCCAGTCTCTCTCTCCTCTCTCTGCACCATTGTCCCCAGCCCCACTCTCCCAGTCTCTCTCTCCTCTCTCTGCACCATTGTCCTCAGTCCCACTCTCCCAGTCTCTCTCTCCTCTCTCTGCACCAATGTCCTCAGCACCACTCTCCCAGTCTCTCTCTGCTCTCTCTGCACCATTGTCCTCAGTCCCACTCTCCCAGTCTCTCTCTCCTCTCTCTGCACCATTGTCCTCAGTCCCACTCTCCCAGTCTCTCTCTCCTCTCTCTGCACCATTGTCCACAGCACCACTCTCCCAGTCTCTCTCTCCTCTCTCTGCACCATTGTCCTCAGTCCCACCCTCCCAGTCTCTCTCTCCTCTCTCTGCACCATTGTCCTCAGTCCCACTCTCCCAGTCTCTCTCTCCTCTCTCTGCACCATTGTCCTCAGTCCCACTCTCCCAGTCTCTCTCTCCTCTCTCTGCACCATTGTCCTCAGTCCCACTCTCCCAGTCTCTCTCTCCTCTCTCTGCACCATTGTCCTCAGTCCCACTCTCCCAGTCTCTCTCTCCTCTCTCTGCACCATTGTCCTCAGCCCCACTCTCCCAGTCTCTCTCTCCTCTCTCTGCACCATTGTCCTCAGCCCCACTCTCCCAGTCTCTCTCTCCTCTCTCTGCACCATTGTCCTCAGCCCCACTCTCCCAGTCTCTCTCTCCTCTCTCTGCACCATTGTCCTCAGCACCACTCTCCCAGTCTCTCTCTCCTCTCTCTGCACCATTGTCCTCAGTCCCACTCTCCCAGTCTCTCTCTCCTCTCTCTGCACCATTGTCCTCAGCCCCACTCTCCCAGTCTTTCTCTCTGCACCATTGTCCTCAGTCCCACTCTCGCAGTCTCTCTCTCTCCTCTCTCTGCACCATTGTCCTCAGCACCACTCTCCCAGTCTCTCTCTCCTCTCTCTGCACCATTGTCCTCAGCCCCACTCTCCCAGTCTCTCTCTCTGCACCATTGTCCTCAGCACCACTCTCCCAGTCTCTCTCTCCTCTCTCTGCACCATTGTCCTCAGCCCCACTCTCCCAGTCTCTCTCTCCTCTCTCTGCACCATTGTCCTCAGTCCCACTCTCCCAGTCTCTCTCTCCTCTCTCTGCACCATTGTCCTCAGCACCACTCTCCCAGTCTCTCTCTCCTCTCTCTGCACCATTGTCCTCAGTCCCACTCTCCCAGTCTCTCTCTCCTCTCTCTGCACCATTGTCCTCAGCCCCACTCTCCCAGTCTCTCTCTCCTCTCTCTGCACCATTGTCCTCAGTCCCACTCTCCCAGTCTCTCTCTCCTCTCTCTGCACCATTGTCCTCAGTCCCACTCTCCCAGTCTCTCTCTCCTCTCTCTGCACCATTGTCCTCAGCACCACTCTCCTAGTCTCTCTCTCCTCTCTCTGCACCATTGTCCTCAGTCCCACTCTCCCAGTCTCTCTCTCCTCTCTCTGCACCATTGTCCTCAGCACCACTCTCCCAGTCTCTCTCCCCTCTCTCTGCACCATTGTCCTCAGTCCCACTCTCCCAGTCTCACTCTCCTCTCTCTGCACCATTGTCCTCAGCACCACTCTCCCAGTCTCTCTCTCCTCTCTCTGCACCATTGTCCTCAGTCCCACTCTCCCAGTCTCTCTCTCCTCTCTCTGCACCATTGTCCTCAGCACCACTCTCCCAATCTCTCTCCCCTCTCTCTGCACCATTGTCCTCAGTCCCACTCTCCCAGTCTCTCTCTCCTCTCTCTGCACCATTGTCCTCAGCCCCACTCTCCCAGTCTCTCTCTCCTCTCTCTGCACCATTGTCCTCAGTCCCACTCTCCCAGTCTCTCTCTCCTCTCTCTGCACCATTGTCCTCAGTCCCACTCTCCCAGTCTCTCTCTCCTCTCTCTGCACCATTGTCCTCAGTCCCACTGTCTCTGTCTCTCTCTCTCTCTCTGCACCATTGTCCTCAGCCCCACTCTCCCAGTCTCTCTCTACTCTCTCTGCACCATTGTCCTCAGCCCCACTCTCCCAGTCTCTCTCTCCTCTCTCTGCACCATTGTCCTCAGTCCCACTCTCCCAGTCTCTCTCTCCTCTCTCTGCACCATTGTCCTCAGTCCCACTCTCCCAGTCTCTCTCTCCTCTCTCTGCACCATTGTCCTCAGCCCCACTCTCCCAGTCTCTCTCACCTCTCTCTGCACCATTGTCCTCCGTCCCACTCTCCCAGTCTCTCTCTCCTCTCTCTGCACCATTGTCCTCAGCACCACTCTCCCAGTCTCTCTCTCCTCTCTCTGCACCATTGTCCTCAGTCCCACTCTCCCAGTCTCTCTCTCCTCTCTCTGCACCATTGTCCTCAGCCCCACTCACCCAGTCTCTCTCTCCTCTCTCTGCACCATTGTCCTCAGTCCCACTCTCCCAGTCTCTCTCTCCTCTCTCTGCACCATTGTCCTCAGTCCCACTCTCCCAGTCTCTCTCTCCTCTCTCTGCACCATTGTCCTCAGTCCCACTCTCCCAGTCTCTCTCTCCTCTCTCTGCACCATTGTCCTCAGCACCACTCTCCCAGTCTCTCTCTCCTCTCTCTGCACCATTGTCCTCAGTCCCACTCTCCCAGTCTCTCTCTCCTCTCTCTGCACCATTGTCCTCAGTCCCACTCTCCCAGTCTCTCTCTCCTCTCTCTGCACCATTGTCCTCAGTCCCACTCTCCCAGTCTCTCTCTCCTCTCTCTGCACCATTGTCCTCAGCACCACTCTCCCAGTCTCTCTCTCCTCTCTCTGCACCATTGTCCTCAGTCCCACTCTCCCAGTCTCTCTCTCCTCTCTCTGCACCATTGTCCTCAGTCCCACTCTCCCAGTCTCTCTCTCCTCTCTCTGCACCATTGTCCTCAGCACCACTTTCCCAGTCTCTCTCTCCTCTGTCTGCACCATTGTCCTCAGCACCACTTTCCCAGTCTCTCTCTCCTCTCTCTGCACCATTGTCCTCAGCACCAATCTCCCAGTCTCTCTCTCCTCTCTCTGCACCATTGTCCTCAGTCCCACTCTCCCAGTCTCTCTCTCCTCTCTCTGCACCATTGTCCTCAGCCCCACTCTCCCAGTCTCTCTCTCCTCTCTCTGCACCATTGTCCTCAGTCCCACTCTCCCAGTCTCTCTCTCCTCTCTCTGCACCATTGTCCTCAGCACCACTCTCCCAGTCTCTCTCTCCTCTCTCTGCACCATTGTCCTCAGCCCCACTCTCCCAGTCTCTCTCTCCTCTCTCTGCACCATTGTCCTCAGTCCCACTCTCCCAGTCTCTCTCTCCTCTCTCTGCAACATTGTCCTCAGTCCCACTCTCCCAGTCTCTCTCTCCTCTCTCTGCACCATTGTCCTCAGTCCCACTCTCCCAGTCTCTCTCTCCTCTCTCTCTGCACCATTGTCCTCAGCCCCACTCTCCCAGTCTCTCTCTCCTCTCTCTGCACCATTGTCCTCAGTCCCACTCTCCCAGTCTCTCTCTCCTCTCTCTGCACCATTGTCCTCAGTCCCACTCTCCCAGTCTCTCTCTCCTCTCTCTGCACCATTGTCCTCAGTCCCACTCTCCCAGTCTCTCTCCTCTCTCTGCACCATTGTCCTCAGCACCACTCTCCCTGTCTCTCTCTCCTCTCTCTGCACCATTGTCCTCAGTCCCACTCTCCCAGTCTCTCTCACCTCTCTCTGCACCATTGTCCTCAGCCCCACTCTCCCAGTCTCTCTCTCCTCTCTCTGCACCATTGTCCTCAGCACCACTCTCCCAGTCTCTCTCTCCTCTCTCTGCACCATTGTCCTCAGACCCACTCTCCCAGTCTCTCTCTCCTCTCTCTGCACCATTGTCCTCAGTCCCACTCTCCTAGTCTCTCTCTCCTCTCTCTGCACCATTGTCCTCAGTCCCACTCTCCCAGTCTCTCTCTCCTCTCTCTGCACCATTGGTCTCAGTCCCACTCTCCCAGTCTCTCTCTCCTCTCTCTGCACCATTGTCCTCAGTCCCACTCTCCCAGTCTCTCTCTCCTCTCTCTGCACCATTGTCCTCAGCCCCACTCTCCCAGTCTCTCTCTCCTCTCTCTGCACCATTGTCCTCAGCACCACTCTCCCAGTCTCTCTCTCCTCTCTCTGCACCATTGTCCTCAGTCCCACTCTCCCAGTCTCTCTCTCCTCTCTCTGCACCATTGTCCTCAGCACCACTCTCCCAGTCTCTCTCTCCTCTCTCTGCACCATTGTCCTCAGCCCCACTCTCCCAGTCTCTCTCTCCTCTCTCTGCACCATTGTCCTCAGCACCACTCTCCCAGTCTCTCTCTCCTCTCTCTGCACCATTGTCCTCAGTCCCACTCTCCCAGTCTCTCTCTCCTCTCTCTGCACCATTGTCCTCAGTCCCACTCTCCTAGTCTCTCTCTCCTCTCTCTGCACCATTGTCCTCAGCACCACTCTCCCAGTCTCTCTCTCCTCTCTCTGCACCATTGTCCTCAGCCCCACTCACCCAGTCTCTCTCTCCTCTCTCTGCACCATTGTCCTCAGCACCACTCTCCCAGTCTCTCTCTCCTCTCTCTGCACCATTGTCCTCAGCACCACTCTTCCAGTCTCTCTCACCTCTCTCTGCACCATTGTCCTCAGCCCCACTCTCCCAGTCTCTCTCTCCTCTCTCTGCACCATTGTCCTCAGTCCCACTCTCCCAGTCTCTCTCTCCTCTCTCTGCACCATTGTCCTCAGTCCCACTCTCCCAGTCTCTCTCTCCTCTCTCTGCACCATTGTCCTCAGCCCCACTCTCCCAGTCTCTCTCTCCTCTCTCTGCACCATTGTCCTTAGTCCCACTCTCCCAGTCTCTCTCTCCTCTCTCTGCACCATTGTCCTCAGTCCCACTCTCCCAGTCTCTCTCTCCTCTCTCTGCACCATTGTCCTCAGCACCACTCTCCCAGTCTCTCTCTCCTCTCTCTGCACCATTGTCCTCAGCACCACTCTCCCAGTCTCTCTCTCCTCTCTCTGCACCATTGTCCTCAGTCCCACTCTCCCAGTCTCTCTCTCCTCTCTCTGCACCATTGTCCTCAGTCCCACTCTCCCAGTCTCTCTCTCCTCTCTCTGCACCATTATCCTCAGCACCACTCTCCCAGTCTCTCTCTCCTCTCTCTGCACCATTGTCCTCAGTCGCACTCTCCCAGTCTCTCTTTCCTCTCTCTGCACCATTGTCCTCAGTCCCACTCTCCCAGTCTCTCTCTCCTCTCTCTGCACCATTGTCCTCAGCCCCACTCTCCCAGTCTCTCTCTCCTCTCTCTGCACCATTGTCCTCAGTCCCACTCTCCCAGTCTCTCTCTCCTCTCTCTGCACCATTGTCCTCAGTCCCACTCTCCCAGTCTCTCTCACCTCTCTCTGCACCATTGTCCTCAGCCCCACTCTCCCAGTCTCTCTCTCCTCTCTCTGCACCATTGCCCTCAGCCCCACTCTCCCAGTCTCTCTCTCCTCTCTCTGCACCATTGTCCTCAGTCCCACTCTCCCAGTCTCTCTCCTCTCTCTGCACCATTGTCCTCAGTCCCACTCTCCCAGTCTCTCCATCCTCTCTCTGCACCATTGTCCTCAGCACCACTCTCCCAGTCTCTCTCTCCTCCCTGTGCACCATTGTCCAGTGTCCCACTCTCCCAGTCTCTCTCTCCTCTCTCTGCACCATTGTCCCCAGCCCCACTCTCCCAGTCTCTCTCTCCTCTCTCTGCACCATTGTCCTCAGTCCCACTCTCCCAGTCTCTCTCTCCTCTCTCTGCACCATTGTCCCCAGCCCCACTCTCCCAGTCTCTCTCTCCTCTCTCTGCACCATTGTCCTCAGTCCCACTCTCCCAGTCTCTCTCTCCTCTCTCTGCACCAATGTCCTCAGCACCACTCTCCCAGTCTCTCTCTGCTCTCTCTGCACCATTGTCCTCAGTCCCACTCTCCCAGTCTCTCTCTCCTCTCTCTGCACCATTGTCCTCAGTCCCACTCTCCCAGTCTCTCTCTCCTCTCTCTGCACCATTGTCCACAGCACCACTCTCCCAGTCTCTCTCTCCTCTCTCTGCACCATTGTCCTCAGTCCCACCCTCCCAGTCTCTCTCTCCTCTCTCTGCACCATTGTCCTCAGTCCCACTCTCCCAGTCTCTCTCTCCTCTCTCTGCACCATTGTCCTCAGTCCCACTCTCCCAGTCTCTCTCTCCTCTCTCTGCACCATTGTCCTCAGTCCCACTCTCCCAGTCTCTCTCTCCTCTCTCTGCACCATTGTCCCCAGTCCCACTCTCCCAGTCTCTCTCTCCTCTCTCTGCACCATTGTCCTCAGCCCCACTCTCCCAGTCTCTCTCTCCTCTCTCTGCACCATTGTCCTCAGCCCCACTCTCCCAGTCTCTCTCTCCTCTCTCTGCACCATTGTCCTCAGCCCCACTCTCCCAGTCTCTCTCTCCTCTCTCTGCACCATTGTCCTCAGCACCACTCTCCCAGTCTCTCTCTCCTCTCTCTGCACCATTGTCCTCAGTCCCACTCTCCCAGTCTCTCTCTCCTCTCTCTGCACCATTGTCCTCAGCCCCACTCTCCCAGTCTTTCTCTCTGCACCATTGTCCTCAGTCCCACTCTCGCAGTCTCTCTCTCTCCTCTCTCTGCACCATTGTCCTCAGCACCACTCTCCCAGTCTCTCTCTCCTCTCTCTGCACCATTGTCCTCAGCCCCACTCTCCCAGTCTCTCTCTCTGCACCATTGTCCTCAGCACCACTCTCCCAGTCTCTCTCTCCTCTCTCTGCACCATTGTCCTCAGCCCCACTCTCCCAGTCTCTCTCTCCTCTCTCTGCACCATTGTCCTCAGTCCCACTCTCCCAGTCTCTCTCTCCTCTCTCTGCACCATTGTCCTCAGCACCACTCTCCCAGTCTCTCTCTCCTCTCTCTGCACCATTGTCCTCAGTCCCACTCTCCCAGTCTCTCTCTCCTCTCTCTGCACCATTGTCCTCAGCCCCACTCTCCCAGTCTCTCTCTCCTCTCTCTGCACCATTGTCCTCAGTCCCACTCTCCCAGTCTCTCTCTCCTCTCTCTGCACCATTGTCCTCAGTCCCACTCTCCCAGTCTCTCTCTCCTCTCTCTGCACCATTGTCCTCAGCACCACTCTCCTAGTCTCTCTCTCCTCTCTCTGCACCATTGTCCTCAGTCCCACTCTCCCAGTCTCTCTCTCCTCTCTCTGCACCATTGTCCTCAGCACCACTCTCCCAGTCTCTCTCCCCTCTCTCTGCACCATTGTCCTCAGTCCCACTCTCCCAGTCTCACTCTCCTCTCTCTGCACCATTGTCCTCAGCACCACTCTCCCAGTCTCTCTCTCCTCTCTCTGCACCATTGTCCTCAGTCCCACTCTCCCAGTCTCTCTCTCCTCTCTCTGCACCATTGTCCTCAGTCCCACTCTCCCAGTCTCTCTCTCCTCTCTCTGCACCATTGTCCTCAGCACCACTCTCCCAGTCTCTCTCCCCTCTCTCTGCACCATTGTCCTCAGTCCCACTCTCCCAGTCTCTCTCTCCTCTCTCTGCACCATTGTCCTCAGCCCCACTCTCCCAGTCTCTCTCTCCTCTCTCTGCACCATTGTCCTCAGTCCCACTCTCCCAGTCTCTCTCTCCTCTCTCTGCACCATTGTCCTCAGTCCCACTCTCCCAGTCTCTCTCTCCTCTCTCTGCACCATTGTCCTCAGTCCCACTGTCTCTGTCTCTCTCTCTCTCTCTGCACCATTGTCCTCAGCCCCACTCTCCCAGTCTCTCTCTACTCTCTCTGCACCATTGTCCTCAGCCCCACTCTCCCAGTCTCTCTCTCCTCTCTCTGCACCATTGTCCTCAGTCCCACTCTCCCAGTCTCTCTCTCCTCTCTCTGCACCATTGTCCTCAGTCCCACTCTCCCAGTCTCTCTCTCCTCTCTCTGCACCATTGTCCTCAGCCCCACTCTCCCAGTCTCTCTCACCTCTCTCTGCACCATTGTCCTCCGTCCCACTCTCCCAGTCTCTCTCTCCTCTCTCTGCACCATTGTCCTCAGCACCACTCTCCCAGTCTCTCTCTCCTCTCTCTGCACCATTGTCCTCAGTCCCACTCTCCCAGTCTCTCTCTCCTCTCTCTGCACCATTGTCCTCAGTCCCACTCTCCCAGCCTCTCTCTCTCCTCTCTCTGCACCATTGTCCTCAGTCCCACTCTCCCAGTCTCTCTCTCCTCTCTCTGCACCATTGTCCTCAGTCCCACTCTCCCAGTCTCTCTCTCCTCTCTCTGCACCATTGTCCTCAGCCCCACTCACCCAGTCTCTCTCTCCTCTCTCTGCACCATTGTCCTCAGTCCCACTCTCCCAGTCTCTCTCTCCTCTCTCTGCACCATTGTCCTCAGTCCCACTCTCCCAGTCTCTCTCTCCTCTCTCTGCACCATTGTCCTCAGTCCCACTCTCCCAGTCTCTCTCTCCTCTCTCTGCACCATTGTCCTCAGCACCACTCTCCCAGTCTCTCTCTCCTCTCTCTGCACCATTGTCCTCAGTCCCACTCTCCCAGTCTCTCTCTCCTCTCTCTGCACCATTGTCCTCAGTCCCACTCTCCCAGTCTCTCTCTCCTCTCTCTGCACCATTGTCCTCAGTCCCACTCTCCCAGTCTCTCTCTCCTCTCTCTGCACCATTGTCCTCAGCACCACTCTCCCAGTCTCTCTCTCCTCTCTCTGCACCATTGTCCTCAGTCCCACTCTCCCAGTCTCTCTCTCCTCTCTCTGCACCATTGTCCTCAGTCCCACTCTCCCAGTCTCTCTCTCCTCTCTCTGCACCATTGTCCTCAGCACCACTTTCCCAGTCTCTCTCTCCTCTGTCTGCACCATTGTCCTCAGCACCACTTTCCCAGTCTCTCTCTCCTCTCTCTGCACCATTGTCCTCAGCACCAATCTCCCAGTCTCTCTCTCCTCTCTCTGCACCATTGTCCTCAGTCCCACTCTCCCAGTCTCTCTCTCCTCTCTCTGCACCATTGTCCTCAGCCCCACTCTCCCAGTCTCTCTCTCCTCTCTCTGCACCATTGTCCTCAGTCCCACTCTCCCAGTCTCTCTCTCCTCTCTCTGCACCATTGTCCTCAGCACCACTCTCCCAGTCTCTCTCTCCTCTCTCTGCACCATTGTCCTCAGTCCCACTCTCCCAGTCTCTCTCTCCTCTCTCTGCACCATTGTCCTCAGTCCCACTCTCCCAGTCTCTCTCTCCTCTCTCTGCAACATTGTCCTCAGTCCCACTCTCCCAGTCTCTCTCTCCTCTCTCTGCACCATTGTCCTCAGTCCCACTCTCCCAGTCTCTCTCTCCTCTCTCTCTGCACCATTGTCCTCAGCCCCACTCTCCCAGTCTCTCTCTCCTCTCTCTGCACCATTGTCCTCAGTCCCACTCTCCCAGTCTCTCTCTCCTCTCTCTGCACCATTGTCCTCAGTCCCACTCTCCCAGTCTCTCTCTCCTCTCTCTGCACCATTGTCCTCAGCCCCACTCTCCCAGTCTCTCTCTCCTCTCTCTGCACCATTGTCCTCAGCACCACTTTCCCAGTCTCTCTCTCCTCTCTCTGCACCATTGTCCTCAGTCCCACTCTCCCAGTCTCTCTCTCCTCTCTCTGCACCATTGTCCTCAGTCCCACTCTCCCAGTCTCTCTCTCCTCTCTCTGCACCATTGTCCTCAGTCCCACTCTCCCAGTCTCTCTCTCCTCTCTCTGCACCATTGTCCTCAGTCCCACTCTCCCAGTCTCTCTATCCTCTCTCTGCACCATTGTCCTCAGTCCCACTCTCCCAGTCTCTCTCTCCTCTCTCTGCACCATTGTCCTCAGCCCCACTCTCCCAGTCTCTCTCTCCTCTCTCTGCACCATTGTCCTCAGTCCCACTCTCCCAATCTCTCTCTCCTCTCTCTGCACCATTGTCCTCAGTCCCACTCTCCCAGTCTCTCTCTCCTCTCTCTGCACCATTGTCCTCAGTCCCACTCTCCCAGTCTCTCTCTCCTCTCTCTGCACCATTGTCCTCAGCACCACTCTCCAAGTCTCTCTCTCCTCTCTCTGCACCATTGTCCTCAGTCCCACTCTCCCAGTCTCTCTCCCCTCTCTCTGCACCATTGTCCTCAGCACCACTCTCCCAGTCTCTCTCTCCTCTCTCTGCACCATTGTCCTCAGTCCCACTCTCCCAGTCTCTCTCTCCTCTCTCTGCACCATTGTCCTCAGTCCCACTCTCCCAGTCTCTCTCTCCTCTCTCTGCACCATTGTCCTCAGCACCACTCTCCCAGTCTCTCTCCTCTCTCTGCACCATTGTCCTCAGCACCACTCTCCCAGTCTCTCTCTCCTCTCTCTGCACCATTGTCCTCAGTCCCACTCTCCCAGTCTCTCTCTCCTCTCTCTGCACCATTGTCCTCAGTCCCACTCTCCCAGTCTCTCTCTCCTCTCTCTGCACCATTGTCCTCAGCACCACTCTCCCAGTCTCTCTCTCCTCTCTCTGCACCATTGTCCTCAGCCCCACTCTCCCAGTCTCTCTCTCCTCTCTCTGCACCATTGTCCTCAGCACCACTCTCCCAGTCTCTCTCTCCTCTCTCTGCACCATTGTCCTCAGCCCCACTCTCCCAGTCTCTCTCTCCTCTCTCTGCACCATTGTCCTCAGCCCTACTCTCCCAGTCTCTCTCTCTCCTCTCTCTGCACCATTGTCCTCAGTCCCACTCTCCCAGTCTCTCTCCCCTCTCTCTGCACCATTGTCCTCAGTCCCACTCTCCCAGTCTCTCTCTCCTCTCTCTGCACCATTGTCCTCAGTCCCACTCTCCCAGTCTCTCTCTCCTCTCTCTGCACCATTGTCCTCAGCACCACTCTCCCAGTCTCTCTCTCCTCTCTCTGCACCATTGTCCTCAGTCCCACTCTCCCAGTCTCTCTCTCCTCTCTCTGCACCATTGTCCTCAGCCCCACTCTCCCAGTCTCTCTCTCTCCTCTCTCTGCACCATTGTCCTCAGTCCCACTCTCCCAGTCTCTCTCCCCTCTCTCTGCACCATTGTCCTCAGTCCCACTCTCCCAGTCTCTCTCTCCTCTCACTGCACCATTGTCCTCAGTCCCACTCTCCCAGTCTCTCTCTCCTCTCTCTGCACCATTGTCCTCAGCACCACTCTCCCAGTCTCTCTCTCCTCTCTCTGCACCATTGTCCTCAGCACCACTCTCCCAGTCTCTCTCTCCTCTCTCTGCACCATTGTCCTCAGTCCCACTCTCCCAGTCTCTCTGTCCTCTCTCTGCACCATTGTCCTCAGCCCCACTCTCCCAGTCTCTCTCTCCTCTCTCTGCACCATTGTCCTCAGCCCCACTCTCCCAGTCTCTCTCTCCTCTCTCTGCACCATTGTCCTCAGTCCCACTCTCCCAGTCTCTCTCTCCTCTCTCTGCACCATTGTCCTCAGTCCCACTCTCCCAGTGTCTCTCTCCTCTCTCTGCACCATTGTCCTCAGCCCCACTCTCCCAGTCTCTCTCTCCTCTCTCTGCACCATTGTCCTCAGTCCCACTCTCCCAGTCTCTCTCTCCTCTCTCTGCACCATTGTCCTCAGTCCCACTCTCCCAGTCTCTCTCTCCTCTCTCTGCACCATTGTCCTCAGCCCCACTCTCCCAGTCTCTCTCTCCTCTCTCTGCACCATTGTCCTCAGCCCCACTCTCCCAGTCTCTCTCTCCTCTCTCTGCACCATTGTCCTCAGACCCACTCTCCCAGTCTCTCTCTCCTCTCTCTGCACCATTGTCCTCAGCACCACTCTCCCAGTCTCTCTCTCCTCTCTCTGCACCATTGTCCTCAGCACCACTCTCCCAGTCTCTCTCTCCTCTCTCTGCACCATTGTCCTCAGTCCCACTGTCCCAGTCTCTCTCTCCTCTCTCTGCACCATTGTCCTCAGTCCCACTCTCCCAGTCTCTCTCTCCTCTCTCTGCACCATTGTCCTCAGCACCACTCTCCCAGTCTCTCTCTCCTCTCTCTGCACCATTGTCCTCAGTCCCACTCTCCCAGTCTCTCTCTCCTCTCTCTGCACCATTGTCCTCAGTCCCACTCTCCCAGTCTCTCTCTCCTCTCTCTGCACCATTGTCCTCAGCCCCACTCTCCCAGTCTCTCTCTCCTCTCTCTGCACCATTGTCCTCAGACCCACTCTCCCAGTCTCTCTCTCCTCTCTCTGCACCATTGTCCTCAGCCCCACTCTCCCAGTCTCTCTCTCCTCTCTCTGCACCATTGTCCTCAGCACCACTCTCCCAGTCTCTCTCTCCTCTCTCTGCACCATTGTCCTCAGTCCCACTCTCCCAGTCTCTCTCTCCTCTCTCTGCACCATTGTCCTCAGTCCCACTCTCCCAGTCTCTCTCTCCTCTCTCTGCACCATTGTCCTCAGTCCCACTCTCCCAGTCTCTCTCTCCTCTCTCTGCACCATTGTCCTCAGCCCCACTCTCCCAGTCTCTCTCTCCTCTCTCTGCACCATTGTCCTCAGTCCCACTCTCCCAGTCTCTCTCTCCTCTCTCTGCACCATTGTCCTCAGTCCCACTCTCCCAGTCTCTCTCTCCTCTCTCTGCACCATTGTCCTCAGTCCCACTCTCCCAGTCTCTCTCTCCTCTCTCTGCACCATTGTCCTCAGTCCCACTCTCCCAGTCTCTCTCTCCTCTCTCTGCACCATTGTCCTCAGCACCACTCTCCCAGTCTCTCTCTCCTCCCTGTGCACCATTGTCCAGTGTCCCACTCTCCCAGTCTCTCTCTCCTCTCTCTGCACCATTGTCCCCAGCCCCACTCTCCCAGTCTCTCTCTCCTCTCTCTGCACCATTGTCCTCAGTCCCACTCTCCCAGTCTCTCTCTCCTCTCTCTGCACCATTGTCCCCAGCCCCACTCTCCCAGTCTCTCTCTCCTCTCTCTGCACCATTGTCCTCAGTCCCACTCTCCCAGTCTCTCTCTCCTCTCTCTGCACCAATGTCCTCAGCACCACTCTCCCAGTCTCTCTCTGCTCTCTCTGCACCATTGTCCTCAGTCCCACTCTCCCAGTCTCTCTCTCCTCTCTCTGCACCATTGTCCTCAGTCCCACTCTCCCAGTCTCTCTCTCCTCTCTCTGCACCATTGTCCACAGCACCACTCTCCCAGTCTCTCTCTCCTCTCTCTGCACCATTGTCCTCAGTCCCACCCTCCCAGTCTCTCTCTCCTCTCTCTGCACCATTGTCCTCAGTCCCACTCTCCCAGTCTCTCTCTCCTCTCTCTGCACCATTGTCCTCAGTCCCACTCTCCCAGTCTCTCTCTCCTCTCTCTGCACCATTGTCCTCAGTCCCACTCTCCCAGTCTCTCTCTCCTCTCTCTGCACCATTGTCCCCAGTCCCACTCTCCCAGTCTCTCTCTCCTCTCTCTGCACCATTGTCCTCAGCCCCACTCTCCCAGTCTCTCTCTCCTCTCTCTGCACCATTGTCCTCAGCCCCACTCTCCCAGTCTCTCTCTCCTCTCTCTGCACCATTGTCCTCAGCCCCACTCTCCCAGTCTCTCTCTCCTCTCTCTGCACCATTGTCCTCAGCACCACTCTCCCAGTCTCTCTCTCCTCTCTCTGCACCATTGTCCTCAGTCCCACTCTCCCAGTCTCTCTCTCCTCTCTCTGCACCATTGTCCTCAGCCCCACTCTCCCAGTCTCTCTCTCCTCTCTCTGCACCATTGTCCTCAGTCCCACTCTCGCAGTCTCTCTCTCTCCTCTCTCTGCACCATTGTCCTCAGCACCACTCTCCCAGTCTCTCTCTCCTCTCTCTGCACCATTGTCCTCAGCCCCACTCTCCCAGTCTCTCTCTCTGCACCATTGTCCTCAGCACCACTCTCCCAGTCTCTCTCTCCTCTCTCTGCACCATTGTCCTCAGCCCCACTCTCCCAGTCTCTCTCTCCTCTCTCTGCACCATTGTCCTCAGTCCCACTCTCCCAGTCTCTCTCTCCTCTCTCTGCACCATTGTCCTCAGCACCACTCTCCCAGTCTCTCTCTCCTCTCTCTGCACCATTGTCCTCAGTCCCACTCTCCCAGTCTCTCTCTCCTCTCTCTGCACCATTGTCCTCAGCCCCACTCTCCCAGTCTCTCTCTCCTCTCTCTGCACCATTGTCCTCAGTCCCACTCTCCCAGTCTCTCTCTCCTCTCTCTGCACCATTGTCCTCAGTCCCACTCTCCCAGTCTCTCTCTCCTCTCTCTGCACCATTGTCCTCAGCACCACTCTCCTAGTCTCTCTCTCCTCTCTCTGCACCATTGTCCTCAGTCCCACTCTCCCAGTCTCTCTCTCCTCTCTCTGCACCATTGTCCTCAGCACCACTCTCCCAGTCTCTCTCCCCTCTCTCTGCACCATTGTCCTCAGTCCCACTCTCCCAGTCTCACTCTCCTCTCTCTGCACCATTGTCCTCAGCACCACTCTCCCAGTCTCTCTCTCCTCTCTCTGCACCATTGTCCTCAGTCCCACTCTCCCAGTCTCTCTCTCCTCTCTCTGCACCATTGTCCTCAGCACCACTCTCCCAGTCTCTCTCCCCTCTCTCTGCACCATTGTCCTCAGTCCCACTCTCCCAGTCTCTCTCTCCTCTCTCTGCACCATTGTCCTCAGCCCCACTCTCCCAGTCTCTCTCTCCTCTCTCTGCACCATTGTCCTCAGTCCCACTCTCCCAGTCTCTCTCTCCTCTCTCTGCACCATTGTCCTCAGTCCCACTCTCCCAGTCTCTCTCTCCTCTCTCTGCACCATTGTCCTCAGTCCCACTGTCTCTGTCTCTCTCTCTCTCTCTGCACCATTGTCCTCAGCCCCACTCTCCCAGTCTCTCTCTACTCTCTCTGCACCATTGTCCTCAGCCCCACTCTCCCAGTCTCTCTCTCCTCTCTCTGCACCATTGTCCTCAGTCCCACTCTCCCAGTATCTCTCTCCTCTCTCTGCACCATTGTCCTCAGTCCCACTCTCCCAGTCTCTCTCTCCTCTCTCTGCACCATTGTCCTCAGCCCCACTCTCCCAGTCTCTCTCACCTCTCTCTGCACCATTGTCCTCCGTCCCACTCTCCCAGTCTCTCTCTCCTCTCTCTGCACCATTGTCCTCAGCACCACTCTCCCAGTCTCTCTCTCCTCTCTCTGCACCATTGTCCTCAGTCCCACTCTCCCAGTCTCTCTCTCCTCTCTCTGCACCATTGTCCTCAGTCCCACTCTCCCAGCCTCTCTCTCTCCTCTCTCTGCACCATTGTCCTCAGTCCCACTCTCCCAGTCTCTCTCTCCTCTCTCTGCACCATTGTCCTCAGTCCCACTCTCCCAGTCTCTCTCTCCTCTCTCTGCACCATTGTCCTCAGCCCCACTCACCCAGTCTCTCTCTCCTCTCTCTGCACCATTGTCCTCAGTCCCACTCTCCCAGTCTCTCTCTCCTCTCTCTGCACCATTGTCCTCAGTCCCACTCTCCCAGTCTCTCTCTCCTCTCTCTGCACCATTGTCCTCAGTCCCACTCTCCCAGTCTCTCTCTCCTCTCTCTGCA
This sequence comes from Isurus oxyrinchus, assembly GCA_026770705.1. Lineage (NCBI taxonomy): Eukaryota > Metazoa > Chordata > Chondrichthyes > Lamniformes > Lamnidae > Isurus > Isurus oxyrinchus. The sequence goes on along the minus strand of JANJGN010000332.1, from coordinate 608,652 downwards.
CCATTGTCCTCAGCACCACTCTCCCAGTCTCTCTCTCCTCTCTCTGCACCATTGTCCTCAGTCCCACTCTCCCAGTCTCTCTCTCCTCTCTCTGCACCATTGTCCTCAGTCCCACTCTCCCAGTCTCTCTCTCCTCTCTCTGCACCATTGTCCTCAGTCCCACTCTCCCAGTCTCTCTCTCCTCTCTCTGCACCATTGTCCTCAGCACCACTCTCCCAGTCTCTCTCTCCTCTCTCTGCACCATTGTCCTCAGTCCCACTCTCCCAGTCTCTCTCTCCTCTCTCTGCACCATTGTCCTCAGTCCCACTCTCCCAGTCTCTCTCTCCTCTCTCTGCACCATTGTCCTCAGCACCACTTTCCCAGTCTCTCTCTCCTCTGTCTGCACCATTGTCCTCAGCACCACTTTCCCAGTCTCTCTCTCCTCTCTCTGCACCATTGTCCTCAGCACCAATCTCCCAGTCTCTCTCTCCTCTCTCTGCACCATTGTCCTCAGCCCCACTCTCCCAGTCTCTCTCTCCTCTCTCTGCACCATTGTCCTCAGTCCCACTCTCCCAGTCTCTCTCTCCTCTCTCTGCAACATTGTCCTCAGTCCCACTCTCCCAGTCTCTCTCTCCTCTCTCTGCACCATTGTCCTCAGTCCCACTCTCCCAGTCTCTCTCTCCTCTCTCTGCACCATTGTCCTCAGTCCCACTCTCCCAGTCTCTCTCTCCTCTCTCTGCACCATTGTCCTCAGCCCCACTCTCCCAGTCTCTCTCTCCTCTCTCTGCACCATTGTCCTCAGTCCCACTCTCCCAGTCTCTCTCTCCTCTCTCTGCACCATTGTCCTCAGTCCCACTCTCCCAGTCTCTCTCTCCTCTCTCTGCACCATTGTCCTCAGTCCCACTCTCCCAGTCTCTCTCTCCTCTCTCTGCACCATTGTCCTCAGCACCACTCTCCCAGTCTCTCTCTCCTCTCTCTGCACCATTGTCCTCAGTCCCACTCTCCCAGTCTCTCTCTCCTCTCTCTGCACCATTGTCCTCAGTCCCACTCTCCCAGTCTCTCTCTCCTCTCTCTGCACCATTGTCCTCAGCACCACTTTCCCAGTCTCTCTCTCCTCTGTCTGCACCATTGTCCTCAGCACCACTTTCCCAGTCTCTCTCTCCTCTCTCTGCACCATTGTCCTCAGCACCACTCTCCCAGTCTCTCTCTCCTCTCTCTGCACCATTGTCCTCAGTCCCACTCTCCCAGTCTCTCTCTCCTCTCTCTGCACCATTGTCCTCAGTCCCACTCTCCCAGTCTCTCTCTCCTCTCTCTGCACCATTGTCCTCAGCCCCACTCTCCCAGTCTCTCTCTCCTCTCTCTGCACCATTGTCCTCAGTCCCACTCTCCCAGTCTCTCTCTCCTCTCTCTGCAACATTGTCCTCAGTCCCACTCTCCCAGTCTCTCTCTCCTCTCTCTGCACCATTGTCCTCAGTCCCACTCTCCCAGTCTCTCTCTCCTCTCTCTCTGCACCATTGTCCTCAGCCCCACTCTCCCAGTCTCTCTCTCCTCTCTCTGCACCATTGTCCTCAGTCCCACTCTCCCAGTCTCTCTCTCCTCTCTCTGCACCATTGTCCTCAGTCCCACTCTCCCAGTCTCTCTCTCCTCTCTCTGCACCATTGTCCTCAGCCCCACTCTCCCAGTCTCTCTCTCCTCTCTCTGCACCATTGTCCTCAGCACCACTTTCCCAGTCTCTCTCTCCTCTCTCTGCACCATTGTCCTCAGTCCCACTCTCCCAGTCTCTCTCTCCTCTCTCTGCACCATTGTCCTCAGTCCCACTCTCCCAGTCTCTCTCTCCTCTCTCTGCACCATTGTCCTCAGTCCCACTCTCCCAGTCTCTCTCTCCTCTCTCTGCACCATTGTCCTCAGTCCCACTCTCCCAGTCTCTCTCTCCTCTCTCTGCACCATTGTCCTCAGTCCCACTCTCCCAGTCTCTCTCTCCTCTCTCTGCACCATTGTCCTCAGTCCCACTCTCCCAGTCTCTCTCTCCTCTCTCTGCACCATTGTCCTCAGTCCCACTCTCCCAGTCTCTCTCTCCTCTCTCTGCACCATTGTCCTCAGCACCACTCTCCCAGTCTCTCTCTCCTCTCTCTGCACCATTGTCCTCAGTCCCACTCTCCCAGTCTCTCTATCCTCTCTCTGCACCATTGTCCTCAGTCCCACTCTCCCAGTCTCTCTCTCCTCTCTCTGCACCATTGTCCTCAGCCCCACTCTCCCAGTCTCTCTCTCCTCTCTCTGCACCATTGTCCTCAGTCCCACTCTCCCAATCTCTCTCTCCTCTCTCTGCACCATTGTCCTCAGTCCCACTCTCCCAGTCTCTCTCTCCTCTCTCTGCACCATTGTCCTCAGTCCCACTCTCCCAGTCTCTCTCTCCTCTCTCTGCACCATTGTCCTCAGCCCCACTCTCCCAGTCTCTCTCTCCTCTCTCTGCACCATTGTCCTCAGTCCCACTCTCCCAGTCTCTCTCTCCTCTCTCTGCACCATTGTCCTCAGCACCACTCTCCAAGTCTCTCTCTCCTCTCTCTGCACCATTGTCCTCAGTCCCACTCTCCCAGTCTCTCTCTCCTCTCTCTGCACCATTGTCCTCAGTCCCACTCTCCCAGTCTCTCTCTCCTCTCTCTGCACCATTGTCCTCAGCACCACTCTCCAAGTCTCTCTCTCCTCTCTCTGCACCATTGTCCTCAGTCCCACTCTCCCAGTCTCTCTCCCCTCTCTCTGCACCATTGTCCTCAGTCCCACTCTCCCAGTCTCTCTCTCCTCTCTCTGCACCATTGTCCTCAGCACCACTCTCCCAGTCTCTCTCCTCTCTCTGCACCATTGTCCTCAGCACCACTCTCCCAGTCTCTCTCTCCTCTCTCTGCACCATTGTCCTCAGTCCCACTCTCCCAGTCTCTCTCTCCTCTCTCTGCACCATTGTCCTCAGTCCCACTCTCCCAGTCTCTCTCTCCTCTCTCTGCACCATTGTCCTCAGCACCACTCTCCCAGTCTCTCTCTCCTCTCTCTGCACCATTGTCCTCAGCCCCACTCTCCCAGTCTCTCTCTCCTCTCTCTGCACCATTGTCCTCAGCACCACTCTCCCAGTCTCTCTCTCCTCTCTCTGCACCATTGTCCTCAGCCCCACTCTCCCAGTCTCTCTCCTCTCTCTGCACCATTGTCCTCAGCCCCACTCTCCCAGTCTCTCTCTCCTCTCTCTGCACCATCGTCCTCAGTCCCACTCTCCCAGTCTCTCTCTCCTCTCTCTGCACCATTGTCCTCAGTCCCACTCTCCCAGTCTCTCTCTCCTCTCTCTGCACCATTGTCCTCAGTCCCACTCTCCCAGTCTCTCTCTCCTCTCTCTGCACCATTGTCCTCAGCCCCACTCTCCCAGTCTCTCTCTCCTCTCTCTGCACCATTGTCCTCAGCCCTACTCTCCCAGTCTCTCTCTCTCCTCTCTCTGCACCATTGTCCTCAGTCCCACTCTCCCAGTCTCTCTCCCCTCTCTCTGCACCATTGTCCTCAGTCCCACTCTCCCAGTCTCTCTCTCCTCTCTCTGCACCATTGTCCTCAGTCCCACTCTCCCAGTCTCTCTCTCCTCTCTCTGCACCATTGTCCTCAGCACCACTCTCCCAGTCTCTCTCTCCTCTCTCTGCACCATTGTCCTCAGTCCCACTCTCCCAGTCTCTCTCTCCTCTCTCTGCACCATTGTCCTCAGCCCCACTCTCCCAGTCTCTCTCTCTCCTCTCTCTGCACCATTGTCCTCAGTCCCACTCTCCCAGTCTCTCTCCCCTCTCTCTGCACCATTGTCCTCAGTCCCACTCTCCCAGTCTCTCTCTCCTCTCTCTGCACCATTGTCCTCAGTCCCACTCTCCCAGTCTCTCTCTCCTCTCTCTGCACCATTGTCCTCAGCCCCACTCTCCCAGTCTCTCTCTCCTCTCTCTGCACCATTGTCCTCAGTCCCACTCTCCCAGTCTCTCTCTCCTCTCTCTGCACCATTGTCCTCAGCACCACTCTCCCAGTCTCTCTCTCCTCTCTCTGCACCATTGTCCTCAGCACCACTCTCCCAGTCTCTCTCTCCTCTCTCTGCACCATTGTCCTCAGTCCCACTCTCCCAGTCTCTCTGTCCTCTCTCTGCACCATTGTCCTCAGCCCCACTCTCCCAGTCTCTCTCTCCTCTCTCTGCACCATTGTCCTCAGCCCCACTCTCCCAGTCTCTCTCTCCTCTCTCTGCACCATTGTCCTCAGTCCCACTCTCCCAGTCTCTCTCTCCTCTCTCTGCACCATTGTCCTCAGTCCCACTCTCCCAGTGTCTCTCTCCTCTCTCTGCACCATTGTCCTCAGCCCCACTCTCCCAGTCTCTCTCTCCTCTCTCTGCACCATTGTCCTCAGTCCCACTCTCCCAGTCTCTCTCTCCTCTCTCTGCACCATTGTCCTCAGTCCCACTCTCCCAGTCTCTCTCTCCTCTCTCTGCACCATTGTCCTCAGCCCCACTCTCCCAGTCTCTCTCTCCTCTCTCTGCACCATTGTCCTCAGCCCCACTCTCCCAGTCTCTCTCTCCTCTCTCTGCACCATTGTCCTCAGACCCACTCTCCCAGTCTCTCTCTCCTCTCTCTGCACCATTGTCCTCAGCACCACTCTCCCAGTCTCTCTCTCCTCTCTCTGCACCATTGTCCTCAGCACCACTCTCCCAGTCTCTCTCTCCTCTCTCTGCACCATTGTCCTCAGTCCCACTGTCCCAGTCTCTCTCTCCTCTCTCTGCACCATTGTCCTCAGTCCCACTCTCCCAGTCTCTCTCTCCTCTCTCTGCACCATTGTCCTCAGCACCACTCTCCCAGTCTCTCTCTCCTCTCTCTGCACCATTGTCCTCAGTCCCACTCTCCCAGTCTCTCTCTCCTCTCTCTGCACCATTGTCCTCAGTCCCACTCTCCCAGTCTCTCTCTCCTCTCTCTGCACCATTGTCCTCAGCCCCACTCTCCCAGTCTCTCTCTCCTCTCTCTGCACCATTGTCCTCAGACCCACTCTCCCAGTCTCTCTCTCCTCTCTCTGCACCATTGTCCTCAGCACCACTCTCCCAGTCTCTCTCTCCTCTCTCTGCACCATTGTCCTCAGTCCCACTCTCCCAGTCTCTCTCTCCTCTCTCTGCACCATTGTCCTCAGCACCACTCTCCCAGTCTCTCTCTCCTCTCTCTGCATCATTGTCCTCAGTCCCACTCTCCCAGTCTCTCTCTCCTCTCTCTGCACCATTGTCCTCAGCACCACTCTCCCAGTCTCTCTCTCCTCTCTCTGCACCATTGTCCTCAGCCCCACTCTCCCAGTCTCTCTCTCCTCTCTCTGCACCATTGTCCTCAGTCCCACTCTCCCAGTCTCTCTCTCCTCTCTCTGCACCATTGTCCTCAGTCCCACTCTCCCAGTCTCTCTCTCCTCTCTCTGCACCATTGTCCTCAGCCCCACTCTCCCAGTCTCTCTCTCCTCTCTCTGCACCATTGTCCTCAGCACCACTCTCCCAGTCTCTCTCTCCTCTCTCTGCACCATTGTCCTCAGTCCCACTCTCCCAGTCTCTCTCTCCTCTCTCTGCACCATTGTCCTCAGTCCCACTCTCCCAGTCTCTCTCTCCTCTCTCTGCACCATTGTCCTCAGTCCCACTCTCCCAGTCTCTCTCTCTCCTCTCTCTGCACCATTGTCCTCAGTCCCACTCTCCCAGTCTCTCTCTCCTCTCTCTGCACCATTGTCCTCAGCACCACTCTCCCAGTCTCTCTCTCTCTCTCATTCTCTCCAAATCTCTGTCTCTCTCCCTCCCAGTCTCTCACACTTTCTCTCCCAGTCTCTCTCTTACACCTTGTTCTCCCCCCCTCTCTCTTTCTCTATTAGTCTCTGTCCCTTTTCTCCCCTCCCATTCTTTCTCTCTTTCTTGCTCTCTCTCTTTCTCTCATTCTCTCCCAGCCTCTCTCTCCCTCTCTCTCTTTCCCAGTCTCCCTCTGTCTTTCTCCCAATCTCTCTCTTTATCTCTTTCCATCCCATTCTCTCTCTCTCTCTCTCTTACTCCCCCAGTCTCTCTCTCTTTCTCTCCCAGTCGCTTTCTCTCACTCTCCCAGTCTCTCTCTCACTCTCCCAGTCGCTTTCTCTTTCTCTCCCAGTCTCACTCTCACTCTTTCCCGAGCTGTTCCTTTCTCTCTCCTTCTCTCCCAGCCTCTCTCTCTCTTCTCCAGCCTCTCTCCCAATCTCAATGGGCCAAATGGCCTCCTCCAGCGCTATAACAATTGTGTGATTTTATTTGCCCCTTGGTTTCCCTGGTGTCCCTGTTTCCTCACCCACCGAATTTCTGCCTCCTAGTTGCCCCTTTAATTGACGCCAGTGAAATATAGTTGCACCACCGTAATTCTCAGTGTGGCTCCGCTTTAAGGATCGTAACTCCCCCCCAGTCCTCTTCCCCCCAGGGTCGAGCAGCAATGACATCATGATGCTGGTCTGGGGGTGAGGCCATGAGAAATGAACGGAAGGGCTGCATGTCGATTGGTCAATGACCTGAAAGGCCGCTCGCTGATTGGCTCAAGGGACCGCCAGTCACAATGTGGGCAGTGTTAGTGTTGCTGAGCTGGGGAGATCTGCTATTGGTTGTGATTTTAGGGTCATTTCATCACCCCACCCTGCTCTCACGCCCACATGTCCGTCCTTGGCCTGCTGCATCGTTCCAGTGAAACCCAACACAAACTGAATGGACAACCCCTCATCTTCCGATGGGGCACTTTACAGCCTTCCGCACTCAACAGTGAGTTCAACAACTTCAGGCCATGAACTCATGAACTCATGGACAGCGTCCGTCACTCAGATCCCGAAAAGCTCCTCAGTTTGACGGGGTAGATGGAGGTCACACTTTCGCCTCTTTCCATTGGTTTCACCAGTTGTCCATCAAATATGGAGCTCTCTGATGGGATGCCTCCTAGTGCTGGAAGGTGGGGAATGCCGTCCGATGCCTGATTGGTTGGGGCGACTGCCTATAATTAGGCTCAGTGTGCTGATTGGCTGAAGTGTCTGTCGGGCAGAGCTGGACGTCATTGATTGGCTCATTCTTCTGGGAGTCACCGGGTGAAGCTCCCTGATTGGATGCAGCTGCTGTCTGTCTCAGGTTGCCATGAAACGATTGGTTGAGGAGTCCTTCGGCCAGGCTGTAAGGAGGCAGAGACAGTTTGAGAAGGTTGTATTTGCATTTGTGGGTGTTGGGAATGAGTTTCACCTTCAAATGTTAAATTTGATTTGCATTTCTGCATCTGTGTGTCATCAGAGGTCAAATGGAGTTTTCGTTCCACTTTAAAAGGGGGCTTGCATTTCTAATGAGGAGTTTTACGACTCCAAAAGCAAAGGTAAAAAAACATTGGCAGAAGAATTGGACTGTTGCCTAGCAACAAGGGGATCAGCGAGGCTGGTCCCTCCCACAGACACACTCACAGAAGAAGGGAAACAGCAGTTTTGATTTGGAGTTGTGGAGTTTGGTATTTTTTAATTGAAAGCTGCTGCCAGGAGAGGCTGGAGCAAAGGGCGCAGATTGCCAGCCCCAAGCTAAAGAAAAGACCCAAAAATCTAGGGGAGCGGAGCAGGGGAAAGTCACAAGCAGACCTTCTAGGCAAAGGAAAGACAGGAATCTGGAGGGGAGAAAAGCTCCTGTTAATGATGTTAAGAGTGCAGGACAGGCAGGAAGGTTCCAGGCTTCAGAGCTAAACAGAAAAAAGCTGCAGACAGCAGCTTTAAAGCGAGAACAGCTACCGAGAGTCAAGAAAGCCCAAAGAGATGGCTGAACTAATGTAACTGTTCGCTATGTGTAACATGAAGCTGTTTGGGTGCTGTGGAGGCAGAGTTGGTGAGGGAGGGAGTGTGTGAAAGACAGCTTGAATGCATGTGGTGACCCAGGGAAGAGGAACATTGGAAGGAGAGTTCAAATCCCTGGAGGTGATCCCTTGCGGAAGGCGTCTGAGAGAAAACGTCAGTTTGGGAGAAGATTCGAAGGTGAGGTCTTGGAGAGCGGAGATTGGAAAGCTGCGTGTGAAGGACAGAGTTCCGTGAGACTGAAGGGTGGCTCATGGTGTGAGAAGTGGGAATTGAGGAGAGAGCCATAGGATCTGATTGAGGTGATATCTGTCACTTGGTTTCAGAGTGGTCGGCCTACATGGACTGTGTATTTACAGTGAATATTAGAGTATAAGGTAGCTTTTGTAACTTGTACAATCCTTACAAATCTGTATATATCTGCAAATGTATAGTTGTGGATGAAGGAGTATTGTGATGTAATTCATCTTTTATTGTTGAATCAATCTTTTATTTTTTTGTTCAAAGTCCATCAGCTGACTCTGGTGACTCTGTTCAGTAGCCACTCTCCACATATCTAAACAAACAAATAACAGTTAGGATCTATCAAGCTGGGTTCCACTCTGGGGTCAGGCTTGTCCATTCATAAGCTCAGCTGGGACCGTCAGACCAGCTCACAGGTTCCTGATTGGCTGAGGGTGCTGTGCGTGTCCTAAGGATGTTGATCCCCGATTGGTTGTGGGGGCCATCAGTCACCGGGGGAGCTCCGTGATTGGATGGTGCTGCTGTCCGTCACAGGGTGGCATCAGCTGATTGGGAGTTTGTCGGTAAATATTCCACCCATGGACTGGAAACCCTGGGAGCTGCCTCTGGGCTGTTCTCAGTTGTTCTGTTTCTTCATTAATTGAACGATGGGTGTAAGTGGATATTTCACCACCTTCTTCACCTGTTCTCTGAACTTGGACTGAGTCACCCCATAAATAAATGTGTTTGTGCAGCAACTTAAATTCAGAAGCATCCATCCGACTTGTGAAAATATATGTTCGGGGCCGGTGTAATCAATGGGATCTGTTCCTGTGATGGTGTAATATAAGAATTCAATAACATTGGCCGACCACAGGAGTATGAAGCTGCCGGAGATGGTGAAGAGTAAAATCACAGACTTCCTCCTGCTCTCCATCTCTGGGTCACTGTGATTCTCTCCCTGGCTCTGACCCCTCAGTCCCTTACGGACCCGACTGGTCACTAAAATGTGTCTGACTGTCAGAGCGTTGAGCGACAGGATTAAAGTGAATGGGAACAGTGGGGTTATAACCGTGTTAAACAAGTCAAATCCAACCCACCTGGGGTCAGTGTAAACGCTTGTTTTGGGAATACAACCCCACGGTACATTGTCGATGACATCTCCAGGTTCCTGTGTAAAGTAGTGTGGGGTGTTTTTTAAACAGAGCAGAACGCCGGTTGTTGCTAGAACCACAGCTGCAGTTTTCTCGGTGCAATATGTTGTTTTCATCTTCTGGCAACAAATGGTCACAAATCGGTCAAAGGAGAAAGTGATGGTGAACCAGACAGAACAGTCTGTAGCTGCACGAAACAGGACAATGTTAACACTACACACAGGGGTGATGTCCAGGAAACACCATGGGAAATAATAATAATTGAGCTGTCTCAGTATGACCTCAGTGATAATGACCAGTAGATCTGCCGTTGCCATGGCCACCAGGTAGCGAGTGGTGCAATTGGAGAGACCACACTTTCCCCGGGGAAGTATCAGAATTGCCAGTAAATTAACTGTAAGAGAGAGAAGGGAAAGGAGAATGGGAATTAGTGATGCACAATTGTCCGTGTCAGGCACAGACAGTAAGGGCAGGAATTTAGCACCGGATAACATGTGGTATGGGTGGTCAGTGCGCTTGTGTGTGTATGTGTTTGGCTATATGTGTGTCTCTGTGCCTGTGCACGTGTGTGTGTGTGTGTTTGTGTGTGTGTCTGGGCGGGGGTGTGTGGTGTGGGGATGGTGGAATGGATTAGCAGGGTTTGAAATGCAAAGATCACAGCTGTGACCTGAAGCCAAAATAAATATTTTACTGAGGTTGCTTTTCTGGTTGAACTCTGACCCTCTGTGTTTCCTCATCGGACCCTCCACCCCATCCAGAGCCATCTGGGATTGGTGGTCGGTTCAGAGACCCTCCCCAGGTTCAGAGACCCTCCCCAGGTTCAGAGACCCTCCCCAGGTTCAGATTCTCCCCAGGTTCAGAGACCCTCCCTAGGTTCAGATTCTCCCCAGGTTCAGATTCTCCCCAGGTTCAGATTCTCCCCAGGTTCAGATTCTCCCCAGGTTCAGAGACCCTCCCCAGGTTCAGATTCTCCCCAGGTTCAGATTCTCCCCAGGTTCAGATTCTCCCCAGGTTCATTTTTTATTGTTTAAATAAAATTAGAAGCTGTATTCTCCCACCAATGGCGCTGTCACCTCAAGCACCAGATCAGCCCCATCCCTGGGTCTCATATTGTTTCAGTGATGTCCTTCACTTGACTGTGACCCATTCAGTAATTACATTCCAAATGTTCGAGTGTCTGTCTCAGAGCTGTTCCAGTACACTCTGGTATGTAGCTGCCCTCTTCCAATGTGGACATTCAGTTAAGTCATTAATGTGCGAAACGTATGACTATTCATTGCAGAATGGGAATAATAACGTTTCTGAATCTCCACACCTCAATCTAATACCCTCCAGCTGTGACAGACCCTCCAACTGCCAAATGCCCTCAAACCTGTACAGACACTCCAACTTGTACAGACCCTCCAACTTGTACAGACCCTCCAACTTGTACAGACCCTCCAACTTGTACAGACCCTCCAACTTGTACGGACCCTCCAACTTGTTACGGACCCTCCAACTGGTACAGACCCTCCAACTGGTACAGACCCTCCAACTTGTACAGACCCTCCAACTTGTACAGACCCTCCAACTGAAACAGACCCTCCAACTTATATAGACCCTCCAACAATTACCGACCCTCCAACTTGTACAGACCCTCCAACTGTGACAGGTCATCCAACTTGCACAGACCCTCCAACTGGTACAGACCCTCCAACTGTGACAGGTCATCCAAAGGGCTACAATAATTGGTAAAGATGGCATAAAAGATGCAGATACAACAACTGTGACAGACCATACAATTCTTCAGACCATCCAACATATACAGACCCTCTCATTGGTACAGGACCTTAAAATGGTTAAGACCCTCCAACTGTTCCAGATTCTCCTACAGGTACAGACAATCCAACTGGTACAGACCCTCCAACTGGTTAAGTCTCTCCAACAGGTACAGAACCTCCAGCTGCTAAAGAACCTCCAAATCTTCAGACCATCCAGCATATACAGATTCTCCCACTGGTACAGACCCTCAAACTGGTTAAGACTCTCCAACTGTTCCAGATCCTCCAACTGTTCCAGATCCTCCAACTGGTACAGACCCTCCAAGTGGTACAGACTCTCCAAGTTGGACAGACCCTCCAACTGGTACAGACCCTCCAACTGGTACAGATCCTCAAACTGGTACAGACATTCCAACTGGTACAGACCCTCCAAGTGGTACAGACCCTCCAACTGGTACAGACCCTCCAACTGGTACAGACCCTCCAACTGGTACAGACCCTCCAACTGGTACAGACCCTCCAACTGGTACAGACCCTCCAACTGGTACAGAACATGCAACTATTAAAGACCTTCCAACTGGCTTAGGCCATGAGCTGTGATAGACTCTCCAACTGTTGCAGACCCTCCAGCTGTGACAGACCCTCCAGCTGTGACAGGCTATCCAGCTGTGACAGGCCCTCCAGCTGTGACAGGCCCTCCAAGTGGGACAGACGCTCCAACTGCCAAATACCCTCAAACTGAACAGACCCTCCAACCTGTACAGACCCTCCAACTTGTGCAGACCCTCTAACTGTTGCAGACCCTCTAACTGTTGCAGACCCTCCAACTGGTACAGACCCTCCAACTGAGGCAGCTCATCCAACTTGAACAGACCATCCAACTGGTACAGCCCATTCAAATGGTACAGACCCTCCAACTTGCAGAGACCCTCCAACTATGGCAGGCCCTCCAACTGTTACAGGCCCTCCAACTGGTACAGACCCTCCAACTTGTAAAGACCCTCCAAGTGATACAGACGCTCCAACTGGTACAGACCCTTTAAGGGTACAAACCCTCCAACTTGTACAGACTCTCCAAGTGGTAACGACCCTCCAACTGGTACAGACCCTCCAAATGGTACAGACCCTCCAACTTCTACAGACCCTCCAACTGGTACAGACCCTTTAAGGGTACAGATCCTCCAACTGGTACAGACCCTCCAAGTGGTACAGACAATCCAACTTCTACAGACTCTCCAACTGGTACAGACCCTACAACTGGTACAGATCCTCCAACTGGTACAGACCCTTCAAGAGGTACTAACCCTGCAACTGGTATAGACCCTCGAACTTGCACAGACACTCCAACTGGCACAGAACCTCCAACTGGTACAGACCCTCCAAGTGGTACAGACCCTCAAACTTGTACAGACACTCCAAGTGATACATACCCTCAAAATGGTACAGATCCTCCAACTGGAACAGACCCTCCAATTTGTTCAGACACTCCAACTGGTACAGACCCTCCAGCTTGTACAGACACTCCAGCTTGTACAGACCCTCCAACTTATATAGATGCTCCAACTGGTACAGACCCTCCAAATGGTACAGACCCTCCAAATGGTACAGACCCTCCAACTTATATAGACCCTCCAACTGGCACAGACCCTCCAAGTGGTACAGACCCTCCAACTTATACAGACCCTCCAACTTGTACAGACCCTGCAACTGGCACAGACTCTCCAAGTGGTACAGACCCTGCAGCTGGCAAAGACTCTCCGAGTGGTACAGACCCTCCAACTTATATAGACCCTCCAACTTGTACTGACCCTCCAACTGGCACAGACTCTCCAACTGGTGCTGACACACCAAAATGTAAGGATCCTCCAAATCTCACTGACATTCCACCTGGTACAAACACTTCAACTGTGACAGACCCTCCAATCGTGATGGTCCCTCCAAATTGTACAGACCCTACAACTTAAACAGACACTCCAACGGCTACAGGCGCTCAAACTAGTACAGGCATTCCAACTGGTACAGCCCCTCCAACTGGTACAGGCCCTCCAACTGGTACAGGCCCTCCAACTGGTACAGGCCCTCCAACTGGTACAGGCCCTCCAACTGGTGCAGGCCCTCCAACTGGTGCAGGCCCTCCAACTGGTGCAGACCCTCGGACTGGTACAGGCCCTCCAAATGGTACAGCCCCTCGAACTGGTACAGGCCGTCAAACTGGTACAGCCCCTCAAACTGGTACAGCCCCTCCAACTGGTACAGGACCTCCAACTGGTACAGGGCCTCCAACTGGTACAGGACCTCCAACTGGTACAGCCCCTCGAACAGGTGCAGGCCCTCCAACTAGTAAAGACCCTTGAATTGTTACAGGCCTTCCAACTTGTACAGGCCCTCGGACTGGTACAGGCCCCCGAACTGGTACAGGCCCTCCAAATGGTACAGCCGCTCCAACTGGTACAGCCCCTTCAACTGCTACAGGCCCCCAAACTGGTACAGGCCCTCCAAATTATACAGAACCTCCAGTTGGTACAAAACCTCCAACTGGTATCGACCGTTCAACTGTGACAGACTATCCAAATGTGACAGACCCTCCAGCTGTGACAGACCCTCCAACTGAGACAGACCCTCCAACAGGTACAGAACCTCCAACTGGTAAGAGCCCTCCAACTGATACAGACCCTCCAACTGGTAAGAGCCCTCCAACTGGTACAGACCCTCCAACTATGTCTGACCCTCCAACTGTGCCAGAGCCTCCAACTGGTACAGACACTACAACTTGTACCGACCCTCCAACTGCCTCAGGTCCTCCAACTGGTACAGACCCCCGAACTGGTACAGGCTCTCCAAATTATACAGAACCTCCAGCTGGTACAAATCCTCCAACTGGTATTGACCACCCAACTGTGATTGACTATCCAAATGTGACAGACCCTCCAGCTGTGACAGACCCTCCAACTGTGACAGACCCTCCAACTGGTACAGACCCTCCAAATGGTAAGGGCCCTCCCACTGGGACAGGCCCTCCAACTGGTAAAGAACTTCCAAATATGCCAGACCCTCAACTGTGCCAGACCCTCCAAATGGTACAGGCCCTCCAACTGGTACAGAGTGTCCAACATCATTACGGCCTGGGTACAAACATGGACAAAAGAGCTGAACACCTGATGTGAGGTCGGAGTGACTGCCCTTGACATCAAGGCAGCATTTGACCGAGTGTGGCATCAAGGAGCCCCAGCAAAACTGGAGTCACTGGGAATCAGGGGGAAAAGTCTCCGCTGGTTGAGTCATACCGAGCACAAAGGAAGATGGTTGTGGTTGTTGGAGGTCAGTCATCTCAGCTCCAGGACATCACTGCAGGAGTTCCTCAGGGTAGTGTCATCGGCCCAAACATCTTCAGCTGCTTCATCAATGACCTTCCTTCCATCATAAGGTCAGAAGTGGGGATGTTCGCTGATGGTTGCACAATGTTCAGCACCATTCACAACTCCTCAGATACTGCAGCCAGTCCATGTCCAAATGCAGCAAGACCTGGACAATATCCAGGCTCAGGGCTGACAAGTGGCAAGTAACATTCACGCCACACAAGTGCCAGGCAATGACCATTCACGTCAAGAGAGAATCTAACTATCGCCCCTTGATATTCAAAGTCATTACCATCGCTGTATCCCCCACTATCAACATCCTGGGGGATACCATTAACCAGAAACTGAACTGGGATCAGCCATATAAATACTGTGGCTACAAGAGCAGGTCAGAGGCTGGGAATCCTGCGGAGAGTCACTCACCTCCTGACTCCCCAAAGCCTGTCCACCATCTACAAGGCACAAGTCAGGAGTGTGATGGATACTCCCCACTTGCCTGGATGAATTGCAGCTCCCACAACACTCGAGAAGCTCGACACCATCCAGGACAAAGCAGCCCAGCTTGATTGGCTCCCCATCCACAAACCTTCACTCCCTCCACCACCGACGCACAGTAGCAGCAGTGTGTGTACCATCTACAAGATGCACTGCAGCAACTCACCAAGGCTCCTTCGACAACACCTTCCAAACCCACCACCTCTACCATCTAGAAGGACAAGGGCAGCAGACACATGGGGAACACCCACCGCCTGGAAGTTCCCCTCCGAGCCACTCACCATCCCGACTTGGAAATATATCGGCCGTTCCTTCACTGTCACTGGGTCAAAATCCTGGAACTCCCTCCCTAACAGCGCTGTGGGTGTACCTACACCACACGGACAAAATCCTGGAACTCCCTCCCTAACAGCGCTGTGGGTGTACCTACACCACAGGGACAAAATCCAGGAGCTCCCTCCCTAACAGCACTGTGGGTGTACCTACACCACACAATGGACAAAATCCTGGAACTCCCTCCCTAACAGCGCTGTGGGTGTACCTACACCACACGGACAAAATCCTGGAACTCCCTCCCTAACAGCGCTGTGGGTGTACCTACACCACACGGGGACAAAATCCTGGAACTCCCTCCCTAACAGCACTGTGGGTGTACCTACACCACACGGACAAAATCCTGGAACTCCCTCTCTAACAGCGCTGTGGGTGTACCTACACCACATGGGGACAAAATCCTGGAACTCCCTCCCTAACAGCACTGTGGGTGTACCTACACCACACGGACAAAATCCTGGAACTCCCTCCCTAACAGCGCTGTGGGTGTACCTACACCACACGGACAAAATCCTGGAACTCCCTCCCTAACAGCGCTGTGGGTGTACCTACACCACACGGACAAAATCCTGGAACTCCCTCCCTAACAGCGCTGTGGGTGTACCTACACCACACGGGGACAAAATCCTGGAACTCCCTCCCTAACAGCGTTGTGGGTGTAACTACACCACACGGGGTCAAAATCCTGGAACTCCCTCCCTAACAGCGCTGTGGGTGTACCTACACCACACGGACAAAATCCTGGAACTCCCTCCCTAACAGCGCTGTGGGTGTACCTACACCACACGGGGACAAAATCCTGGAACTCCCTCCCTAACAGCACTGTGGGTGTACCTACACCACACGGACAAAATCCTGGAACTCCCTCTCTAACAGCGCTGTGGGTGTACCTACACCACATGGGGACAAAATCCTGGAACTCCCTCCCTAACAGCACTGTGGGTGTACCTACACCACACGGACAAAATCCTGGAACTCCCTCCCTAACAGCGCTGTGGGTGTACCTACACCACACGGACAAAATCCTGGAACTCCCTCCCTAACAGCGCTGTGGGTGTACCTACACCACACGGACAAAATCCTGGAACTCCCTCCCTAACAGCGCTGTGGGTGTACCTACACCACACGGGGACAAAATCCTGGAACTCCCTCCCTAACAGCGTTGTGGGTGTACCTACACCACACGGACAAAATCCTGGAATTCCCTCCCTAACAGCGCTGTGGGTGTACCTACACCACACGGACAAAATCCTGGAACTCCCTCCCTAACAGCGCTGTGTGTGTACCTACACCACACGGACAAAATCCTGGAACTCCCTCCCTAACAGCGCTGTGGGTGTACCTACACCACACGGGGACAAAATCCTGGAACTCCCTCCCTAACAGCGCTGTGGGCGTACCTACACCACACAGGGACAAAATCCTGGAACTCCCTCCCTAACAGCGCTGTGGGCGTACCTACACCACACGGACAAAATCCTGGAACTCCCTCCCTAACAGCGCTGTGGGTGTACCTACACCACACGGACAAAATCCTGGAACTCCCTCCCTAACAGCGCTGTGGGTGTACCTACACCACAGGGATTGCAGCGGCTCAAGAAGGCAGCTCACCACCACCTTCTCAAGGGGCAACTAGGGATGGGCAGTAAATGCTGGGCCCAGCCAGAGACTCCCACATCCAGTACATTAATAATAAGAATGTACAGAAAACACTATCGAGCTGTGAATGACAGGCAAGGAGTGAGAGACAGCTGGAACATCTGGCATTACACTAACCGGACGGGTACCACATGCCAAACAGCAGGTGGACCAAGGGCAGGAGGAGTGGATGTAAAGGGGGAGGGAGGAGAATCAGGGCAGGACACAAGGGGAATCAGCAGACACTCTCTCCGCCACTCGTTCCATTTTCATCTTGGCAGATCTGCCAGTGTGTGTATGGGTGGTATTTTATGGAGCCCACAGGAGAGGGAACAGTGTGCTGAGGGTGAATCTTTGGGCGGGGTGATAAATTTGGATTTGCGGACGGCGTGTTGGAATGCAGCGATGAAGACAGTGGCGTCTTTGTGGAATATGGATATTTACACCGGCCTGTGGTGGGGTTCTACATGTAACATATTTACATGACTTGGATACTCATTAGCATGAAACAGTTTTCAATGAAGGTCCACATTCAATATACAGTGCCCAGTATTCCAGGTCTGATCACACCAGAGTCGTTGACAATAAAAGTGAGATTGTCCTAATGGTGTTTCATACTCCGGGTTACAAAGGCCAACAGACCATGAACCTTCCTAATTGCTGGCTGCATCGGCAAGTTAACTCTCTGTGCTTTGTGTACCAGGATGTACAATTCCCTCTGAACTCCAGGATCCTGATTTGATTCCATTCTCCACACCAAAGTGAATAAGCTCCCAATGCTCGATGTTCGATTCCATCTGCCCCTTATTTACCCACTGAATTCACCTCTCCATATGTCTTTGTGTGTCCTCCTCACAGCTCACAGTCAGCCCATCACGCTGGAAAGCTGACAATCCTGGATACGTTACATTCCATCCCTTCATCTGAGTCTCTGATGTACATTGTAACTCACTTGGGTTTTTGCAATGATCCTTGTAGAGACCCAGGACTATCAGCCTGACAGATGGACAATGACTGCTTTATCCCAACTGAGATTTATCAGCAACTCTTTTTTACACAGGTTTAACTTATTGTTTAAGAGAACTAACTTGAAAAGTTCAATTGTATGGCAAAATTCTACACTTTGAATGTATAACTACAATTAATAAGGGCAGTCATATCCCTGTGAGAGAGAGAGAGAGAGCGACACAAAGAGAGACAGACTGAGAGAGAGAGAATGAGACAGAGAGAGGGCGAGGGACAAAGAGAGGAACAGAGGGAGAGAGACGGCGAGAGAGAGAGAGGGCAGAGAGAGTCTACCATTCCTTTATCATCCCTGTGAGAGAGAGACAGGAGAGATAGAGGGAGAGGGACTGGGAAACAGAGACTGAGATAGAGACAAAGGGAGAGAGAGAGAGGGAAAGGGACAGAGAGACAGAGAGAAAGAGATAGGGACAGAGAGAGAGAGAGGGACAGGGACAGAGAGACAGAGAGAGAGATAGGGACAGAGAGAGAAAGGGGGGACAAAGAGACAGAGAATGAGATAGGGACAGAGAGAGAGAGGGAGAGGAACAGAGAGACAGAGAGATAGAAAGGAACAGAGAGAGAAAGAGAGAGGGACAGAGAGACAGAGAAAGAGATAGGAACAAAGGGAGAGAGAGAGAGAGAAAGGGACAGAGAGAGATAGGGACAGAGAGAGAGATAGGGACAGAGAGAGAGGTTGGGGGACATAGAGACAGAGACAGAGATAGGGACAAAGAGAGAGAGAGGGTCAGAGAGACAGAGAGAGATAGGGACAGAGAGAGAGAGGTAGGGGGACAGAGAGACAGAGAGAGAGATAGGGACAAAGGGAGAGAGAGACAGAGAGAGAGAGAATGAGATAGGGACAGAGAGAGAGAGAGAGGGGGACATGGAGACAGAGAGAAAGATAGGGACAGAGAGAGAGAGGTAGGGGGACAGAGGGACAGAGAGAGAGATAGGGACAGAGAGAGAGAGAGGGACAGAGAGAGAGAGGGAGGGGGACAGAGGGACAGAGAGAGAGATAGGGACAGAGAGAGAGAGGGAGGGGGACAGAGGGACAGAGAGAGAGATAGGGACAGAGAGAGAGAGGGAGGGGGACAGAGGGACAGAGAGAGAGATAGGGACAGAGAGAGAGAGGGAGGGGGACAGAGGGACAGAGAGAGAGATAGGGACAGAGAGAGAGAGGGAGGGGGACAGAGGGACAGAGAGAGAGATAGGGACAGAGAGAGAGAGGGAGGGGGACAGAGGGACAGAGAGAGAGATAGGGGCAAAGGGAAAGAGAGAGAGAGGGAAAGAGCGAGTCTACCATTCGATTACTGAATGACCCACAGGTAGTTTTGTTGTTTTCAAACTGTTTCTTTCTGAGTGAGCAGATCAATTCTGTGTGAATAAAAAATCCATGTTTTTTTGTTCACTAATTGATGTGAACAGAATCGTCCAATAGAGTCTCAGTGCTACATACAGGCTAACACAACAGGGAATTAACTCACTTCTGTGGTCTGCATGTGCAAGGTTAAATAAAGCTGCAACTTCAAATTCCCCGAGGCACTCTCACAGGGTATAAATTAAAGGCTTTGGGGATGTATCGCCCCACAGTTTAATACAGAGGGATTGCCGGCTGCACCAAGGAACACATCACTTCACAGAGAATATGCTTGAATCATTTAACAGTTTCAGGAAAATATTTTACCTGATCCTGGCAATCATGGGTGTACCCGGTAAGTGGATGTGTGCATTGAATGTCTGTAAAGCTGTATGTGAGCTGGTCTGTGATTTTATTCTGATACTCATAATGTTACATGTCAACCTAGTGGTGGAGTTATATAGACACCCGATCAGTGGTTGCATTTTCTACAGTCAAATAACCAGAATTATCTCTCTCGATTCATTCTATTGATTTAATGGAAAATCAACCTCTGCTTTTATAACTCTCACCCACACACTGAAATATCACTTGGTATTCTGCAGTGGAATATCAGGCGCTCTGGAATCAGGTATCAGTTCAGGCAAATCACAGAAAGACTGAATTATTTGGGAGTATCTCCCCGTGCAGTATGATATTTAGTGAGGGTCCCTAACTGGAGGGGAGTACATGACACTAGTCATCATGTATTACTGGTAGTACCTGTCAATGTAGAATTGTACTGAGGGTGGGCCACTAACCAGAGAACAACACCTGACCCCAGTCACTGTGTGTTACTGGGAGTATCTATCAGTGTTGAATTGCACTAACCGGAGGGGAACACTTGACAAACAAAGTTCAACACAGATAAATGTGAAGTAGGACATTTTGTTGGGGTGAATATTGAGGTCACTTAGTGCTTAGAATGTACAGATTTAATCGTGGGAGAGTAAGAAAGGGATGTGGGAATACAAATAGATGAATCACTGACGATTATGTGGCAGATTAGCTGGACCATGCCCAGGACTTTATTTCTGGAGTAAAAGAATGGAAAAGAAGAGCAGTTATGCTAAACCTGTATCGAACCTTGGGTAGAACACATGTTGAGTACTGCATACAGTACTGGTCGGATATTATATAATATCATAGACAGGGGATGTTGGATCAGTTAATTTCTAGACTCTTTCCCTTTCTCTCTCTTACAGTTAATTTACTAGCGATTGTGATCCTGTCCCGGGGAAAATGAGGTCTCTCCACCTGCACCACTCGCTACCTGGTGGCCATGGCAACGGCAGATCTACTGGTCATTATCACTGAGGTCATATTGTGGAGGCTCAGTTATTACTATTTCCCATGGTGTTTCCTGAGCATCACCCCTGTGTGTCGTGTTATCATGGTCCTGATTCATGCAGCCCCGGACTGTTCTGTCTGGTTCACCATCACTTTCTCCTTTGACCGATTTGTGGCCATTTGTTGCCAGAAGATGAAAACAACATATTGCACCGAGAAAACTGCAGCTGTGGTTCTAGCAACAACCGGCGTTCTGCTCTGTTTAAAAAACACCCCACACTACTTTACACAGGAACCTGGAGAGATCATCGACAGTGTTGGCTGGTTCTGTTATCCAAAGCCAAGCTATTTTACTGACCCCGGATGGGTGGGGTTTGACTGGTTTGGTACAGTTTTAACCCCACTGCTCCCGTTCACTTTAATCCTGTCGCTCAACGCTCTGACAGTCAGACACATTTTAGTGACCAGTCGTGTCCGTAAGGGACTGAGGGGTCAGAGCCAGGGAGAGAATCACAGTGACCCAGAGATGGAGAGCAGGAGGAAGTCTGTGATTTTACTCTTCACCATCTCCGGCAGCTTCATACTCCTGTGGTCGGTGTCTGTTATAGATTTCTTATATTACACCTTTACAGGAACCGATCCCAGTGATTACACCGGCCCCGAATATATTCTTGGGGAAGTCGGATTTGTGCTGAATAATCTCAGTTGCTGCACAAACACATTTATTTATGGGGTGACTCAGTCCAAGTTCAGAGAACAGGTGAAGAAGGTGGTGAAATATCCACTTACACCCATCGTTCAATTAATGAAGAAACGGAACAACTGAGAACAGCCCAGAGGCAGCTCCCAGGGTTTCCAGTCCATGGGTGGAATATTTACCCACAAACTCCCTATAGACACAGGACAAAGAGCAGTGCACCAGGGGGTAAGAGGTGACAGATAGTGTGTGCGAGCACACGACATAAGAGAGGGAGTAGGCCATTCAGCCCCTCGACATTGCCCTGACATTCAATAAGATCATGACTGATATGCTTGTGTTTCCAGTTCCACGTTCTTATATGCCTAAAACAGAAACAGAATCAGCTGAGTTCTGTCGAAGGGTCATGAGGACTCAAAACGTCAACTCTTTTCTTCTCCGCCGATGCTGCCAGACCTGCTGAGTTTTTCCAGGTAATTCTGTTTTTGTTTTGGATTTCCAGCATCCGCAGTTTTTTTGTTTTTATCCTATATGCCTTCTTAACCACCTTATCTACCTGTCCCGTCCAGAATGAAGCCTATTTCTTCCAACCAAAATTAATCACTTTTGTTATAACGTGACAGATGATGTATGCTAGGTAGACCAAATCCAAAAGTGAAACTTGGCCACTCTGTCACAACCTTATTGCAATTTATATTTATTACGAGAACATGTATGCACTGAACACAGAAGTAATGAGTTCACTAAGACCTTTAGAGATTTTAAAAACGAAATTAAAATATGTATTCACAAAATAAAAGATTTCAAGCACATGCATAAGACTACAATTACTTAACAGCATAGCAACTCCTAAAATTCCTGATTAACCTGACTGCCAGTTACAAGCCCCCTTTAAAGCAACAGTCCAAAGTAGATTTTAGATTTCATGAACAGCCAGCAAGTTAACACAGTGCCCATTGACAGTGGAATTCCAAATGGCGTTCTCCAACTTTGGTTACTGAACATAGCAGACTTATGCACAAATGGCTCGAGGCATCTTCAAGGCTGTTTCACACACTCCTGTTCGATCTTACATGGCCCTAAACTTAGCCTATCATTCTCCTTTATATATGTTTCTCTCTCTGTAATATGTAAATTCCACTGTTCCATTCATCTTTGGAAATGTACTTTTCCATAATATAAAAACTTTCATGCTGCCAATATTGTCAGCAACCTTTGGCAATATTGAACACACTGCTTAGCCTTGCTTACCTGGCTAGTTGCAAACATACCAACAGCCCTTTGAAATCCAAACTATCCCTAACTTATCTAAAAATGCTAATTTTCTTCACACCTTGCGTGCTAAGGCAGCATCCATGTTTACTCAGGAGCATTTCAAGCACATTTCTACACCGAACTTCTTTGAATAATTTCAAGCTTGCAGTCTACCCGGCTCCAAATGTAATTAAATCAGACAGACAGAACAATTGGCACTCACACCCATCAAGCTACTTCACAACAAACCGGAAAAAGCATTACGAAAATGATTATACTTTTGTAACCCTTCACATTTCTCTGCACTGGACATCATCTGCACCTGCCCGCCCATTCCATCAACTTGCAAATGCCCCTTTGAAGTTCTAAACTCTCCTCCTCGCAGTTCACAAAGCTTCTGTTTTACTTGTTTATCAGGTCCAAGTCACAATTACCTGTATTTTTCTCCCCATGTAGTGTTGTCGAGCCCCATGTAACAATTAGCCAGAGCTTTATATAACGTGCATTCATCATCTTGTTCAATACACGGTAACTTTATCCGTCTGTGTGTTGGTTACCAAGCTCACTTCAGCAGCGCAAGCAATTTCAAACCATTAACAGTGAGAGAGAGAGAGAGGAGCAGCAGGGCCATTAACAGTGAGAGAGAGAGAGAGGAGCAGCAGGGCCATTAACAGTGAGAGAGAGAGAGAGTGAGAGGAGCAGCAGAGCCATTAACAGTGAGAGAGAGAGAGAGAGAGGAGCAGCAGGGCCATTAACAGTGAGAGAGAGAGAGAGGAGCAGCAGGGCCATTAACAGTGAGAGAGAGAGAGAGAGAGGAGCAGCAGGGACATTAACAGTGAGAGAGAGACAGAGTGAGAGGAGCAGCAGGGCCATTAACAGTGAGAGAGAGAGAGAGAGAGGAGCAGCAGGGCCATTAACAGTGAGAGAGAGAGAGAGGAGCAGCAGGGCCATTAACAGTGAGAGAGAGAGAGAGGAGCAGCAGGGCCATTAACAGTGAGAGAGAGAGAGAGAGGAGCAGCAGGGCCATTAACAGTGAGAGAGAGAGAGAGAGAGAGAGAGGAGCAGCAATGCCATTAACAGTGAGAGAGAGAGGAGCAGCAGGGCCATTAACAGTGAGAGAGAGAGAGAGGAGCAGCAGGGCCATTAACAGTGAGAGATAGAGAGAGAGAGAGGAGCAGCAGGGCCATTGACAGTGAGAGAGAGAGAGGAGCAGCAGGGCCATTAACAGTGAGAGAGAGAGAGAGAGGAGCAGCAGGACCATTAACAGTGAGAGAGAGAGAGAGAGAGGAGCAGCAGGGCCATTAACAGTGAGAGAGAGAGAGAGAGAGGAGCAGCAGGACCATTAACAGTGAGAGAGAGAGAGAGGAGCAGCAGGGCCATTAACAGTGAGAGAGAGAGAGAGAGGAGCAGCAGGGCCATTAACAGTGAGAGAGAGAGAGAGAGAGAGGAGCAGCAGGGCCATTAACAGTGAGAGAGAGAGAGAGGAGCAGCAGGGCCATTAACAGTGAGTGAGAGAGAGAGAGGAGCAGCAGGGCCATTAACAGTGAGAGAGAGAGAGAGAGGAGCAGCAGGGCCATTAACAGTGAGAGAGAGAGAGAGGAGCAGCAGGGCCATTAACAGTGAGTGAGAGAGAGAGAGAGGAGCAGCAGGGCCATTAACAGTGAGAGAGAGAGAGAGAGAGGAGCAGCAGGGCCATTAACAGTGAGAGAGAGAGAGAGGAGCAGCAGGGCCATTAACAGTGAGAGAGAGAGAGGAGCAGCAGGGCCATTAACAGTGAGAGAGAGAGAGAGAGAGAGGAGCAGCAGGGCCATTAACAGTGAGAGAGAGAGAGGAGCAGCAGGGCCATTAACAGTGAGAGAGAGAGAGAGAGAGAGAGGAGCAGGGCCATTAACAGTGAGAGAGAGAGAGAGGAGCAGCAGGGCCATTAACAGTGAGAGAGAGAGAGAGGAGCAGCAGGGCCATTAACAGTGAGAGAGAGAGAGAGAGAGAGGAGTAGCAGGGCCATTAACAGTGAGAGAGAGAGAGAGAGAGGAGCAGCAGGGCCATTAACAGTGAGAGAGAGAGAGAGAGGAGCAGCAGGGCCATTAACAGTGAGAGAGAGAGAGAGAGAGAGGAGCAGCAGGGCCATTAACAGTGAGAGAGAGAGGAGCAGCAGGGCCATTAACAGTGAGAGAGAGAGAGGAGCAGCAGGGCCATTAACAGTGAGAGAGAGAGGAGCAGCAGGGCCATTAACAGTGAGAGAGAGAGGAGCAGCAGGGCCATTAACAGTGAGAGAGAGAGAGGAGCAGCAGGGCCATTAACAGTGAGAGAGAGAGAGAGAGAGGAGCAGCAGGGCCATTAACAGTGAGAGAGAGAGAGGAGCAGCAGGGCCATTAACAGTGAGAGAGAGAGGAGCAGCAGGGCCATTAACAGTGAGAGAGAGAGAGAGAGAGGAGCAGCAGGGCCATTAACAGTGAGAGAGAGAGAGAGAGAGGAGCAGCAGGGCCATTAACAGTGAGTGAGAGAGAGAGAGAGAGGAGCAGCAGGGCCATTAACAGTGAGAGAGAGAGAGAGGAGCAGCAGGGCCATTAACAGTGAGAGAGAGAGAGAGAGAGGAGCACAGGGCCATTAACAGTGAGAGAGAGAGAGAGGAGCAGCAGGGCCATTAACAGTGAGAGAGAGAGAGAGGAGCAGCAGGGCCATTAACAGTGAGAGAGAGAGAGAGAGAGCGGAGCAGCAGGGCCATTAACAGTGAGAGAGAGAGAGAGGAGCAGCAGGGCCATTAACAGTGAGAGAGAGAGAGAGAGAGAGAGAGGAGCAGCAGGGCCATTAACAGTGAGAGAGAGAGAGAGGAGCAGCAGGGCCATTAACAGTGAGAGAGAGAGAGAGGAGCAGCAGGGCCATTAACAGTGAGAGAGAGAGAGAGAGAGCGGAGCAGCAGGGCCATTAACAGTGAGAGAGAGAGAGAGGAGCAGCAGGGCCATTAACAGTGAGAGAGAGAGAGAGAGAGAGAGGAGCAGCAGGGCCATTAACAGTGAGAGAGAGAGAGAGGAGCAGCAGGGCCATTAACAGTGAGAGAGAGAGAGAGGAGCAGCAGGGCCATTAACAGTGAGAGAGAGAGAGAGGAGCAGCAGGGCCATTAACAGTGAGAGAGAGAGAGAGAGAGCGGAGCAGCAGGGCCATTAACAGTGAGAGAGAGAGAGAGGAGCAGCAGGGCCATTAACAGTGAGAGAGAGAGAGGAGCAGTGGAGCCATTAACAGTGAGAGAGAGAGAGAGGAGCAGCAGGGCCATTAACAGTGAGAGAGAGAGAGAGGAGCAGCAGGGCCATTAACAGTGAGAGAGAGAGAGAGAGAGAGGAGCAGCAGGGCCATTAACAGTGAGAGAGAGAGAGAGGAGCAGCAGGGCCATTAACAGTGAGAGAGAGAGAGAGGAGCAGCAGGGCCATTAACAGTGAGAGAGAGAGAGAGAGAGAGAGGAGCAGCAGGGCCATTAACAGTGAGAGAGAGAGAGAGAGAGAGGAGCAGCAGGGCCATTAACAGTGAGAGAGAGAGAGAGAGAGGAGCAGCAGGGCCATTAACAGTGAGAGAGAGAGAGAGGAGCAACAGGGCCATTAACAGTGAGAGAGAGAGAGAGAGAGAGGAGCAGCAGGGCCATTAACAGTGAGAGAGAGAGAGAGAGAGAGAGGGGAGCAGCAGGGCCATTAACAGTGAGAGAGAGAGAGAGAGAGAGAGGAGCAGCAGGGCCATTAACAGTGAGAGAGAGAGAGAGAGAGGAGCAGCAGGGCCATTAACAGTGAGAGAGAGAGAGAGAGAGAGAGAGGAGCAGTGGAGCCATTAACAGTGAGAGAGAGAGAGAGGAGCAGCAGGGCCATTAACAGTGAGAAAGAGAGAGAGAGAGAGGAGCAGCAGGGCCATTAACAGTGAGAGAGAGAGAGAGAGAGAGAGAGAGGAGCAGCAGGGCCATTAACAGTGAGAGAGAGAGAGAGGAGCAGCAGGGCCATTAACAGTGAGAGAGAGAGAGAGGAGCAGCAGGGCCATTAACAGTGAGAGAGAGAGAGAGAGAGAGAGGAGCAGCAGGGCCATTAACAGTGAGAGAGAGAGAGAGGAGCAGCAGGGCCATTAACAGTGAGAGAGAGAGAGAGAGAGAGAGAGGAGCAGCAGGGCCATTAACAGTGAGAGAGAGAGAGAGGAGCAGCAGGGCCATTAACAGTGAGAGAGAGAGAGAGAGAGAGAGGAGCAGCAGGGCCATTAACAGTGAGAGAGAGAGAGAGAGAGGGGAGCAGCAGGGCCATTAACAGTGAGAGAGAGAGAGAGAGAGAGAGGAGCAGCAGGGCCTTAACAGTGAGAGAGATAGAGAGAGAGGAACAACGGGGCCATTAGTCCATAACCCTCCAGACCTCTCCCATCCATTTATCAATCTAATTTAATCTTAAAACTTAAGAGTGAGCCGGCATTTACCATGTCAGATGGCAGCTGGTTCCACACTCTCACCGCTCTCTGAGTGAAGAGGTTCCCCCTAATGTTCCCCCAAACCTTTCCCCTTTCACGCTAACGTCATGTGCTCTCATGTTTATCTCTCCGAATCTAAGTGGAAAGAGCCTACTCACATTTACTCTGTCTATACCCCTCATCATTTGGTAAACTTCTATCAAATCTCCCCTCATCCTCCTCCGCTCCAAGGAATAAAGTCCTAACCTGTTTAATCTTTCCCTGTAACTCGACTCCTTAAGACCCAGCAATGTCCTGGTAAATCTTCTCTGCACGCTCTCAATCTTACTGATATCCTTCCTGTAGTTAGGCAACTAGAACTGCACACAATACTCCAAAGTTGGCCTCACCAATGTCTTATACAATCACCATAACATCCCAACTCCTATCCTCAATACTTTGATTTATGAAGGCCAGTATGTCAAAAGCTTTATTTACAACCCTGTCTACCTGTGACGCCACTTTCAGGGAACTATGTAGCTGAACTCCCAGATCCCTTTGTTTCTCCGCACTCATCATGCCCTACCATTTACTGGGTATGTCCTACCTTGGTTTGACCTTCCAAAATGTAACACCTCACACTTTTCCGCATTAAATTCCATCTGCCATTTTCTGGCCCATTTTTCCAGTTGGTCCAGATCTCTCTGCAAGCTTTGAAAGCCTTCCTCGCTGTCCACAACGCCTCCAATCTTAGTGTCATCAGCAAACTTGCTGATCCAGTTCACCACATTATCAGCCAGATCATTGATACAGACAACAAACAACAATGGTCCCAGCACAGATCCCTGAGGCACACCACTAGTCACAGACCTTCAGTCTGAGAAGCAATCATCCACCACCACTCTCCGTCTTCTCCCACACAGCCAATTTCAAATCCAGTTTACAACCTCTCCATGGATACAAGTGTCTGATCCTTCTGAACTAACCTCCCATGTGGGACCTTGTCAAAGGCCTTACTAAAGTCCATGTAGACAACATCCACAGCCTTTCCTTCATCTACTTTCTTGGTAACATCCTCGAAAACTCTACAAGCTTCATTACACACACCTACCGCGCACAAAGCCATGCTGACTATCATTAATCAGCCCTTGGCTGTCCAAATAATTATATATCCAATCTCTCAGAACACTTTCCAATAATTTGCCTACGACTGACGTCAGGCTCACTGGCCTGTAATTACCTGGTTTATTTTTGGAGCCTTTTTTAAACAACGGAACAACATGAGCTCCCCTCCAATCCTCCAGCATCTCACCCGTGGCTAAGGACATTTTAAATATTTCTGCCAGGGCCCCTGCAGTTTCTACACTAGTCTCCCTCAAGGTCCGAGGGAATATCATGTCAGGCCCGGGGGATTTATCTGTCTTTATTCGCTGTAAGGCAGCAAGCAGCTCCTCCTCTTTAATCTCTATATGTTCCATGAAACTAATGCTTGTTTCCCTTCCTTCCTTATACACTCTGCCAGTTTCCTGAGTAAATACTGATGAAAAAAAACTGTTTAAGATCTCCCCCATCTCGTGAGGCTCCACACATAGACGACCACTCTGATCTTCAAGGGCACCAACTGTGTCCCTTACTATCCTTTTACTCTTAATACAGAGGGAGATAGACAGGTTAAGTGAGTGGGCAAAAACTTGGTAGATAATGTGGGAAAATGTGAGGTGATGCACTTTGGCAGGAGGAATAGAGGAGCTGAATATTATTTAAATAGAGAAAGGCTGCAGAAAGCTGCAGCACAGAGGGATTTGGGAGTCCTTGTGCATGAATCCCATAAAGCTAACATACAAGTTCAGCAGGTAATAGGGAAGGCAAGTGGAATGTTGGCCTTTATTTCAAAGGGAATGGAGTATAAAGATAGGGAAGTCTTGCTAAAACTATACAAGGCACTAGTTAGACCAGACCCAGAACACTGTGAACAGTTTTGGTCCCTTTATCTAAGGAAAGATATACTGGCATTGGAGACAATCCAGAGAAGTTTCACTAGGTTGATCCTGGGTATAGAAGGAGTTTCTTATGAGGAGAGGGTGAGTAGGTTGGGCCTGTACTCACTGGAGTTTCGAAGAATGAGAGGTGACCTTATTGAAACATAGAAGATTCTTAGGGGGTTTGACAGGGTAGATGCTGAGAGGCTGTTTCCCCTTGTGGGAGAGTCTAGGACCAGAGGGCATAATCTCAGAGTGAGAGGGTCACCCATTTAAAACAGAGGTGAGGAGGAATTTCTTCTGTCAGAGGGTAGTGAATGTGTGGAACTCTTTACCGCAGGGGGCTGTAGAGGCTGGATTAGGGTTAGGGTTAGGTGTAGTCAAGGCTGAGACAGACAGGTTTTTAATCAGTGAGGGAATCAAGGGTTACGGGGAAAAGGCAGGAAAGGGGAGTACAGGATTATCAGATCAGCCACGATCTCACTGAACACAGAGCAGACTCAATGGGCCGAATGGCCTACATCTGCTCCTATGTCTTGTGGTCTTATAAATCTAAGTTTAGACCCTATGGATCAGTTATCATGTCCAATAAAACATATAACTGTAAATGTGTTCCTCTGCATTGGTTATAAACCCAATTTAGCAATTAAATACCAGTTTATACTCTCCTGTATAAGTTATTTTGAACCATTGTGTGTGTATGTTTGTGTGTGTGTGAGTGTGTGTTTGTGTGTGTCTGTGTGAGTGTGTGTTAGTGTTAGTGTGTTTGTGTGTGTGAGGGTGTGTTAGTGTGTGTGTTAGTGTGTGTGTTAGTGTGTGTGTGTGAGTGTGTGTGTGAGTGTGTGTGTGAGTGTGTGTGAGGGTGTGTGTGAGGGTGTGTGTGTGTGTGTGAGTGTGTGTGTGAGTGTGTGTGTGTGTGTGTGTGTGAGTGTGTGTGAGTGTGTGTGTGTGAGTGAGTGTGAGTGAGTGTGAGTGAGTGTGAGAGTGTGTGAGAGTGTGTGAGAGTGTGTGTGGAATCATCCCAGATTGGCACTGAGTGAGGTAGCGGGTGCGGAAAAAGGACCTTGTACCCGCCAGCCGCAATGGCAGTTTCTCACGCTGTAACATCCCAACCCCGCCTCATTAAACAGGCATTCCCAGGGATTACACCGTTCCGCTGCGGGTGGGGGCTATGGGGGGGTGGGCAGGCTCTGATTCCCCCCAGCACACCTTCGCCTCACCACCTCCTCGTGCCGGGCGCCATATTCAAAGCCCAGCGCTTCCAGCCCAGCGCCGCCGTACAGGAGACAGGACCCCCGAGAGGCAAGGAGGCTGCAGCCCCCCTGATTCAGTGACACGTCCCTGCCACACCTTCTGGATGACCTTCTGGAGTCCACCGCAATGTCCTCTACCCCGACCCCCCACCCACCTCCCCCCCAGCTCTGCCCGCAGGAGGCCCATCAGTCCCACCGCTCCAGCTTGGGAGGCGGGTGGCAGAGGTGGTCAGTGCCAACGCTGCACAGAAGAGGTCGGCCTCCTGATCTCACCCCAGTGCCACCCAGGGTGAGGCAGCCACCTCCTCGCTCCTAAACCCACACGCTCACCAGCCCATCGCACACGTCCACTGGCATCTCGCTCACTGCCAGCTCAAAGTGGGGCCCCACCGCTCACTCCATCACGCAAACACCCTCTTACGTCCTTCATCCCTCATCACCTCCTGGAGGCCGCCTCCTCAGCCCTCACCCATCTCGAGGCCGCTTGCACAGATCATCACTTCCCCCCCCCCTTCCCCCGAGCAAAACCGAGCTCTGCAAAGCCACCCCCGCCTTACACACACACACACATACACACACACACACACACACACACACTCACACACTCACACACACACAGGCACACAGACGCACACACACACACACACACATACACACACACACACACACACACACACACACACTCACACAGACACACAGACACACAGACGCACACACACACACACACACACTCACACTCACACAGACACACAGACACACACACACACGCACACGCACACGCACACACACACATACACACACAGGCATACATGTGTGTGTGTGTACATGTCTGTGTGTGTGGGTGTGTGAGCCTGTTTTGTTTGTGTTTGTGTGTGTATGCCTGTGTGTTTTTCTGTGTATATATGTTTGTGTGTGTGTGCATGTCTGTGTGTGTGGGTGTGTGAGCATGTTTTGTTTGTGTTTGTGTGTTTATATCTGTGTGTGTTTGTGTGTGTATATCTGTGTGTGCCTGTGTGTGTGTGTCTGTGTGTTTGTGTGTGTCTGTCTGTGTGTGTTTTTGTTTGTGTGTATGTCTGTGTTTGTTTTTGCGTGTCTGTGTGTGTCTCTGTGTGCACATGGCTCTGTGTGTGCGTGTCTCTGTGTGTGCATGTCTGTGTGTGCATGCGTATGTGTGCGTGTGTGTGTATGTATATGTACAAAGAGAGTTCACCAGGGAGAGATTGTTAAAATTTAGGATGTCTGTGTGCGTGTGTTATTTTGTGTGTGCGTGTGTGTGCATGTGGCTTTTTTTGTCTGTGTGTCTGCGATACAGACAGAGTCCAGAGGGTGATTGTTAACCATGAAGATGCCTGTTTGTGTGTGTGTTTGTGATTGTGCTTGTGCCTGTGCATGTGCTTGTGTGTCTGTGCTACAGGCAGAGTCCAGCAGAGGGTGATTTTTATGATGTGTGTGTGTCTGTGTGTGTGAGTCTGTGTGTGTGTGTGTGTGTGTGTGTGTCTGTGTGAGTGTATGTGTGTGTATGTGTGTGTGTGTGTGTGTGTGTGTCTGTGTGTGTGTCTGTGTGTGTGTGTGTGTATGTGTGTGTGTCTGTGTCTGTGTGTGTATATGTCTGTCTGTGTGTGTGTGTGTGTGTGTGTGTGTGTGTTTGTTTTTTAATACACTTATGGGATGTGGGTGTCGCTGGCTGGGCCCAGCATTTATTGCCCATCCCTAACTGCCCCCTTGAGAAGGTGGTGGGTGAGCTGACTTCTTGAGCCGCTGCAGTCCCCGTGTGGTGTAGGTACACCCACAGCGCTGTTAGAGAGGGAGTTCCAGGATTTAGTCCCCGTGTGGTGTAGGTACAGCCACAGCACCGTTAGGGAGGGAGTTCCAGGATTTTGTCCGTGTGGTGTAGGTACACCCACAGCGCTGTTAGAGAGGGAGTTCCAGGATTTTGTCCGTGTGGTGTAGGTACACCCACAGTGCTGTTAGGGAGGGTGTTCCAGGATTTAGTCCGTGTGGTGTAGGTACACCCACAGCGCTGTTAGGGAGGGAGTTCCAGGATTTTGTCCGTGTGGTGTAGGTACACCCATGGCGCTGTTAGGGAGGGACTTCCAGGATTTTGTCCGTGTGGTGTAGGTACACCCACAGCGCTGTTAGGGAGGGAGTTCCAGGATTTTGTCCCCGTGTGGTGTAGGTACACACACAGCGCTGTTAGGGAGGGAGTTCCAGGATTTTGTCCGTGTGGTGTAGGTACACCCACGGCGCTATTAGGGAGAGAGTTCCAGGATTTTGTCCGTGTGGTGTAGGTACACCCACGGTGCTGTTAGGGAGGGAGTTCCAGGATTTGGTCCGTGTGGTGTAGGTACACCCACAGCGCTGTTAGGGAGGGGGTTCCAGGATTTAGTCAGTGTGGTGTAGGTACACCCACAGCGCTGTTAGGGAGGGAGTTCCAGGATATTGTCCCTGTTGTGTAGGTACACCCACGGCGCTGTTAGGGACGGAGTTCCAGGATTTTGTCCCATGTGGAGTAGGTACACCCACGGCACTGTTAAGGAGGGAGATCCAGGATTTTATCTGTGTGGTGTAGGTACACCCGACAGCGCTGTTAGGGAGGGAGTTCCAGGTTTTGTCCGTGTGGTGTAGGTACACCCACGGCGCTGTTGGGGAGGGAGTTCCCGGGTTTTGTCCTTCTGGTGTAGGTACACCCACAGCGCTGTTGGGGAGGGAGTTCCAGGGTTTTGTCCTTGTGGTGTAGGTGCACCCACAGCGCTGTTAGGGAGGGAGTTCCAGGTTTTGTCCTTGTGGTGTAGGTGCACCCACAGCGCTGTTAGGGAGGGAGTTCCAGGATTTTGTCCGTGTGGTGTAGATACACCCAAAGCGCTGTTAGGGAGGGAGTTCCAGGATTTTGTCCATGTGGTGTAGGTACACCCACGGTGCTGTTAGGGAGGGAGTTCCAGGTTTTGTCCTTGTGGTGTAGGTACACCCAAAGCGCTGTTGGGGAGGGAGTTCCAGGATTTTGTCCATGTTGTGTAGGTACACCCACGGTGCTGTTAGGGAGTGAGTTCCAGGATTTTGTCCCCGTGTGGTGTAGGTACATCCACCGTGCCGTTAGGGAGGGAGTTCCAGGATTTTGTCCGTGTGGTGTAGGTACACCCACAGCGCTGTTAGGTAGGGAGTTCCAGGATTCTGTCCCCATGTGGTGTAGGTACACCCACAGCGCTGTTAGGGAGGGAGTTCCAGGATTTTGTCCCCATGTGGTGTAGGTACACCCACAGCGCTGTTAGGGAGGGAGTTCCAGGACTTTGTCCGTGTGGTGTAGGTACACCCACAGCGCTGTTAGGGAGGGAGTTCCAGGATTTTGTCCGTGTGGTGTAGGTACACGCACGGCGCTGTTAGTGAGGTGGTTTCAGTATTTTGTCCGTGTGGTGCAGGTACACCCACGGCGCTATTAGGGAGGGAGTTCCAGGATTTTGTCCATGTTGTGTAGGTACACCCACGGTGCTGTTAGGGAGTGAGTTCCAGGATTTTGTCCCCGTGTGGTGTAGGTACATCCACCGTGCTGTTAGGGAGGGAGTTCCAGGATTTTGTCCGTGTGGTGTAGGTACACCCACAGCGCTGTTAGGGAGGGAGTTCCAGGATTTTGTCCGTGTGGTGTAGGTACACCCACAGCGCTGTTAGGTAGGGAGTTCCAGGATTCTGTCCCCATGTGGTGTAGGTACACCCACAGCGCTGTTAGGGAGGGAGTTCCAGGATTTTGTCCCCATGTGGTGTAGGTACACCCACAGCGCTGTTAGGGAGGGAGTTCCAGGACTTTGTCCGTGTGGTGTAGGTACACCCACAGCGCTGTTAGGGAGGGAGTTCCAGGATTTTGTCCTTGTGGTGTAGGTACACCCACGGCGCTGTAAGTGAGGTAGTTTCAGTATTTTGTCCGTGTGGTGCAGGTACACCCACGGCGCTATTAGGGAGGGAGTTCCAGGATTTTTTCCGTGTGGTGTAGGTACACCCACAGCGCTGTTAGGGAGGGAGTTCCAGGATTTTGTCCGTGTGGTGTAGGTACACCCACGGCGCTGTAAGGGAGGGAGTTCCAGGATTTTGTCCGTGTGGTGTAGGTACACCCACGGCGCTGTTAGGGAGGGAGTTCCAGGATTTTGTCTCCATGTGGTGTAGGTACACCCACAGCGCTGTTAGGGAGGGAGTTCCAGGAATTTGTCCGTGTGGTGTAGGTACACCCACAGCGCTGTTAGGGAGGTAGTTCCAGGATTTTGTCCGTGTGGTGTAGGTACACCCACAGCGCTGTTAGGACTGAATATTGAATTCAAGAACTTTAGGTGGTGAGCTCCCTCCCCCATCCCCACTCCATTTCTGTTTCTCCCTTTTTTTTTCCCCAATAAATTATATAGATTTTTCGTTTCCCACCTATTTCCATTATTTTTAAATCTTTTATGCCCCCCCACCCCCACTAGAGCTGTACCTTGAGTGCCCTACCATCCATTCTTAATTAGCACATTCGTTTAGATAATATCACCAACTTTAACTTTAACACCG
Source organism: Isurus oxyrinchus (assembly GCA_026770705.1). NCBI lineage: Eukaryota > Metazoa > Chordata > Chondrichthyes > Lamniformes > Lamnidae > Isurus > Isurus oxyrinchus. The sequence continues at coordinate 574,074 of JANJGN010000332.1, read as the reverse complement.
ATGTGTTCTATTGTACTATTGTCACTGACATCTTTTGATGATCTGCTTCTATCACTGCTTGTTTGTCCATACAACCACACACCCCCCCCACCGCTCTCTCTCTCTCTCTCTCTCCACCCCCCCACACACACACCTTAAACCAGCTTATATTTCAACTCTTTCTTGGACTCGAACTCAAGTTCTGTCCAAGGGTCATGAGGACTCGAAACGTCAACTCTTTTCTTCTCCGCCGATGCTGCCAGGCCTGCTGAGTTTTTCCAGGTAATTCTGTTTTTGTTCTGAATATCGAAGGTCCAGGAAGCAGGCAAAACAACAAAACAAGAGAAGCAAAGAGGGAGTGTGAAAAGAGACCGGCAGCGAACAAGGGAAGGAACCCCACAGCCTTCTATAGGCATCAGAATAGTGAAAGGGTGGCAAAAGGAACAACTGGTTAGAGACAAATGGGGGATTTAAACCTGGAGGAAGGGGATATAGATGAGGTCATAAATGAATATTTCGCCTCTGTATTTACCAAGGAATAAGATTCTTCCCAGGCCAAGGTGAGGGAGACTGTGATTCAGACATTAGAAGGGTTGAAAATAGCTGAGGAGGAGGGATTGGATAGCCTGTCTGCCCTTAACATTGGGAAGGCACAGGGAGCAGATGAGATGTACCCAGCGATACTGAGGGAAGTGAGAGTGGACATTGCAGAGACACTGGCCAGAAACTTCCAGCTTTCCTGTGACTCAGGGCTGGTGCGCAGAGGGCTGGAGAATATCAAACCTCACACCCTTGTTCAAGAAAGGCTGTCAGTATAATCCCGGCGAATGGCGGCCAGTCAGGTGGACTTGGCTGGTGGGGAAACTTCTAGAGAAATGATTCTGAAGAAAGCAAATAGACACACGGACAAACGGGTATTAATTAGGGAAAACCAGCCCGGATGTTTAGAAGGGAAACTGTGTTTAACCAGCTTGCGGACAGGTTTGAAGAAGTAACAGGGCAGGTTGATGAGGACAATGCTGTCGATGTGGTTTACACGGGCTTCCAAAAGACATCTGATAAAACTCTGTACAAAAGGCTGGTGAGAAAACTTATAGCTCATGGAAGAAAAGGGTCAGGAGCAACACAGAACCGAGTGACAGGAAACAGCGAGTAGTGGTTAATGGATATTTCTTTACCGTGCGAGATGGAGAATTGTAGTGAAGTCCCTCAGGTGTGAGTGTTGGAAACTCCTGCTTCTCCTGATAATCATTAATAACCCAGACCTTGGTGTACAGGACACAATTTCAAAACTTGCGGACGATCCACAAGTTTGAGTCATTGTGAACTGTGAGGAGGATGGTGTAAAACTCCAAAACGCCAGAGACAAGTTAGTGAGATGGGTGGACAGAGGGAGGTCAATGCAGAGAAAGGTGAAGTGATTCATTTCGGTATGAAGAGCATGGAGATACAAAGTAATGTAAATGGGGACAGCTCTGAAGGGGTGCAGCAGCCCGGTGACCTGTGTGTATATGTGCTTCATTCATTGAAGGGGGCAGGGCAGGTTGAGAGTGTGGTTAATAACGTATACACTAACCTCAGCCTTATTAATAACGGCATAGAGCACAAGAGCAAGGAGGTTAGGTTGAACCTGTATAAGGCACGAGTTCAGGCTCAGCTGGAGTTATGCATCCAGTGCTGGGCACCACACACTGAGGGTGTGAAGGCATTCGAGAGAGTGCAGAAAAGATTCACTAGAATAGTTCCAGGAGTGAGAAACTTATGAAGGTAGATTGGAGAAGTTGGGACTGCTTTTCACAGAGGATGGACGAGATTTGATACATGTTTTCAAAACCATGATGGTTCTGGGCAGAGTCGAGATGGAGAAAATGTTCCCACTCGACAAAGGATCGAGGACGAGAGGGTAAAGATATAAGGACATTGTCAAAAGAAGCAATGAGGACATGAGGGAAACAATCAGGCAGCGAGGGGTTAGGATCTGGAACGCACTGTCTGGGAGTCAGGAGGAGACAGGGTCAATCGAGTGGTTAGGATCTGGAACGCACTGTCTGGGAGTCAGGAGGAGACAGGGTCAATCGAGTGGTTAGGATCTGGAACGCACTGTCTGGGAGTCAGGAGCAGACAGGGTCAATCGAGTGGTTAGGATCTGGAACGCACTGTCTGAGAGTGTGGTGGAGACAGGGTCAATCGAGTGGTTTGGATCTGGAACGCATTGTCTGAGAGTGTGGTGGAGACAGTGTCAATCGAGTGGTTAGGATCTGGAACGCACTGTGTGAGAGTGTGGGGGAGACAGGGTCAATCGAGTGGTTTGGATCTGGAATGCACTGTCTGAGAGTGTGGGGGAGACAGTGTCAATCGAGTGGTTAGGATCTGGACCGAATTGTCTGAGAGTGTGGGGGAGACAGTGTCAATCGAGTGGTTAGGATCTGGAACGAATTGTCTGAGAGTGTGGGGGAGACAGGGTCACTCGAGTGGTTAGGATCTGGAACGCACTGTCTGAGAGTGTGGTGGAGACAGGTTCAATCGAGTGGTTAGGATCTGGAACGCACTGTCTGAGAGTGTGGTGGAGACAGGGTCAATTGAGTGTTTAGCATCAGGAACGCACTGTCTGAGAGTGTGGGGGAGACAGGGTCATTCGAGTGGTTAGGATCTGGAATGCACTGTCCGAGAGTGTGGGGGAGACAGGATCAATCGAGTGGTTAGGATCTGGAACGCACCGTCCGAGAGTATTTTGGAGACAGGGTCAATCGAGTGTTTAGGATCTGGAAAGCACTGTCTGGGAGTGTCTGGGAGACAGGTCAATCGACTGGTTAGGATGTGAAACGCACTGTCTGAGAGGGTGGTGGAGACAGTGTCAATCGAGTGGTTAGGATCTGGAACGCACTGTCTGAGAGTGTGGCGGAGACGGAGTCAATCGAGTGGTTAGGATCTGGAACGCACTGTCTGAGAGTGTGGTGGAGACAGGGTCAATTCCAGTCATTCAAAAGGGAATGAGACTGTTATCTGAAAAGGAAGACAGTGTAGGGTTACGGGGAGAAGTTGGGAGAATGGAACTGAGGGAATTGATCATTCAGAGAGTCAGTGCAGACACGATGGGCAGAATGAGCTCCTCACTGAGCTGTAACAATTCTGTGGTTCTGATTCTCCCTCCCTGTCTCTCTCTCTCTCTCTCTCTGTGCACCGTTCTCTCCCCCAAACCTCGTCCCAATGTTTTTCCCTCTGTCTCCCAGTCTCTCTCTCCTCTCTCTGCACCATTGTCCTCAGTCCCACATTCCCAGTCTCTCTCTCCTCCCTCTGCACCATTGTCCTCAGCCCCACTCCCAGTCTCTCTCTCCTCTCTCTGCACCATTGTCCTCAGTCCCACTCTCGCAGTCTCTCTCTCCTCTCTCTGCACCATTGTCCTCAGTCCCACTCTCCCAGTCTCTCTCTCCTCTCTCTGCACCATTGTCCTCAGTCCCACTCTCCCAGTCTCTCTCTCCTCCCTCTGCACCATTGTCCTCAGTCCCACTCTCCCAGTCTCTCTCTCCTCTCTCTGCACCATTGTCCTTAGTCCCACTCTCCCAGTCTCTCTCTCCTCTCTCTGCACCATTGTCCTCAGTCCCACTCTCCCAGTCTCTCTCTCCTCTCTCTGCACCATTGTCCTCAGTCCCACTCTCCCAGTCTCTCTCTCCTCTCTCTGCACCATTGTCCTCAGTCCCACTCTCCCAGTCTCTCTCTCCTCTCTCTGCACCATTGTCCTCAGTCCCACTCTCCCAGTCTCTCTCTCCTCTCTCTGCACCATTGTCCTCAGTCCCACTCTCCCAGTCTCGCTCTCCTCTCTCTGCACCATTGTCCTCAGCACCACTCTCCCAGTCTCTCTCTCCTCTCTCTGCACCATTGTCCTCAGCACCACTCTCCCAGTCTCTCTCTCCTCTCTCTGCACCATTGTCCTCAGTCCCACTCTCCCAGTCTCTCTCTCCTCTCTCTGCACCATTGTCCTCAGTCCCACTCTCCCAGTCTCTCTCTCCTCTCTCTGCACCATTGTCCTCAGTCCCACTCTCCCAGTCTCTCTCTCCTCTCTCTGCACCATTGTCCTCAGTCCAACTCTCCCAGTCTCTCTCCCCTCTCTCTGCACCATTGTCCTCAGTCCCACTCTCCCAGTCTCTCTCTCCTCTCTCTGCACCATTGTCCTCAGTCCCACTCTCCCAGTCTCTCTCTCCTCTCTCTGCACCATTGTCCTCAGTCCCACTCTCCCAGTCTCTCTCTCCTCTCTCTGCACCATTGTCCTCAGCCCCACTCTCCCAGTCTCTCTCTCCTCTCTCTGCACCATTGTCCTCAGCACCACTCTCCCAGTCTCTCTCTCCTCTCTCTGCACCATTGTCCTCATCACCACGTTCCCAGTCTCTCTCCTCTCTCTCTGCACCATTGTCCTCAGTCCCACTCTCCCAGTCTCTCTCTCCTCTCTCTGCACCATTGTCCTCAGTCCCACTCCCTCAGTCTCTCTCTCCTCTCTCTGCACCATTGTCCTCAGTCCCACTCTCCCAGTCTCTCTCTCCTCTCTCTGCACCATTGTCCTCAGTCCCACTCTCCCAGTCTCTCTCTCCTCTCTCTGCACCATTGTCCTCAGTCCCACTCTCCCAGTCTCTCTCTCCTCTCTCTGCACCATTGTCCTCAGCCCCACTCTCCCAGTCTCTCTCTCCTCTCTCTGCACCATTGTCCTCAGTCCCACTCTCCCAGTCTCTCTCTCCTCTCTCTGCACCATTGTCCTCAGCACCACTCTCCCAGTCTCTCTCTCCTCTCTCTGCACCATTGTCCTCAGTCCCACTCTCCCAGTCTCTCTCTCCTCTCTCTGCACCATTGTCCTCAGCACCACTCTCCCAGTCTCTCTCTCCTCTCTCTGCACCATTGTCCTCAGTCCCACTCTCCCAGTCTCTCTCTCCTCTCTCTGCACCATTGTCCTCAGCACCACTCTCCCAGTCTCTCTCTCCTCTCTCTGCACCATTGTCCTCAGCCCCACTCTCCCAGTCTCTCTCTCCTCTCTCTGCACCATTGTCCTCAGTCCCACTCTCCCAGTCTCTCTCTCCTCTCTCTGCACCATTGTCCTCAGCACCACTCTCCCAGTCTCTCTCTCCTCTCTCTGCACCATTGTCCTCAGCACCACTCTCCCAGTGTCTCTCTCCTCTCTCTGCACCATTGTCCTCAGCCCCACTCTCCCAGTCTCTCTCTCCTCTCTCTGCACCATTGTCCTCAGTCCCACTCTCCCAGTCTCTCTCTCCTCTCTCTGCACCATTGTCCTCAGACCCACTCTCCCAGTCTCTCTCTCCTCTCTCTGCACCATTGTCCTCAGCCCCACTCTCCCAGTCTCTCTCTCCTCTCTCTGCACCATTGTCCTCAGTCCCACTCTCCCAGTCTCTCTCTCCTCTCTCTGCACCATTGTCCTCAGTCCCTCTCTCCCAGTCTCTCTCTCCTCTCTCTGCACCATTGTCCTCAGTCCCACTCTCCCAGTCTCTCTCCTCTCTCTGCACCATTGTCCTCAGTCCCACTCTCCCAGTCTCTCTCTCCTCTCTCTGCACCATTGTCCTCAGTCCCACTCTCCCAGTCTCTCTCTCCTCTCTCTGCACCATTGTCCTCAGTCCCACTCTCCCAGTCTCTCTCTCCTCTCTCTGCACCATTGTCCTCAGTCCCACTCTCCCAGTCTCTCTCTCCTCTCTCTGCACCATTGTCCTCAGCCCCACTCTCCCAGTCTCTCTCTCCTCTCTCTGCACCATTGTCCTCAGTCCCACTCTCCCAGTCTCTCTCTCCTCTCTCTGCACCATTGTCCTCAGTCCCTCTCTCCCAGTCTCTCTCTCCTCTCTCTGCACCATTGTCCTCAGTCCCACTCTCCCAGTCTCTCTCTCCTCTCTCTGCACCATTGTCCTCAGTCCCACTCTCCCAGTCTCTCTCTCCTCTCTCTGCACCATTGTCCTCAGTCCCACTCTCCCAGTCTCTCTCTCCTCTCTCTGCACCATTGTCCTCAGCCCCACTCTCCCAGTCTCTCTCTCCTCTCTCTGCACCATTGTCCTCAGCCCCACTCTCCCAGTCTCTCTCTCCTCTCTCTGCACCATTGTCCTCAGCCCCACTCTCCCAGTCTCTCTCTCCTCTCTCTGCACCATTGTCCTCAGTCCCACTCTCCCAGTCTCTCTCTCCTCTCTCTGCACCATTGTCCTCAGTCCCACTCTCCCAGTCTCTCTCTCCTCTCTCTGCACCATTGTCCTCAGTCCCACTCTCCCAGTCTCTCTCTCCTCTCTCTGCACCATTGTCCTCAGTCCCACTCTCCCAGTCTCTCTCTCCTCTCTCTGCACCATTGTCCTCAGTCCCACTCTCCCAGTCTCTCTCTCCTCTCTCTGCACCATTGTCCTCAGTCCCACTCTCCCAGTCTCTCTCTCCTCTCTCTGCACCATTGTCCTCAGTCCCACTCTCCCAGTCTCTCTCTCCTCTCTCTGCACCATTGTCCTCAGTCCCACTCTCCCAGTCTCTCTCTCCTCTCTCTGCACCATTGTCCTCAGCCCCACTCTCCCAGTCTCTCTCTCCTCTCTCTGCACCATTGTCCTCAGCACCACTCTCCCAGTCTCTCTCTCCTCTCTCTGCACCATTGTCCTCAGTCCCACTCTCCCAGTCTCTCTCTCCTCTCTCTGCACCATTGTCCTCAGCACCACTCTCCCAGTCTCTCTCTCCTCTCTCTGCACCATTGTCCTCAGCCCCACTCTCCCAGTCTCTCTCTCCTCTCTCTGCACCATTGTCCTCAGTCCCACTCTCCCAGTCTCTCTCTCCTCTCTCTGCACCATTGTCCTCAGTCCCACTCTCCCAGTCTCTCTCTCCTCTCTCTGCACCATTGTCCTCAGCCCCACTCTCCCAGTCTCTCTCTCCTCTCTCTGCACCATTGTCCTCAGCCCCACTCTCCCAGTCTCTCTCTCCTCTCTCTGCACCATTGTCCTCAGTCCCACTCTCCCAGTCTCTCTCTCCTCTCTCTGCACCATTGTCCTCAGTCCCACTCTCCCAGTCTCTCTCTCCTCTCTCTGCACCATTGTCCTCAGCCCCACTCTCCCAGTCTCTCTCTCCTCTCTCTGCACCATTGTCCTCAGCCCCACTCTCCCAGGCTCTCTCTCCTCTCTCTGCACCATTGTCCTCAGTCCCACTCTCCCAGTCTCTCTCTCCTCTCTCTGCAACATTGTCCTCAGTCCCACTCTCCCAGTCTCTCTCTCCTCTCTCTGCACCATTGCCCTCAGCCCCACTCTCCCAGTCTCTCTCTCCTCTCTCTGCACCATTGTCCTCAGTCCCACTCTCCCAGTCTCTCTCCTCTCTCTGCACCATTGTCCTCAGTCCCACTCTCCCAGTCTCTCTCTCCTCTCTCTGCACCATTGTCCTCAGTACCACTCTCCCAGTCTCTCTCTCTCTCTCATTCTCTCCAAATCTCTGTCTCTCTCCCTCCCAGTCTCTCACTCTTTCTCTCCCAGTCTCTCTCTTTCACCTTGTTCTCCCCCCCTCTCTCTTTCTCTACTAGTCTCTGTCCCTTTACTCCCCTCCCATTCTTTCTCTCTTTCTTGCTCTCTCTCTCTCTCTCATTCTCTCCCAGCCTCTCTCTCCCTCTCTCTCTTTCCCAGTCTCCCTCTGTCTTTCTCCCAATCTCTCTCTCTATCTCTTTCTCTCCCATTCTCTCTCTCTGTCCTTCTCACCCAGTCTCTCTCTCTCTCTCTCTTACTCCCCCAGTCTCTCCCTCTATCTCTCCCTGTCTCTGTCTCTCTCTCTCTATCTCCCAGGCCCTCTTTCTCTCTCTCTCTTACTCCCCCAGTCTCTCCCTCTTTCTCTCCCTGTCCCAGTCTCCCTCTCTCTTTCTCTGCCAGTCTCTCTCTCTCTTTCTCTGCCAGTCTCTCGCTCTGTCTTGCTCTCGCAGTCTCTCTCTTTCTCTCCCAGTCTCCCTCTCTTTCTTTCTTTCTCTCTGTCTTTCTCTCTTTCCCTACCAGTCTCTCTCTCTCTCTTTCTCTCTCACTCTCCCAGTCTCTCTCTCTTTCTCTCCCAGTCGCTTTCTCTTTCTCTCCCAGTCTCACTCTCACTCTTTCCCTAGCTGTTCCTTTCTCTCTCCTTCTCTCCCAGCCTCTCTCTCTATTTCCAGCCTCTCTCCCAATTGCAATGGGCCGAATGGCCTCTTCCAGCGCTATAACAATTGTGTGATTTTATTTGCCCCTTGGTTTCCCTGGTGTCCCTGTTTCCTCACCCACCGAATTTCTGCCTCCTAGTTGCCCCTTTAATTGATGTCATTGAAATATAGTTGCACCACCATAATTCTCAGTGTGGCTCCGCTTTAAGGATCGTGACCCCCCCCCAGCCCTCTTCCCCCCAGGGTCGAGCAGCAATGACATCATGACGCTGGTCTGGGGGTGAGGCCATGAGAAATGAACGGAAGGGCTGCATTTCGATTGGTCAATGGCCTGAAAGGCCGCTCGCTGATTGGCTCAAGGGACCGCCAGTCACAATGTGGGCAGGGTTAGTGTTGCTGAGCTGGGGAGCTCTGCTATTGGTTGGGATTTTAGGGTCATTTCAACACCCCACCCTGCTCTCATGTCCACATGTCCGTCCTTGGCCTGCTGCATCGTTCCAGTGAAACCCAACACAAACTGAATGGACAACCCCTCATCTTCCGATGGGGCACTTTACAGCCTTCCGCACTCAACAGTGAGTTCAACAACTTCAGGCCATGAACTCATGAACTCAGGGACAGCGTCCGTCACTCAGATCCCGAAAAGCTCCTCAGTTTGACGGGGTAGATGGAGGTCACACTTTCGCCTCTTTCCATTGGTTTCACCAGTTGTCCATCAAATATGGAGCTCTCTGATGGGATGCCTCCTAGTGCTGGAAGGTGGGGAATGCCGTCCGATGCCTGATTGGTTGGGGCGACTGCCTATAATTAGGCTCAGCGCGCTGATTGGCTGAAGTGGCTGTCGGGCAGAGCTGGATGTCGTTGATTGGCTCATTCTTCTGGGAGTCACCGGGTGAAGCTCCCTGATTGGATGCAGCTGCTGTCCGTCTCAGGTTGCCATGAAACGATTGGTTGAGGAGTCCTTCGGCCAGGCTGTAAGGAGGCAGAGACAGTTTGAGAAGGTTGTATTTGCATTTGTGGGTGTTGGGAATGAGTTTCACCTTCAAATGTTAAATTTGATTTGCATTTCTGCATCTGTGTGTCATCAGAGGTCAAATGGAGTTTTCGTTCCACTTTAAAAGGGGGCTTGCATTTCTAATGAGGAGTTTTACGACTCCAAAAGCAAAGGTAAAAAAACAGTGGCAGAAGAATTGGACTGTTGCGTAGCAACAAGGGGATCAGCGAGGCTGGTCACTCCCACAGACACACTCACAGAAGTAGGGAAACAGCAGTTTTGATTTGGAGTTGTGGAGTTTGGTATTTTTTAATTGAAAGCTGCTGCCAGGAGAGGCTGGAGCAAAGGGCGCAGATTGCCAGCCCCAAGCTAAAGAAAAGACCCAAAAATCTAGGGCAGCGGAGCAGGGGAAAGTCACAAGCAGACCTTCTAGGCAAAGGAAAGACAGGAATCTGGAGGGGAGAAAAGCTCCTGTAAATGATGTTAAGAGTGCAGGACAGGCAGGAAGGTTCCAGGCTTCAGAGCTAAACAGAAAACAGCTGCAGACAGCAGCTTTAAAGCGAGAACAGCTACCAAGAGTCAAGAAAACCCAAAGAGATGGCTGAACGACTGTAACTGTTCGCTATGTGTAACATGAAGCTGTTTGGGTGCTGTGGAGGCAGAGTTGGTGAGGGAGGGAGTGTGTGAAAGACAGCTTGAATGCATGTGGTGACCCAGGGAAGAGGAACATTGGAAGGAGAGTTCAAATCCCTGGAGGTGATCCCTTGCGGAAGGCGTCTGAGAGAAAACGTCAGTTTGGGAGAAGATTCGAAGGTGAGGTCTTGGAGAGCGGAGATTGGAAAGCTGCGTGTGAAGGACAGAGTTCCGTGAGACTGAAGGGTGGCTCATGGTGTGAGAAGTGGGAATTGAGGAGAGAGCCTTAGGATCTGATTGAGGTGATATCTGTCACTTGGTTTCAGAGTGGTCCGCCTACGTGGACTGTGTATTTACAGTGAATATTAGAGTATAAGGTAGCTTTTGTAACTTGTACAATCCTTACAAATCTGTATATATCTGCAAATGTATAGTAGTGGGTGAAGGAAAATTGTGATGTAATTCATCTTTTATTGTTGAATCAATCTTTTATTTTTTTGTTCAAAGTCCATCAGCTGACTCTGGTGACTCTGTTCAGTAGCCACTCTCCACGTATCTAAACAAACAAATAACAGTTAGGATCTATCAAGCTGGGTTCCACTCTGGGGTCAGGCTTGTCCATTCATAACCTCAGCTGCGACCGTCAGACCAGCTCACAGGTTCCTGATTGGCTGAGGGTGCTGTGCGTGTCCTAAGGGTGTTGATCCCCGATTGGTTGTGGGGGCCATCAGTCACCGGGGGAGCTCCGTGATTGGATGGGGCTGCTGTCCGTCACAGGGTGGCATCAGCTGATTGTGAGTTTGTGGGTAAATATTCCACCCATGGACTGGAAACCCTGGGAGCTGCCTCTGGGCTGTTCTCAGTTGTTCTGTTTCTTCATTAATTGAACGATGGGTGTAAGTGGATATTTCACCACCTTCTTCACCTGTTCTCTGAACTTGGACTGAGTCACCCCATAAATAAATGTGTTTGTGCAGCAACTTAAATTCAGAAGCATCCATCCGACTTGTGAAAATATATGTTCGGGGCCGGTGTAATCAATGGGATCTGTTCCTGTGATGGTGTAATATAAGAATTCAATAACATTGGCCGACCACAGGAGTATGAAGCTGCCGGAGATGGTGAAGAGTAAAATCACAGACTTCCTCCTGCTCTCCATCTCTGGGTCACTGTGATTCTCTCCCTGGCTCTGACCCCTCAGTCCCTTACGGACCCGACTGGTCACTAAAATGTGTCTGACTGTCAGAGCGTTGAGCGACAGGATTAAAGTGAACGGGAACAGTGGGGTTATAACCGTGTTAAACAAGTCAAATCCAACCCACCTGGGGTCAGTGTAAACGCTTGTTTTGGGAATACAACCCCACGGTACATTGTCGATGATCTCTCCAGGTTCCTGTGTAAAGTAGTGTGGGGTGTTTTTTAAACAGAGCAGAACGCCGGTTGTTGCTAGAACCACAGATGCAGTTTTCTCGGTGCAATATGTTGTTTTCATCTTCTGGCAACAAATGGCCACAAATCGGTCAAAGGAGAAAGTGATGGTGAACCAGACCGAACAGTCTGTAGCTGCACGAATCAGGACCGTGATAACACTACACACAGGGGTGATGTCCAGGAAAGACACTGGGAAATAATAATAATTGAGCTGTCTCAGTATGACCTCAGTGATAATGACCAGTAGATCTGCCGTTGCCATGGCCACCAGGTAGCGAGTGGTGCAATTGGAGAGACCACACTTTCCCCGGGGAAGTATCAGAATTGCCAGTAAATTAACTGTAAGAGAGAAAAGGGAAAGGAGAATGGGAATTAGTGATGCACAATTGTCCGTGTCAGGCACAGACAGTAAGGGCAGGAATTTAGCACCGGATAACATGTGGTATGGGTGGTCAGTGTGCTTGTGTGTGTATGTGTTTGGCTGTATGTGTGTCTCTGTGCCTGTGCACATGTGTGTGTGTGTTTGTGTGTGTGTCTGGGCGGGGGTGTGTGGTGTGGGGATGGTGGAATGGATTAGCAGGGTTTGAAATGCAAAGATCACAGCTGTGACCTGAACCCAAAATAAATATTTTACTGAGGTTGCTTTTCTGGTTGAACTCTGACCCTCTGTGTTTCCTCATCGGACCCTCCACCCCATCCAGAGCCATCTGGGATTGGTTGTCGGTTCAGAGACCCTCCCTAGGTTCAGAGACCCTCCCCAGGTTCAGAGACCCTCCCCAGGTTCAGATTCTCCCCAGGTTCAGATTCTCCCCAGGTTCAGATTCTCCCCAGGTTCAGAGACCCTCCCCAGGTTCAGATTCTCCCCAGGTTCAGATTCTCCCCAGGTTCAGATTCTCCCCAGGTTCAGAGACCCTCCCCAGGTTCAGATTCTCCCCTGGTTCAGATTCTCCCCAGGTTCAGATTCTCCCCAGGTTCAGAGACCCTCCCCAGGTTCAGAGACCCTCCCCAGGTTCAGATTCTCCCCAGGTTCAGATTCTCCCCAGGTTCAGAGACCGTCCCCAGGTTCAGAGACCCTCCCCAGGTTCAGATTCTCCCCAGGTTCAGATTCTCCCCAGGTTCAGATTCTCCCCAGGTTCAGAGACCCTCCCCAGGTTCAGATTCTCCCCAGGTTCAGATTCTCCCCAGGTTCAGAGACCCTCCCCAGGTTCAGATTCTCCCCAGGTTCAGATTCTCCCCAGGTTCAGAGACCCTCCCCAGGTTCAGATTCTCCCCAGGTTCAGATTCTCCCCAGGTTCAGATTCTCCCCAGGTTCAGATTCTCCCCAGGTTCAGACCCTCCCCAGGTTCAGAGACCCTCCCCAGGTTCAGATTCTCCCCAGGTTCAGATTCTCCCCAGGTTCAGATTCTCCCCAGGTTCAGAGACCCTCCCCAGGTTCAGATTCTCCCCAGGTTCAGAGACCCTCCCCAGGTTCAGATTCTCCCCAGGTTCAGAGACCCTCCCCAGGTTCAGATTCTCCCCAGGTTCAGATTCTCCCCAGGTTCAGAGACCCTCCCCAGGTTCAGATTCTCCCCAGGTTCAGAGACCCTCCCCAGGTTCAGAGACCCTCCCCAGGTTCAGAGACCCTCCCCAGGTTCAGATTCTCCCCAGGTTCAGATTCTCCCCAGGTTCAGATTCTCCCCAGGTTCAGAGACCCTCCCCAGGTTCAGAGACCCTCCCCAGGTTCAGATTCTCCCCAGGTTCAGAGACCCTCCCCAGGTTCAGATTCTCCCCAGGTTCAGACGCTCCTCATGTTCCGACACTCATCATGTTATCACCCTCCCCGGGTGTAGACCTTCCCCACGTTCAGACGCTGCCCAGGTTCAGACCCTGCCCAGGTTCAGACATCCCTGACTAACCCCGATAACCTTCCACCTCCTTGTTAAACAAGAATCTATCTCGCTCTGCTTTACAAATATTCAAAGATTCTGCTTCCACCGCCCTTTGAACAAGAGTTTCAAAGACTCTCAACCATCTGGAAGAAACCATTTCTCCTCATCTCTGTCTTAAATGGACGACCCCTTATTTTTAAACTGTGACCCCCCCTCGTTCTACATTCTCCCACAAGAGGAAACCTGCTCTCCACATCCATCCTGTCAAAAACCGTCAGGGTCTGAAAACTTTCAATCAAGTCACCTCTCACTCTTCTAAACTCCAGCGGGTACGAGCCTAACCTGTCCAGCCTTTCCTCATACGACAACCCACCCCCCATTCCTGGGATTAGTCTGGTAAACCTTCTCTGAACTGCTTCCGACGCATTTATACACCCTTCCTTAAATAAGGAGACCGGCGCTGTACACAATACTCCAGATGTGGTCTCACCAGTGCCCTGTACAACTGGAGCGTAACCTCCCTACTTTTATATTCAATTCCCCCCTCACAATAAATGATAAGATTCTATTAACTTTCCTCATTACCTGCTGTACCTGCTCACTAGCCTTTTGTGGTTCATGCACGAGGACACCCAGATCCCTCCGCATCTCTCAGAGCTCTGCAACCTCTCACCATTTAGATAATACACTTCACACTAACCCTTAGTGATTCATACACTAGGACACCCAGATCCCTCTGCATCTCAGAGCTCTGCAACATCTCACCATTTAGAGAATAAGCTTCTTTTTTATTCTCCCTGCCAAGATGAACAATTTCCCATTTGCCCACATTATACTCCATTTGCCAGATCTTTGCCCACTCACTTTCTGTGTCACTTTGAGGCCTCCCTAAGTCCTCTTCACAATTCACATTCCCACCTACCTTTGTGTCATCTGCAAGTTTAGCCACCATTCCTTCGGTCCCTTCACCCAAGTCATTTATATGAATTATAAAAAGTTGAGCTCCTAGATCTGATCCCTGAGGAAATGGCAAAACACAGTCATCAAAGTACCCGGGAACCTCAGAAAGATCGGAACAAAGAACGGTCCATGCATCCTACACAAAGGCAGCATTGCGAGCACATGTACAGGCTCTCTCCCCGGGACAATTGGAGTGTCTAATATCCCTATGTTTCCACCCAAGGTCCACACACCTACACTTCACCACAGGCTCCCTGTCCACAAATCAGGATGATAACCCTGTGAGGGTTCTCATTCCTACAACACAACCGACGAGGGAGAGAGAGAGGAGTTCCAGCTGGAATGGAGAATGAATGATGCTGAACCATCCCATTCCAAATGGGATCCTCGGAATGCCCCACAAGGAGATGGTGGAGGGGAACTGGCCGCGAAATGGCCTGGTGATGTCCGTTAGGAAAGATCCCACCCGCTGCGTGTTGAGGGAGAGCTCGGGATTCACTGGAATTTGGAGCAGAGGGAACTCGACTTCTGGCGCACGGCTCCCAGCTCAGGACGGAGGCAGTCACTCGGGTTGTGGGACAGTCGGTCCAGAGTGAGGCAGAGGATGAAAAATCAGAGGCTGAAGGACGGAGAGAGGTCTCTGGGATAAAAGCAAAATCCAGCGGATGCTGGAAATCTGAAACAAAACCAGAAATAGCTGGAAACACCCAACAGGTCAGACGGCATCTGCGGACAGGAAGACAGAGTTAACATTTCGAGTCCGTGTGACTCTTCATCAGACCTAAAGAGAAATATAAATGAGGTGAAATATAAGCTGTTTAAGGGGGGGGGGGGGGACACAGGTGGAGCTGGATAGAGGGCCAGTGATAGGTAGGGGCAAAGGAGAGATTGCCAAAGATGTCACAGACAACAGGACAAAGGGGTGTTGAAGGTGGTGATATTAGCTAAAGGATGTGTTAATGGTGACATTAAGGTTAGAAAGCAGGATGAGCAAGTGGCCGTAGTGGGGGTGGGGTGGGAGGACAGGATCGACAGAGGCTGAAAGGTGGAGAGAAAACAATGGATGGAATTATATTTAATATTAATTATTGAAATATGTGGGAAAAGAAAAATCTGGGAGGGACAAGGTGGGAAAAAGACAAAGAGAGATCTCTGGGGTGCGGGGGGAGTGCGGTGTGGGGTGGGGGGAGGTTGTGTGGAGGTGGGAGGAACAAAACAGACCAATGGTAGTGAGTAAATACAACCCAAAAGCTCCAACATGTTTCAGGCTGGTTTTTGATAAGGTGATGAGAGAGAGGGTAAAACCTCTGGGCTGGACGGAAGCAAGCACACAGACGGAAATAAAGCAGATAGGGAGAGACAGCGGGGACATTATTAAATCTCCATTAACCATCACTGGAACATGCTCAGAGGACACAGCTACAGCTAATATCATTCATATATTAAAAACAGAGCAATGACCAAGTCCAAAGAACCATCGACCCCTTCACACAACGTCAACAGCGGGAAAAATAACGGAACATAAATCCAGAAACACCCAATATAATGAAGAGCAGTCAGCACAAAGCCCAAAGGCCAGGTCATACTTGAGTAACTTTATTGAATTATTGAGTCATTATCAGACATTTGAGATCGGATTAGTACAATAGGTGGAAACCACTATCACTCTCTAAAGACCTTCAGTAAGTTAGAACATCCCAGCTTGGTGACTAACCTCAGAGCAAGTGGAGTTAGGGGACAAGCAGCAGAATGGACAGCGAGCTGGATAGAAAGAACAGGAAACAGGGAAGCCGGGATGAAGGGGAGTTACTGGGGCTGGTGGGAGGTGGGAAGTGGTGTTCCACAGGGATCAGCCCTGGGATCACTGCCCTTCACCATTTACATCAAAGATATGGAATCGGGAAGCAGAAAGATCATTTCTCAATTTGCAGCCAAATCCAAATTGAGAGGTTAGTGAACACAGAGCAAGAATTAAACAAAACACCCGAACACATTAATAAGAATTAATCGACTTTGCCAGTGGACATTTCAGTGGGAAATTCATTTGAACACAGCTAAGCATCAGGTGCTGCATTTTGATAGGGACAGTGAGGGTCCCAAATAATCCTTGGGAACGATTCGCCTCAAAGGGGGCGAGGGGTTCAGGGGTTCAGGGAACAGGTTCACAAATCATTAAAACTAGCACCACAGGTTAACAAGAGGATATAAATCCAAACAAAGCCGTGGGGTTTATTTCGAGAGGAATGGTAGTGAGTGGATAAAAACACAAAGAGGATTGGAATACTGTAACAATAATGTCGGGTCGCTCAAATGTCAGTAACTCGGGGAAGCCTGTTCCTGTTCCAGTATCTCAATAGGAAACAGAGAAATATCGAGGTGTGTGAGGTGATACACTCATTACCAAACACCTTCAATGAACAGCTCAACTCCTGCCTTTTTCAGCCTATTCCATCACTAAAACACAGAGGCTGCATGGAATGGAGAGATCACTCAACAATACAAAGTATAGTTTCCACATCCAACCAGCTTACTCCATTGGGGTTAGTGACCCACACTCAGCACAATTCTACACTGACAGATATCCCCACTAATACATGCTCGGTTGGATCAGGTATTGAACTTTGGATAGTGACCCATACTCAGAACAATTCCACAATGACAGGTACTCCGAGTAATACATGCTCACTGGGGTCAGATTTCACCTTTGGTTAGTGACCCATACTGAGTACAATTCCACACTGACACATACTCCTCATAATACATGGTCACTGGGGTCAGGTATTCAGCTATAGAAGTGACCCAAACCCACTGTGATTTTACTCTGACTCCCCCTCATACCATCCTTCAGGGAATCTGTCTTCACTGAGTTCTGGTTCAGCATTACACAATATTCCACTAAATTCAATAACTTGATCATTCAGAAAGTCTCTCAGTTACAGAAGGATGTTTTTTAGCTTTTAAGGAAATGGAGCGAAAACACAGAGAATTCAAGACATTTGACTAAGGCAAATGATCTCACTGATCAGGTGTCTGTATAATGGTGACCACTAGATCAGCAAGTAACATTCTCAGTCACAGAGTAAAACCAGAGACCAGCTCACACACAGATTTACACAACTTCACTGGTTATAGTCACTCACCAGGAACTCCAATAATAGCCAGGAAGGTGTAATATAATTTGGTAGCCATTTGAATCGGAAGATGCATTGTCAGTGTGAAGTGATGTGTCCCTTTGTGCTGCAGGCAATCTCTGTATTGAACTCTGAGGCGATACATTCCCAAAGCATTTCATTTATACCCTGTGGGATCACCTCTGGGGATATGGAGATTGCAGCATCGTTCAGCTTTACCTTAAACACTGAAGAAACAGATTGTGACATGGAGGTCGGCGATGGAACATGTTTACTTCCGAGATTGAGCTGCCACATTCGTAGGACTGGACAATGTGGGGCACGTTGTTTAAATAAAATTAGAAGCTGTATTCTCCCACCAATGGCGCTGTCACCTCAAGCACCACCTCAGCCCCATCCCTGGGTCTCATATTGTTTCAGTGATGTCCTTCACTTGACTGTGACCCATTCAGTAATTACATTCCAAATGTTCGAGTGTCTGTCTCAGAGCTGTTCCACCACACTCTGGTATGTAGCTGCCCTCTTCCAATGTGGACATTCAGTTAAGTCATTAATGTGCGAAACGTATGAGTATTCATTGCAGAATGGGAATAATAATGTTTATGTATCTAATTCAACACCAAAAATGGTTCCACACCTCAATCTAATACCCTCCAGCTGTGACAGACCCTCCAATTGCCAAATGCCCTCAAACTTCTACAAACTCTACCACTGGTACAGACTTACAAGTGATACAGACCCTCCAACTTGTACAGACCCTCCAACTTGTACAGACCCTCCAACTGTGACAGGTCATCCAAAGAGCTACAATAATTGGTAAAGATGGCACAAAAGATGCAGACACAGCAACTGTGATAGACCATCCAATTCTTCAGACCATCCAACAAGTACAGACCCTTTCATTGGTACAGGACCTTAAAATGGTTAAGACCCTCCAACTGTTCCAGATTCTCCTACAGGTACAGACAATCCAACTGGTACAGACCCTCCAACTGGTTAAGTCCCTCCAACTGGTACAGAACCTCCAGCTGCTACAGAACCTCCAATTCTTCAGACCATCTAACATGTACAGACCCTAGCACTGGTACAGACCCTCAAACTGGTTAAGACTCTCCAACTGTTCCAGATCCTCCAACTGTTCCAGATCCTCCAACTGGCACAAACCCTCCAAGTGGGACAGACCCTCCAACTGGTACAAACCCTCCAAGTGGGACAGACCCTCCAACTGGTACAGACCCTTCAAAAGGGAAAGAACATGCAACTATTAGAGACCTCCCAATGGGCTTAGGCCATGAGCTGTGATAGACTCTCCAACTGTTGCAGACCCTCCAGCTGTGACAGACCCTCCAGCTGTGACAGGCCATCCAGCTGTGACAGACCCTCCAGCTGTGACAGGCCCTCCAACAGTGACAGACCCTCCAACTTATACAGATGCTCCAACCTGTACGGACCCTCCAACCTGTACAGACACTCCAACTGGCACAGACCCTCCAACTGGTACAGACCCTCCAACTGGCACAGACCCTCCAACTGGTACAGATCCTCCAACTGGTACAGACCATCCAACTGGTACAGACCCTCCAACTGGTACAGACCCTCCAACTGGCACAGACCCTCCAACTGGTACAGACCCTCCAACTGGTACAGACCCTCCAACTGGCACAGACCCTCCAACTTGTACAGATTCTCCAACTGGTATAGACCCTCCAAGTGGTACAGACTCTCCAAGTGGTACAAACGCTTCAAGTGGTACAGACCTCCAAGTGGTACAGACCCTCCAACTGGTACAGACTCTCAAACAGGTACATACCCTCCAACTGGGACAGTCTCTCCTACTGGTACAGACCCTCCAACTGGTACAGACCCTCCAAGTGGTACAGATCCTCCAACTGGTACAGACCCTCCAAGTGGTACAGATCCTCCAACTGGTACAGATCCTCCAAGTGGTACAGTCCCTCCAACTGGGACAGACTTTCCAACTGGTACCGAGCCTGCAACTGTGACAGACCCTCCAACTGGTACAGACCCTCCAACTTATACAGACCATCCAAGCGGTACAGACACTCCAACTGGTACAGACCCTCCAAGTAGTACAGACTCTCCAACTTATACAGACCCTCCAACTTGTACAGACCATGCAACTGGCACAGACACTTCAACTGGTGCTGACACACCAAAATGTAAGGATCCACCAAATCTCACTGACATTCCAACTGGTACAAACACTTCAACTGTGACAGACCCTCCAATTGTGATGGTCCCTCCAAATTGTACAGAGCCTACAAATTCTACAGACCCTCCAACGGCTACAGGAGCTCCAACTGGTACAGACCCTCCAACTGGTACAGACACTCCAACTGGTACAGACACTCCAACTGGTACAGACCCTCCAAGTTGTACAGACCCTCCAACTGGTACAGATCCTCCAACTGGTACAGACCCTCCAACTGGTACAGACCCTCCAACTGGTACAGACCCTCCAACTGGTACAGATCCTCCAACTGGTACAGACCATCCAAGTGGGACAGAACATGCAACTATTAGAGACCTTCCAACTGGCTTAGGCCATGAGCTGTGATAGACTCTCCAACTGTTGCAGACCCTCCAGCTGTGACAGACCCTCCAGCTGTGACAGGCCATCCAGCTGTGACAGGCCCTCCAGCTGTGACAGGCCCTCCAACAGTGACAGACCCTCCAACTGCCAAAGGCCCTCAAACTGAAACAGACCCACCAACTTATACAGACCCTCCAACTGGTACAGACCCTCCATCTGGTACAGACCCTCCAACTGGTACAGTCCCTCCAACTGGTACAGACCGTCCAATCGGTACAGATCCTCTAACTGGTACAGACTCTCCAAGTGGTACATACCCTACAAGTGGTACAGACCCTCCAAGTGGTACTGACCCTCCAAGTGGTACTGACCCTCCAAGTGGTACTGACCCTCCAAGTGGTACAGACCCTCCAAGTGGTACATACCCTACAAGTGGTACAGCACCTCCAAGTGGTACAGAAACTACAAGTGGTACAGTCCCTCCAACTGGGACAGACTCTCCAACTGGTACAGGCCCTCCCACTGGTACAGACCCTCCAACTGGTACAGACCCTCCAACTGGTACAGACTCTCCAACTGGTACAGACCCTCCAACGTATACAGACCCTCCAACTTATACAGACCATCCAAGTGGTGCACACACTCCAACTTATACAGACCCTCCAACTGGCACAGATTCTCCAACTGGTGCTGACACACCAAAATGTAAGGATCCACCAAATCTCACTGACCTTCCAACTGGTACAAACACTTCAACTGTGAAAGACCCTCCAATTGCGATGGCCTCTCCAAATTGTAAAGACCCTACAATTTCTACAGACCCTCCAACTGGTACAGACCCCCGAACTGGTACAGGCGCTCCAACTGGTACAGCCCCTTGAACTGGTACAGACCCCCGAACTGGTACAGGCCCCCGAACAGGTACAGCCCCTCCAACTTGTACAGACCCTCATACTGGTACAGGCCCCCGAACTGGTACAGGACCTCCATCTGGTAAAGGCCCTCCAACTGGTACAGGCCCTCCAGCTGCTACAGAACCTCCAAATCTTCAGACCATCCAACATTTACAGACCCTCCCACTGGTACACACCCTCCAACTGGTTAATCCCTCCAACTGGTCCAGATCCTCCAGCTCCTACAGAACCTCCAATTCTTCAGACCATCCAACATGTACAGGCCCTTCCACTGGTACAGACCCTCAAACTGGTTAAGACTCTCCAACTGTTCAAGATCCTCCAACTGTTCCAGATCCTCCAACTGGTACAAACCCTCCAAGTGGGACAGACCCTCCAACTGGTACAAACCCTCCAAGTGGGACAGACCCTCCAACTGGTACAAACCCTCCAAGTGGGACAGACCCTCCAACTGGTACAGACCCTCGAACAGGTACAGGCCCTCCAACTGGTACAGGCCCCTGAACTGGTACAGGCCCCCGAACAGGTGCAGGCCCTCCAACTTGTACAGACCCTCATACTGGTACAGGCCCCCGAACTGGTACAGGACCTCCATCTGGTAAAGGCCCTCCAACTAGTACAGGCCCTCCAGCTGCTACAGAACCTCCAAATCTTCAGACCATCCAACATTTACAGACCCTCCCACTGGTACAGACCCTCCAACTGGTTAATCCCTCCAACTGGTCCAGATCCTCCAGCTCCTACAGAACCTCCAATTCTTCAGACCATCCAACATGTACAGGCCCTTCCACTGGTACAGACCCTCAAACTGGTTAAGACTCTCCAACTGTTCAAGATCCTCCAACTGTTCCAGATCCTCCAACTGGTACAAACCCTCCAAGTGGGACAGACCCTCCAACTGGTACAAACCCTCCAAGTGGGACAGACCCTCCAACTGGTACAGACCCTCGAACAGGTACAGGCCCTCCAACTGGTACAGGCCCCTGAACTGGTACAGGCCCCCGAACAGGTACAGCCCCTCCAACTTGTACAGACCCTCATACTGGTACAGGCCCCCGAACTGGTACAGGACCTCCATCTGGTAAAGGCCCTCCAACTGGTACAGGCCCTCCAGCTGCTACAGAACCTCCAAATCTTCAGACCATCCAACATTTACAGACCCTCCCACTGGTACACACCCTCCAACTGGTTAATCCCTCCAACTGGTCCAGATCCTCCAGCTCCTACAGAACCTCCAATTCTTCAGACCATCCAACATGTACAGGCCCTTCCACTGGTACAGACCCTCAAACTGGTTAAGACTCTCCAACTGTTCAAGATCCTCCAACTGTTCCAGATCCTCCAACTGGTACAAACCCTCCAAGTGGGACAGACCCTCCAACTGGTACAGACCCTCCAAGTGGGACAGACCCTCCAACTGGTACAGACCCTCGAACAGGTACAGGCCCTCCAACTGGTACAGGCCCCTGAACTGGTACAGGCCCCCGAACAGGTGCAGGCCCTCCAACTTGTACAGACCCTCATACTGGTACAGGCCCCCGAACTGGTACAGGACCTCCATCTGGTAAAGGCCCTCCAACTGGTACAGGCCCTCCAGCTGCTACAGAACCTCCAAATCTTCAGACCATCCAACATTTACAGACCCTCCCACTGGTACACACCCTCCAACTGGTTAATCCCTCCAACTGGTCCAGATCCTCCAGCTCCTAAAGAACCTCCAATTCTTCAGACCATCCAACATGTACAGGCCCTTCCACTGGTACAGACCCTCAAACTGGTTAAGACTCTCCAACTGTTTAAGATCCTCCAACTGTTCCAGATCCTCCAACTGGTACAAACCCTCCAAGTGGGACAGACCCTCCAACTGGTACAAACCCTCCAAGTGGGACAGACCCTCCAACTGGTACAGACCCTCGAACAGGTACAGGCCCTCCAACTGGTACAGGCCCCTGAACTGGTACAGGCCCCCGAACAGGTACAGGCCCTCCAACTTGTACAGACCCTCATACTGGTACAGGCCCCCGAACTGGTACAGGACCTCCATCTGGTAAAGGCCCTCCAACTGGTACAGGCCCTCCAGCTGCTACAGAACCTCCAAATCTTCAGACCATCCAACATTTACAGACCCTCCCACTGGTACAGACCCTCCAACTGGTTAATCCCTCCAACTGGTCCAGATCCTCCAGCTCCTACAGAACCTCCAATTCTTCAGACCATCCAACATGTACAGGCCCTTCCACTGGTACAGACCCTCAAACTGGTTAAGACTCTCCAACTGTTCAAGATCCTCCAACTGTTCCAGATCCTCCAACTGGTACAAACCCTCCAAGTGGGACAGACCCTCCAACTGGTACAGACCCTCCAAGTGGGAAAGAACATGGAACTATTAGAGACCTCCCGACTGGCTTAGACCATGCGCTGTGACAGACTTTCCAACTGTTGCAGACCCTCTAGCTGTGACAGGCCATCCAGCTGTGACAGACCCTCCAGCTGTGACAGGCCCTCCAGCTGTGACAGGCCCTCCAGCTGTGACAGGCACTCCAACTGTGACAGACCCTCCAACTGCCAAGTGCCCTCAAACTGAAACAGACCCACCAACTTATACAGACCCTCCAACCTGTACAGACCCTCCAACTGGTACAGACCGTCCAACTGGTACAGACCCTCCAACTGGTACAGACTCTCCAACTGAGACAGCTCATCCAACTGGTAAAGACCCTCCAACTGGTACAGACCCTCCAACTGAGACAGCTCATCCAACTGGTACAGACCATCCATCTGGTACAAACCCTCCAACTGGTACAGCCCATTCAAATGGTACAGACACTCCAACTTGCAGAGACCCTCCAACTATGGCAGGCCTTCAAACTGGTTCAGACTCTCCAAGTGGTACAAACCCTCCAAGTGGTACAGACCCTCCAACTGGTACAGATTTTCCAACTGTTACAGACCCTCCAAGTGGTACAGACCCTCCAAGGGGTACAGACTCTCCAAGTGGAACAAACCCTACAAGTGGTGCAGACCCTCCAAGTGGGACAGAACATGCAACTATTAGAGACCTTCCAACTGGCTTAGGCCATGAGCTGTGATAGACTCTCCAACTGTTGCAGACCCTCCAGCTATAACAGGCCCTCCAGCTGTGACAGACCCTCCAACTGTTGCAGACCTTCCAGCTGTGACAGGCCATCCAGCTGTGACAGACCCTCCAGCTGTGACATGCCCTCCAGCTGTGACAGGCCATCCAGCTGTGACAGACCCTCCAACTGTTGCAGACCGTCCAGCTGTGACAGACCCTCCAGCTGTGACAGACACTCCAACTGTTGCAGACCCTCCAGCTGTGTCAGACCCTCCAGCTGTGACAGGCCATCCAGCTGTGACTGATCCTCCAGCTGTTGCAGACCCTCCAGCTGTGTGAGACCCTCTAGCTGTGACAGGCCATCCAGCTGTGACAGATCCTCCAGCTGTGACAGGTCATCCAGCTGTGACAGGCCATCCAGCTGTGACAGACCCTCCAACTGTTGCAGACCCTCCAGCTGTGGCAGACCCTCCAGCTGTGGCAGACCCTCCTGCTGTGACAGGTCATCCAGCTGTGACAGACCCTCCAGCTGTGACTGGCCATCCAGCTGTGACAGACCCTCCAGATGTGACAGGACATCCAGCTGTGACAGACCCTCCAAATGTGAAAGGCCCTCCAACTGTGACAGACCCTCCAATTGCCAAATGACCTCAAACTGAAACAGACCCAGCAACTTATACAGACCCTCCAACCTGTACAGACCGTCCAACTGGTACAGACCCTCCAACTGGTACATACCCAGCAACTGAGACAGCTCATCCAACTTGCACAGACCATCCAACTGGAACAGACCCTCCAACTGGTACAGCCCATTCAAATGGTACAGACCCTCCAACTTGCAGAGACCCTCCAACTATGGCAGGCCCTCCAAATGGTACAGACTCTCCAAGTGGTACAAACCCTCCAAGTGGTAAAGACCCTCCAAGTGGTACAGACCCTCCAAGTGGTACAGACCCTCCACACTGGTACAGATCTTCCAACTGGTACAGACCATCCAACTGGTATAGACCCTCCAAGTGGTACAGATCCTCCAACTGGTACAGACCCTCCAACTGGTACAGATCTTCCAACTGGTACAGACCATCCAACTGGTATAGACCCTCCAACTGGTACAGACCCTCCAAGTGGTACAGTCCCTCCAACTGGGACAGACTTTCCAACTGGTACCGACCCTCCAACTGTGACAGACCCTCCAACTGGTACAGACCCTCCAAGTGGTACAGACCTCCAACTTGTACAGACCCTGCAACTGGCACAGACTCTTCAACTGGTGCTGACACACCAAAATGTAAGGATCCACCAAATCTCACTGACCTTTCAACTGGTACAAACACTTCAACTGTGACAGACCCTCCAATTGTGATGGTCCCTCCAAAATGTACAGAGCCTACAATTTCTACAGATACTCCAACGGCTACAGGACCTCCAACTGGTACAGACCCTCCAACTGGCAGAGACCCTCCAAGTGGTACAGACCCTCCAACTGGTACAGATCCTCCAACTGGTACAGATCCTCCAACTCATACAGACCCTCCAACCTGTACAGACCCTCCAACTGGTACAGACCCTCCAAGTGGTACAGACCATCCAACTGGTACAGATCCTCCAACTGGTACAGATCCTCCAACCTGTACAGACCCTCCAACTGGTACAGATCCTCCAACTGTTAGAGACCCTCCAACTGGTACAGACCCTCCAACTGGTACAGACCCTCCAACTGGCACAGACCATCCAACTGGTACAGACCCTCCAACTGGTACAGACCCTCCAAGTGGGACAGACCCTCCAACTGGTACAGATCCTCCAACTGGTACAGACCCTCCAAGTGGTACAGACTCTCCAAGTGGAACAAACCCTACAAGTGGTACAGACCCTCCAAGTGGGACAGAACATGCAACTATTAGAGACCTTCCAACTGGCTTAGGCCATGAGTTGTGATAGAATCTCCAGCTGTGACAGACCCTCCAGCTGTGACAGACCCTCCAGCTGTGACAGGCCATCCAGCTGTGACAGACCCTCCAGCTGTGACAGACCCTCCAACTGTGACAGACCCTCCAACTGCCAAAGGCCCTCAAACTGAAACAGACCCACCAACTTATACAGACGCTGCAACCTGTACAGACCGTCCAACTGGTACAGACCCTCCAACTGGTACAGACCCTCCAACTGGTACAGACCCTCCAACTGGTACAGATCCTCCAACTGGTACAGACTCTCCAACTGGTACAGACTCTCCAAGTGGTACAGACCCTCCAACTGGTACAGACCTTCCAACTGGTACAGACCCTCCAAGTGGTACAGACCCTCCAACTGGTACAGATCCTCCAACTGGTACAGACCCTCCAACTGGCACAGATCCTCCAACTGGTACAGACCCTCCAACTGGTACAGATCCTCCAACTGGTACAGACCCTCCAAACTGTACAGACCCTCCAACTGGCACAGATCCTCCAAATGATATAGACCCTCCAAGTGGTACAGATCCTCTAACTGGTACAGACTCTCCAAGTGGTACAAACCCTACAAGTGGTACAGACCCTCCAAGTGGTACTGACCCTCCAAGTGGTACAGACCCTTCAACTGGCACAGATCCTCCAACATGTACAGACCCACCAAGTGGTACAGATCCTCTAACTGGTACAGATCCTCCAACTGGTACAGACCCTCCAACTGGCACAGATCCTCCAAATGATACAGACCCTCCAAGTGGTACAGATCCTCTAACTGGTACAGACTCTCCAAGTGGTACAAACCCTACAAGTGGTACAGACCCTCCAAGTGGTACAGACCCTCCAACTGGCACAGACCCTCCAACTTGTACAGACCCACCAAGTGGTACAGATCCTCTAACTGGTACAGACTCTCCAAGTGGTACATACCTTACAATTGGTACAGACCCTCCAAGTGGTACAGACCCTCCAACTGGTACAGATCCTCCAAGTGGTACAGTCCCTCCAACTGGGACAGACTCTCCAACTGGTACAGACCCTCCAATGTATACAGACCCTCCAACTGATACAGACCATCCAAGTGGTGCACACACTCCAACTTATACAGACCCTGCAACTGGCACAGATTCTCCAACTGGTGCTGACACACCAAAATGTAAGGATCCACCAAATCTCACTGACCTTCCAACTGGTACAAACACTACAGCTGTGACAGACCCTCCGATTGTGATGGTCCCTCCAAATTGTACAGACCCTACAATTTCTACAGACCCTCCAACGGCTACAGGACCTCCAACTGGTACAGACCCTCCAACTGGTACAGACCCTCCAACTGGTACAGACCCCCGAACTGGTAAAGGCGCTGCAACTGGTACAGCCCCTTGAACTGGTACAGACCCCCGAACTGGTACAAGCCCTCCAACTGGTACAGGCCCTCGAACTGGTACAGGCCCTCGAACTGGTACAGGCCCTCGAACTGGTACAGGCCCCCGAACTGGTACAGGCCCTCGAACTGGTACAGGCCCTCGAACTGGTACAGGCCCTCCAACTGGTACAGGCCCTCCAACTGGTACAGGCCCTCCAACTGGTACAGGCCCTACAACTGGTACAGGCCCTACAACTGGTACAGACCCTCGAACAGGTACAGGCCCTCCAACTGGTACAGGCCCCTGAACTGGTACAGGCCCCCGAACTGGTACAGGCCCCCGAACTGGTACAGGCCCCCGAACTGGTACAGGACCTCCAAATGGTTAAGTCCCTCCAACTGGTACAGATCCTCCAGCTGCTACAGAACCTCCAATTCTTCAGACCATCCAACATGTACAGACCCTCCCACTGGTACAGACCCTCCAACTGGTTAAGACTCTCCAACTGTTCCAGATCCTCCAACTGATCCAGATCCTCCAACTGGTACAAACCCTCCAAGTGGGACAGACCCTCCAACTGGTACAGACCCTCCAACTGGTACAGACCCTCCAACTGGTACAGACCCTCCAAGTGGGACAGAACATGCAACTATTAGAGACCTCCCAACTGGCTTAGGCCATGAGCTGTGATAGACTCTCCAACTATTGCAGACCCTCCAGCTGTGACAGACCCTCCAGCTGTGACAGGCCATCCAGCTGTGACAGACCCTCCAGTTGTGACAGGCCCTCCAACAGTGACAGACCCTCCAACTGCCAAATGCCTTCAAACTGAAACAGACCCACCAACTTATACAGACGCTCCAACCTGTACAGACCCTCCAACTGGTACAGACCCTCCAACTGGTACAGACCCTCCAACTGGTACAGACCATCCAACTGGTACAGAACATGCAACTATTAGAGACCTTCCAACTGGCTTAGACCATGAGCTGTGATAGACTCTCCAACTGTTGCAGACCTTCCAGCTGTGAAAGAACATCCAGCTGTGACAGACCCTCCAGCTGTGACAGGCCATCCAGCTGTGACAGACCCTCCAACTGACAAATGCCCTCAAACTGAAACAGACCCATCAACTTATACAGACCCTCCAACCTGTATGGACCGTCCAACTGGTACAGACCTTCCAACTGAGACAGCTCATCCAACTGGTACAGAACCTCCAACTGTTACAGCCCATTCAAATGGTACAGACACTCCAACTTGCAGAGACCCTCCAACTATGGCAGGCCCTCCAACTGGTACAGACTCTCCAAGTGGTACAAACCTTCCAAGTGGTACAGACCCTCCAACTGGTACAGACCCACCAAATGGTGCAGACTCTCCAAGTGGAACAAACCCTACAAGTGGTACAGACCCTCCAACTGGTACAGACCCTCCAAGTGGGACAGAACATGCAACTATTAGAGACCTTCCAACTGGCTTAGACCATGAGCTGTGATAGACTCTCCAACTGTTGCTGACCCTCCAGCTGTGACAGAACCTCCAGCTGTGACAGACCCTCCAACTGGTACAGACACTCCAACTGGTACAGACCCTCCAAGTGGGACAGAACATGCAACTATTAGAGACCTTCCAACTGGCTTAGACCATGAGCTGTGATAGACTCTCCAACTGTTGCAGACTCTCCAGCTATAACAGGCCATCCAGCTGTGACAGACACTTCAACTGTTGCAGACCCTCCAGCTGTGACAGGCCATCCAGCTGTGACAGACCCTCCAGCTGTGACAGACCCTCCAGGTGTGACAGGCCATCCAGCTGTGTCAGACCCTCCAGCTGTGACTGGCCATCCAGCTGTGACAGACCCTCCAGCTGTGACAGGCCATCCAGCTGTGACAGACCCTCCAGCTGTGACAGGCCATCCAGCTGTGACAGACCCTCCAGCAGTGACAGACTCTCCAGCTGTAACAGGCCATCCAGCTGTGACAGACCCTCCAAATGTGACAGGCCCTCCAACTGTGACAGACCCTCCAACTGACAAATGCTCTCAAACTGAAACAGACCCACCAACTTATACAGACCCTCCAACCTGTACAGACCGTCCACCTGGTACAGACCCTCCAACTGGTACATACCCAGCCACTGAGACAGCTCATCCAACTTGCACAGACCATCCAAATGGTACAGACTGTCCAACTGGTACAGCCATTTCAAATGGTACAGGCCCTCCAAATTGCAGAGATCCTCCAACTATGGCAGGCCATCCAATTGGTAAAGACTCTCCAAGTGGTACATACCCTCCAAGTGGTAAAGACCCTCCAAGTGGTACAGACCCTCCAACTGGTACAGATCTTCCAACTGGGACAGACCATCCAACTGGTATAGACCCTGCAAGTTGTACAGACCCTCCAAGTGGTACAAACCCTTCAAGTGGTACAGACCTCCAAGTGGTACAGACCCTCCAAGTGGTACAGACCCTCCAACTGGTACAGACATATCAACTGGTACAGGCCCTCCAACAGGTACAGACCCTCCAACTGGGACAGTCTCTCCTACTGGTACAGTCCCTCCAACTGGGACAGAATCTCCAAGTGGTACAGACCCTCCAACTGGTACAGGCCCTCCAACTGGTACAGACCCTCCAACTGGGACAGTCTCTCCTACTGGTACAGTCCCTCCAACTGGTACAGACCCTCCAACTGGTACAGACCCTCCAACTGGTACAGACCCTCCAACTTGGACAGACTTTCCAACTGGTACCGACCCTCCAACTGTGACAGACCCTCCAACTTATACAGACCATCCAACTGGTACAGACCATCCAACTGGTACCGACCCTCCAAGTGGTACAGACCCTCCAAGTGGTACAGACCTCCAACTTGTACAGACCTGCAACTGGCACAGACTCTTCAACTGGTGCTGACACACGAAAATGTAAGGATCCACCAAATCTCACTGACCTTCTAACTGGTACAAACACTTCAACTGTGACAGACCCTCCAATTGTGATGGTCCCTCCAAATTGTACAGACCCTACAATTTCTACAGACCCTCCAACAGCTACAGGAGCTCCAACTGTTACAGACCCCCGAACTGGTACAAACCCTCCAAGTGGTACAGACCCTCCAACTGGTACTGACTCTCCAAGTGGTTCAGACCCTCCAACTGGTACAGATCCTCCAAGTGGTACAGTCCCTCCAACTGGGACAGACCCTCCAAGTGGTACAGGCCCTCCAACTGGTACAGACCCTCCAAGTGGTACTGACTCTCCAACTGGTACAGACCCTCCAACTTATACAGACCCTCCAACTGATACAGACCATCCAAGTGTTGCAGACACTCCAACTTATACTGTCCCTCCAACTGGCACAGATTCTCCAACTGGTGCTGACACACCAAAATGTAAGGATCCACCAAATCTCACTGACCTTCCAACTGGTACAAACACTTCAGCTGTGACAGACCCTCCGATTGTGATGGTCCCTCCAAATTGTACAGACCCTACAATTTCTACAGACCCTCCAACGGCTACAGGACCTCTAACTGGTACAGACCCCCGAACTGGTACAGGCCCTCCAACTGGTACAGACCCTCGAACAGGTACAGGTCCTCCAACAGGTAGAGGCCCTCCAACTGGA
This sequence comes from Isurus oxyrinchus, assembly GCA_026770705.1. Taxonomy (NCBI): domain Eukaryota; kingdom Metazoa; phylum Chordata; class Chondrichthyes; order Lamniformes; family Lamnidae; genus Isurus; species Isurus oxyrinchus. The sequence continues at coordinate 543,470 of JANJGN010000332.1, read as the reverse complement.
ACAGGCCCCTGAACTGGTACAGGTCCTCAAACTTGTACAGACCCTCGAACTAGTACAGGCCCTCCAACTGGTACAGGCTCTCCAACTGGTACAGGCCCCTGAACTGGTAACGGCCCCCGAACTGCTACAGGCCCTCCAACTTGTTCAGACCCCCGAACTGGTACAGGACCACCAACTGGTAAAGGCCCTCCAACTGGTACAGGCCCTCCAACTGGTATGGACCCCGGAACTGGTACAGGCCCTCCAAATTATACAGAACCTCCAGTTGGTACAAAACCTCCATCTGGTATCGACCGTCCAACTGTGACAGACCCTCCAAATGTGGCAGACCCTCCAACTAGTACAGACCCTCCAAATATGGCAGACCCTCCAACAGGTACAGAAACTCCAACTGGTAAGAGCCCGCCAACTGGTACAGACCCTTCAACTATGTCTTACCCTCCAACTCTGCCAAAGCCTCCAACTGGTACAGACACTACAACTTGTACCGACCCTCCAACTGCCTTAGGTCCTCCAACTGGTACAGACCCCCGAACTGGTACAGGCTCTCCAAATTATACAGAACCTCCAGCTGTGACATACCCTCCAACTGGTACAGACCATCCAACTAGTAAGGGCCCTCCAACTGGTACAGACCCTCCAACTGGTAAAGACACTCCAAATATGCCAGACCCTCAACTGTGCCAGATCCTCCAACCAGTACAGGTCCTCCAACTGGTACAGAGTGTCCAACATCATTACGGCCTGGGTACAAACATGGACAAAAGAGCTGAACACCTGATGTGAGGTAGGAGTGACTGCCCTTGACACCAAGGCAGCATTTGACCGAGTGTGGCATCAAGGAGCCCCAGCAAAACTGGAGTCACTGGGAATCAGGGGGAAAAGTCTCTGCTGGTTGGAGTCAGACCGAGCACACGGGAAGATGGTTGTGGTTGTTGGGGGTCAGTCATCTGAGCTCCAGGACATCACTGCAGGAGTTCCTCAGGGTTAGTGTCCTCGGCCCAACCATCTTCAGCTGCTTCATCAATGACCTTCCTTCCATCATAAGGTCAGAAGTGGGGATGTTCGCTGATGGTTGCACAATGTTCAGCACCATTCACCACTCCTCAGATACTGCAGCCAGTCCATGTCCAAATGCAGCAAGACCTGGACAATATCCAGCCTTGGGCTGACAAGTGGTAAGTAACATTCACGCCACACAAGTGCCAGGCAATGACCATTCACGTCAAGAAAGAATCTAACTATCGCCCCTTGATATTCAAAGTCATTACCATCGCTGTATCCCCCACTATCAACATCCTGGGGGTTTTACCATTGACCAGAAACTGAACTGGGACCAGCCATATAAATACTGTGGCTACAAGAGCAGGTCAGAGGCTGGGAATCCTGCGGAGAGTAACTCACCTCCTGACTCCCCAAAGCCTGTCCACCATCTACAAGGCACAAGTCAGGAGTGTGATGGGATACTCCCCACTTGCCTGGATGAGTTGCAGCTCCCACAACACTCGAGAATCTCGACACCGTCCAGGACAAAGCAGCCCCGCTCGATCGGCCCCCCATCCACAAACATTCACTCCCTCCACCACCGACGCACAGTAGCAGCAGCGTGTGTACCATCTACAAGATGCACTGCAGCAACTCACCAAGGCTCCTTCGACAGCACCTTCCAAACCCACCACCTCTACCATCCAGAAGGACAAGGGCAGCAGACACATGGGGAACACCCACCACCTGGAAGTTCCCCTCCGAGCCCCTCACCATCCTGACTTGGAAATATATCGGCCGTTCCTTCACTGTCGCTGGGTCAAAATCCTGGAACTCCCTCCCTAACAGCGCTGTGGGTGTACCTACACCACACGGACAAAATCCTGGAACTCCCTCCCTAACAGCGCTGTGGGTGTACCTACACCACACGGACAAAATCCTGGAACTCCCTCCCTAACAGCACCGTGGGTGTACCTACACCACACGGACAAAATCCTGGAACTCCCTCCCTAACAGCACCGTGGGTGTACCTACACCACACGGACAAAATCCTGGAACTCCCTCCCTAACAGCGCTGTGGGTGTACCTACACCACATGGACAAAATCCTGGAACTCCCTCCCTAACAACACTGTGGGTGTACCTACACCACACGGACAAAATCCTGGGACTCCCTCCCTAACAGCGCTGTGGGTGTACCTACACCACATGGACAAAATCCTGGAACTCCCTCCCTAACAGCGCTGTGGGTGTACCAACACCACACGGGACAAAATCCTGGAACTCCCTCCCTAACATCACAGTGGGTGTACCTACACCACACAGACAAAATCCTGGAACTCCCTCCCTAACAGCGCTGTGGGTGTACCTACACCACACGGGGACAAAATCCTGGAACTCCCTCCCTAACAGCGCTGTGGGTGTACCTACACCACACGGACAAAATCCTGGAACTCCCTCCCTAACAGCGCTGTGGGTGTACCTACACCACACGGGACAAAATCCTGGAACTCCCTCCCTAACAGCGCTGTGAGTGTAACAACACCACACGGACAAAATCCTGGAACTCCCTCCCTAACAGCGCTGTGGGTGTATCTACACCACATGGACAAAATCCTGGAACTCCCTCCCTTACAGCGCTGTGGGTGTACCTACACCACAGGGATTGCAGCGGCTCAAGAAGGCAGCTCACCACCACCTTCTCAAGGGGCAATTAGGGATGGGCAGTAAATGCTGGGCCCAGCCAGAGAAACCCACATCCAGTACATTAACAATAAGAATGTACAGAAAACACTATCGAGCTGTGAATGACAGGCAAGGAGTGAGAGACAGCTGGAACATCTGGCATTACACTAACCGGACGGGTACCACATGCCAAACAGCAGGTGGACCAAGGGCAGGAGGAGTGGATGTAAAGGGGGAGGGAGGAGAATCAGGGCAGGACACAAGGGGAATCAGCAGACACTCTCTCCGCCACTCGTTCCATTTTCATCTTGGCAGATCTGCCAGTGTGTGTATGGGTGGTATTTTATGGAGCCCACAGGAGAGGGAACAGTGTGCTGAGGGTGAATCTTTGGGCGGGGTGATAAATTTGGATTTGCGGACGGTGTGTTGGAATGCAGCGATGAAGACAGTGGTGTCTTTGTGGAATATGGATATTTACACCGGCCTGTGGTGGGGTTCTACATGTAACATATTTACATGACTTGGATACTCATTAGCATGAAACAGTTTTCAATGAAGGTCCACATTCAATATACAGTGCCCAGTATTCCAGGTCTGATCACACCAGAGTCGTTGACAATAAAAGTGAGATTGTCCTAATGGTGTTTCATACTCCGGGTTACAAAGGCCAACAGACCATGAACCTTCCTAATTGCTGGCTGCATCGGCAAGTTAACTCTGTGTGCTTTGTGTACCAGGATGTACAATTCCCTCTGAACTCCAGGATCCTGATTTGATTCCATTCTCCACACCAAAGTGAATAAGCTCCCAATGCTCGATGTTCGATTCCATCTGCCCCTTATTTACCCACTGAATTCACCTCTCCATATGTCTTTGTGTGTCCTCCTCACAGCTCACAGTCAGCCCATCACGCTGGAAAGCTGACAATCCTGGATACTTTACATTCCATCCCTTCATCTGAGTCTCTGATGTACATTGTAACTCACTTGGGTTTTTGCAATGTCCTTGTAGAGACCCAGGACTATCAGCCTGACAGATGGACAATGACTGCTTTATCCCAACTGAGATTTATCAGCAACTCTTTTTTACACATGTTTAACTTATTGTTTTAGAGAACATAGAGATGGCGAGAGAGAGAGAGAGTGAGGGCAGAGAGATTCTACCATTCCTTTATCATCCCTGTGACAGAAAGACAGGAGAGACAGAGGGAGAGGGACTGGGAAACAGAAAGAGAGAGATAGGGGCAGAGAGAGAGAGGGAGAGGGACAGAGAGACAGAGAGAGAGATAGGGACAGAGAGTGAGAGGGGGGACAGAGAGAGAGAGGAGGGACAAAGAGACAGAGAATGAGATAGGGACAGAGAGAGAGAGGGAGAGGAACAGAGAGACAAAGAGAGAGATAGGGACAGAGAGAGAGTGACAGAGAGACACAGAGATATAGGGACAGAGAGAGAGAGAGAGACACGGAGAGGGACAGAGAGACAGAGAGAGTGATAGGGACAGAGAGAGAGAGGGAGGGGGACAGAGAGACAGCAAGAGAGAGATAGGGACAAAGGGAGAGAGGTAGGGGCACAGAGGGACAGAGAGACAGAGAGAGTGATAGGGACAGAGAGAGAGAGGGAGGGGGACAGAGAGACAGCAAGAGAGAGATAGGGACAAAGGGAGAGAGGTAGGGGGACAGAGGGACAGAGGGACAGAGGGAGAGTTAGGGACAGAGAGAGAGACGGGGGGGACAGAGGGACAGAGAGAGAGATAGGGACAGAGAGAGAGAGGTAGGGGGACAGAGGGACAGAGAGATAGAGAGATAGGGACAAAGGGAGAGACAGAGAGAGAGAGGGAAAGAGTGAGTCTACCATTCGATTACTGAATGACCCACAGATAGTTTTGTTGTTTTCAAACTGTTTCTTTTTGAGTGAGCAGGTCAATTCTGTGCGAATAAGAAATTCCATGTTTTTTTGTTAGCTAATTGATGTGAACAGAATCGTCCAATAGAGTCTCAGTGCTACATACAGGCTAACACAACAGGGAAATAACTCACTTTTGTGGTCTGCATGTGCAAGGTTAAATAAAGCTGCAACTTCATATTCCCCGAGGCACTCTCACAGGGTATAAATTAAAGGCTTTGGGGATGTATCGCCCCACAGTTTAATACAGAGGGATTGCCGGCTGCACCAAGGAACACATCACTTCACAGAGAATATGCTTGAATCATTTAACAGTTTCACGAAAATATCTTACCTGATCCTGGCAATCATGGGTGTACCCGGTAAGTGGATGTGTGCATTGAATGTCTGTAAAGCTGTATGTGAGCTGGTCTGTGATTTTATTCCGAAACTCATAATGTTACATGCTAACCTAGTGGTGGAGTTATATAGACACCCGATCAGTGGTCGCATTTTCTACAGTCAAATAACCAGAATTATCTCTCTCGATTCATTCTATTGATTTAATGGAAAATCAACCTCTGCTTTTATAACTCTCAACCACGCACTGAAATATCTTTTGATATTCTGCAGTGGAATATCAGGCGCTCTGGAATCAGGCATCAGTTCAGGCAACTCACAGAAAGACTGAATTATTGGGAGTATCTGCCCGTGCAGTGTGATATTTAGTGAGGGTCTCTAACCGGAGGGGAATACATGACACTAGTCATCATGTATTACTGGTAGTACCTGTCAATGTACAATTGAACTGAGGGTGGGCCACTAACCAGAGGACAACACCTGACCCCAGTAACTGTTTGTTACTGGGAGTATCTATCAGTGTAGAATTGCGGTAACCAGAGGGGAATACATGACACTAGTCATCATGTAATACTGGTAGTACCTGTCAATGTAGGATTGTACTGAGGGTGGGCCACTAACCAGAGGGCAACACCTGACCCCAGTCACTGTGTGTTACAGAGAGTATCTATCAGTGTTGAATTGCACTAACTGGAGGGGAACACTTGACAAACAAAGTTCAACACAGATAAATGTGAAGTAGGACATTTTGTTGGGGTGAATATTGAGGTCACTTAGTGCTTAGAATGTGCAGATTTAATTGTGAGAGAGTAAGAAAGGGATGTGGCAATACAAATAGATGAATCACTGACGATTATGTGGCAGATTAGCTGGACCATGCCCAGGACTTTATTTCTGGAGTAAAAGAATGGAAAAGTAGAGCAGTTATGCTAAACCTGTATCGAACCTTGGGTAGAACACATTTTGAGTACTGCATACAGTTCTGGTCGGATATTATATAATATCATAGACAGGGGATGTTGGATCAGTTAATTTCTAGACTCTTTCCCTTTCTCTCTCTTACAGTTAATTTACTAGCGATTGTGATCCTGTCCCGGGGAAAATGTGGTCTCTCCACCTGCACCACTCGCTACCTGGTGGCCATGGCAACGGCAGATCTACTGGTCATTATCACTGAGGTCATATTTTGGAGGCTCAGTTATTACTATTTCCCATGGTGTTTCCTGAGCATCACCCCTGTGTGTAGTGTTACCGTGGTCCTGATTCATGCAGCCCCGGACTGTTCTGTCTGGTTCACCGTCACTTTCTCCATTGACCGATTTGTGGCCATTTGTGGCCAGAAGATGAAAACAACATATTGCACCGAGAAAACTGCAGCTGTGGTTCTAGCAACAACCGGCGTTCTGCTCTGTTTAAAAAACACCCCACACTATTTTACACAGGAACCTGGAGTGATCATCGACAATGTTCTGTGGGGCTGTTTTGCAAAACCAAGTTATTACACTGACCCCGGATGGGTGGGGTTTGACTGGTTTGGTACAGTTTTAACCCCACTGCTCCCGTTCCCTTTAATCCTGTCGCTCAACGCTCTGACAGTCAGACACATTTTAGTGACCAGTCGGGTCCGTAAGGGACTGAGGGGTCAGAGCCAGGGAGAGAATCACAGTGACCCAGAGATGGAGAGCAGGAGGAAGTCTGTGATTTTACTCTTCACCATCTCCGGCAGCTTCATACTCCTGTGGTCGGTGTCTGTTACAGATTTCTTATATTACACCTTTACAGGAACCGATCCCAGTGATTACACCGATCCCGAATATATTCTTGGGGAAGTCGGATTTCTCCTGAATAATCTCAGTTGCTGCACAAACACATTTATTTATGGGGTGACTCAGTCCAAGTTCAGAGAACAGGTGAAGAAGGTGGTGAAATATCCACTTACACCCATCGTTCAATTAATGAAGAAACAGAACAACTGAGAACAGCCCAGAGGCAGCTCCCAGGGTTTCCAGTCCATGGGTGGAATATTTACCCACAAACTCCCTATAGACACAGGACAAAGAGCAGTGCACCATGGGGTAAGAGGTGACAGATAGTGTGTGCGAGCACACGACATAAGAGAGGGAGTAGGCCATTCAGCCCCTCGACATTGCCCTGACATTCAGTAAGATCATGGCTGATATGCTTGTGTTTCGAGTTCCACGTTCCCATCTAACCCCGATAACCTTTGATTCCTTTGTCTAACAACAACCTATCTCACTCCGCCTTAAACATATTCAGTGACCCTCCTCCACCGCCTCCTGAGGCAGAGAATTCCAAAGCCCCATGATTGCTCAGCCAATAGTTACAGGACACACAGAGTCAGTGACCCATGGGGGGGCGAGGTGAACATCTGCAGGACTGGAACCTAAACCCCACCCCCCTGCCTCCTCTGATTCGACTTTCAGCCAATCAGGGAGCTCCATCCCCCTGATTGGCAGTTGCCTCAAGCAATCGGTGGGGGGGGGGGTGTTTGAGCTTTGTCCAACTCTTCCACCTCACCCAGCGATGAAACCCCTCCCGCTGAGTGACAGTCGCCTCAGGTCATCAACGAGGTCCTTCCACCACTGACATTGGCTACACCCAACCTGCCAGCCCCACCCCCACTTCAAGCTTGGCCAATCAGAGGGGATGAGCTGTGACTGAGACCAATAGCAAGTGTGAGCCTCACCCACAGTGTCCAACTGGAGGTCTGCAGCGGTTGAGTGACAGCTGCCCCATCGAATCAGGACCCCCTGAGTGCCCCTCGATTGTCCCAGTGCGAATGGGGCTTCACATTCCGACCAATAGGAGAGCAAGCGCTTGAGCTCACTGGCCCAGTGTGACTGACAGTCCCTTGAGCCAATCAGTGAACGTCCTTGCACCTTATGAACCAATCGTCATGTAGCCCTGCCGTGGAGTTCCCTCTGGGTGGCGCCCTAGTGCCATGACATCATGCCACCCATTCCTGGGGGCAATGACCCTTAAAGCAGCGATAGGCTGGGAATAATAGTGGTGCAACTATATTTCACGGATGTCAATTAAAGCGGCAACCGGGCGGTAGAAATCCAGAGGATGAGGGAAGCGGGACCCAGGGAAGAGGCAGCACAATATAAAAATCACAGAATCACACAATTCTGAAAGCTGTTGTAACTGGTCCACAGGCGATGTTCCCCCAATTTCCGATAACCCCAGACGAGGTACCCCAAGTTGTTCTGCTCCCGGGTGCGGAGGGATGAACTGGCCCCCGCTCTTTATTCAATCCTCTCGGTTAGCCACAACATGACTCATTTAAAAAGGATCCGTTCCCTCTTCGTACATGTTCCCAGCTCAAATGTATTTATTTGTTAAAAGGAGCCAATTTAACCGGGATCTCTTGAATTAAAGAAGAATGAGTTTATTAGTTACTATAACGAGAGAGATAATAATATAAATGCAACGCACATACACAGAGATTAGGACTGAGAAGTGAGCGCAAAAATAAAAATTAAATAATATATACAAATTAGTCTTTGGCTTATCCGTGAGGAGCAAATGGCGAAACGCTGTGGCCATTAAGTTATGTGATTCCAGTAGAGTTGGCCTTGGCAGCTGAGCAGTGGGTTTGGAGATTCTTAGTTCTACAGGTTAGCTGAAAGTGGTTCTCCTGCTCTCGTTTCCGCTGTGACTTTGCTAGCTTGTGACTTGGTCCCTGCAATCAGAGAGAAAGGACTTACTTACCCACAAGTGCAGGGATCCCTGGTTGATGTTCTTCAGCTGTGACCTTCAAAGCACATCCTCCCACACCAGGTCTGGAACATCAACACTAGCGCGCAGTGGCCAGGGTTGCAGTTGGCTTTTAACCCCTTTTCTTGTGTATCCCTGGAAGGGATAAAAAAAAACATGCCGTTTGCCTAGAACTGCTTTCTTTTCACTCAGATCCATTCCACATTCTGGGAGAACACTCAACCGGAGATGTTGCCTATTGAGATCATAAGAAGATTTATTTTGCTTTGCATCTCTTCCTTTGAAGTGCCTCTGTCCGATGTCAGCCTTGATGAATGTTTGGTGCCACAATCCATTCTCTGGATAGTTGGCCAAGTGTAATCCACATGGGAATTTCCCAGCGAATGGGTACTTTACAGTCTCTGCCAACTTTTGCTTGTAAGTCAATTTTTAAAAAGTGCATTTCTTACTTTAAACTTCAATATGTCCGTAATTAATTTGTGGCTATGATCCGTGGTGATGACAAAGCACAGAATGATGCCTTTCGGCCCATCTTGACTGCTTCTGGCTTCTGAATGAGCAGTCGTTGCCGTTATTACTCATTGACATTATCCCACCTCCTCTTTGTAACCCAGCAGATAACAGCCTAATTCCCTGTTAAATGCTTGAATTGTAGCTGCCTCTACCACACTTTCAGGCAGCGATTTCCATTCCTTAACCACTCGCTGTGTGGAAAGGTTTCTCCTCACATCACTGGGGCCACTTTTGCTAATTGCATTCAGTCTGTACCCTCTTGTTCTCAAACCTTTCCCGAGGGGGAATAGTTTCTTGTGGAATTCTCCCCACTTGCCTGGATGAGTGCAGCTCCCACAACGTTCAGGAAGTTCGACACCGTCCAGGACAAAGCAGCCCAGCTTGATCGGCCCCCCATCCACAAACATTCACTCCCTCCACCACTGACGCACAGTAGCAGCAGCGTGTGTACCATCTACAAGATGCACTGCAGCAACTCACCAAGGCTCCTTCGACAGCACCTTCCAAACCCACCACTTCTACCATCTAGAAGGACAAGGACAGCAGACACATGGGGAACACCCAACACCTGGAAGTTCCCCTCCGAGCCCCTCAACATCCTGACGTGGAAATATTTCGGCCGTTCCTTCACAGTCGCTGGGTCAAAATCCTGGAAATCCCTCCCTAACAGCGCTGTGGGTGTACCTACACCACACGGACAAAATCCTGGAACTCCCTCCCTAACAGCACTGTGGGTGTACCTACACCACACGGACAAATTCCTGCAACTCCCTCCCTAACAGCGCGGTGGGTGTACCTACACCACACGGGGACAAAATCCTGGAACTCCCTCCCAAACAGCGCTGTAGGTGTACCTACAACACACATGGGACAAAATCCTGGAACTCCCTCCCTAACAGTGCTGTGGGTGTACCTACACCACACGGACAAAATCCTAGAACTCCCTCCCTAACAGCACTGTGGGTGTACCTACACCACACGGACAAAATCCTGAGAACTCCCTCCTTAACAGCACTGTGGGTGTACCTACACCACACGGACAAAATCCTGGAACTCCCTCCCTAACAGCGCTGTGGGTGTACCTACACCACACGGACAAAATCCTGGAACTCCCTCCCTAACAGCGCTGTGGGTGTACCTACACCACACGGACAAAATCCTGGAACTCCCTCCCTAACAGCGCTGTGGGTGTACCTACACCACACGGGGACAAAATCCTGGAACCCCCTCCCTAACAGCACTGTGGGTGTACCTACACCACAGGGACAAAATCCTGGAACTCCCTCCCTAACAGCACTGTGGGTGTACCTACACCACACGGGGACAAAATCCTGGAACTCCCTCCCTAACAGCGCCGTGGGTGTACCTACACCACATAGATAAAATCCTGGAATTCCCTCCCTAACAGCGCTGTGGGTGTACCTACACCACACGGACAAAATCCTGGAACTGCCTCCCTAACAGCGCTGTGGGTGTACCTACACCACACGGACAAAATCCTGGAACTCCCTTCCTAACAGCGCTGTGGGTGTACCTACACCACACGGACAAAATCCTGGAACTCCCTCCCTAACAGCACTGTGAGTGTACCTACACCAGAAGGACAAAACCTGGAACTCCCTCCCTAACAGCGCTGTCGGGTGTACCTACACCACACAGATAAAATCCTGGATCTCCCTCCTTAACAGCACCGTGGGTGTACCTACACCACACAGATAAAATCCTGGATCTCCCTCCTTAACAGCACTGTGGGTGTACCTACACCACAGGGACAACATCCTGGAACTCCTTCACTAACAGAGCCGT